>JAPDKU010000004.1:0-490468 GCA_027569715.1 Hamigera avellanea
GCCCCCCCTTATGGACCAAAACCTAAAGGCCAAAACCCTTTCCCCCCCTAAAAAATTTGTTTTCCGAACAATTCAAATTTTTACGCCCACCCAACCGCCGAAAAACGGCGATGGGGGGGTAAAGACTTTTTTTTTTTTCTTTTTTGTTTTTTTTTTTTTTTTTTTTTTTTTTTTTTTTTTTTTTTTGGCCTATCCCGGTCCAGATGACAGGAGAAATTAATTAAACCCAGGCCCGAGGTTCCGGGGAGACGATCCCGACTAGAGAAGCTTTGCTGGAAGCGCTAAAACCCCAAGCCGATGGGGTAGTCGATGATTTTCAGTTGCGTTTCGCACGGCGCACGCATTTTATTTCCGTTGCCGGCAGCAAATCGGTCGGAACTTGGAGTCTTGGACAGATTCGAAGACGCAATGACCCAGTCGACAATTCGACTTCGGCCCAGGGATGCTCATACTATCGGCTTCTTCTCTCTTCGGATCGCTTCGTTCTCTCAATAATATGGAATTCGACTGCGAGTAGCCGAGACTGCCTCGAACCAACCAACTAGGACAATGGATGCCGAGGGCACGGAGTTGTTAATTGGATGGCCCCAAGGTAGCATTTCAACTGATTCGTAAGAGAGAGGCCATCCCACGGAAGATGGAAAAAGAAAAACATCGAGAAATTCCGTTCTTCGTGGCTTATGGCTCTGGTGGTTCCTTCCCTCCCCCTTTCATTTCTTCCCGTCGTTCTTTCCAGTTTCCACTTTCTTCTGCCCGCGGCACTGGGAAGGAACTCCACCAACACGCAGGGGACTAGTCCCCGGACCCCCCCAAAAAAATAGATTAGACCGTCCCAAATTCCCCATCTCAGTGACACTCGTTCATTTACGGAGCCTCGTCTCCAACCCCTGGCAGATCCGGGTTCATCCGCGGGTGATGGCAGGCGATCCGCCAGCCCGACAACCAGGTTCGTTCGTGCGATGTGGATTTGGACTGTGTCCAGGGTCCACACCAATGGGATATTGTTTACACCTGTGTACTGCTACTCACTAACGATGGCAGGGGGTCGCCAAATGCGGAGCCTCAAGAGTCAAGGGGGACAATCTAGGTCTAGTTCTGGCGAGCACACACACAGAATCACGACAATTGTCAATAATAATTTTTCAATCAATTGAAATGCGAACTTTTCT
The DNA here is from genome assembly GCA_027569715.1 of Hamigera avellanea. Classification (NCBI taxonomy): domain Eukaryota; kingdom Fungi; phylum Ascomycota; class Eurotiomycetes; order Eurotiales; family Aspergillaceae; genus Hamigera; species Hamigera avellanea. The sequence goes on from JAPDKU010000004.1 coordinate 1,170, forward strand.
GAGGATAAGGATACAGTCGTTGGCCAAGGCTCGCTCAGCAAATGACGTTGTCCGGAACCCCTGGCTATCCCCGATTTTGGCACACGGACTCTGAGCAGTGAGCACTCGGCGCCCCAAGTCACCGAATCCAGGGATTTGAATGGGTTGTCACCGTGTCCGGACTCCGATGTCAGTGGTCACTCCAAATCAGAATACGAGTAATTACTTAATAGTCAATTTCGAACGCTAGGACCACGGAATCCACATGGCGAGCAGATTGACCAGGAAGGCAGAATAATGGATTTGTCATGGGCGGCCAATCGTCGAGGTCGCTTGCTGGAGTAAATATTATAGTCTTCTGGTTACGCAACCTCATTGTTTCTCTTGCGTCTATGGACGGCTATCTGCACGAACCGTCTGTCAAAATCGCTTTCATCCAAATCAGGTGGGAGCAGTTGTAATCGCCTCAATTCGGTCCTGTACGGTTCATTCTTGCTTTCTCTTTTTTTTCTTTTTCTTTTTCTTTTTCTTTTTTCTTTTTTTTTGTCGAGGGGGACTAATTTGGCCCGGCTTGATAGGCGACGCTGTCTGTTTCGCCTTGGACCGGGGTCACGATTCAACGCCAAAAAGCGCTCGATCGACCAAGCGAGCCTCTCTATTTCGTACTAAAATCGGGGACCTTTGACCCTGCAGCTCCATGATCTGCCGGAAGCTACTTCCCGTCGTGTTCGAGGTTCCTTCAACTGCTGCGGCTGGCGGTCGGCCCCATAACTATCATCCATGATCCAAGACGCCGGCTTCAGCCTCGAGGCAATCCTGGAGCTGGTCCCCGCATGGCCATCTTGACAGGTCTGCTTCGGGAACGAGTGCTAGTGCTTCTGTTGACAGATTACTCTCATGCAAGCCCACCTCAGCCACGACGATTTGACTGCAGTAAAGGAAGGAATCTACCTTTCCCCGGTCCCTGAAACGGCAAACATGCATCCGCCGGCGTCCACTCGGGACGTCTAAAATCGATGATTCGAGGCTCTGGTGGCGTTCTTCAACACGCTTGCTAGACCTGGCCAGAACAATGTCCTTAAACTTTTCGGTATCATGATGCGGACGGCTGAGTTCAGGCGATCACTTCCCAATCCCAGATACAAACAAATTGATGATTGCATGAGCTTGGCGATAACAGAAGGCCATTTCGGGCAACTTGGCAGGTGTCTCTAAGATCTGTACTAAATATGATCGGGCCGGGGAAGCTTCCAAGCGCAAGCGGTTATTGAGCTTGGTTCCACAAGACGAGGCCGAGCTGCAAAGATGGGTCCCGACTCCCGACAATTGGCTGACTAGCCACGATTCGGAGGACTCTTTGACGTTCGATCCTGGATTCGAGCCTCACCGCTACGAGGAGCCGATCGAGCAACCCATGTCCTTGTCCATTGCATGGGACTCCGAGCGCTGAGGAAGAGCGATACATCATCATGAGCCCATGATTGACGCTGTTGTGCGAGTCGACTTTGTCTGCCAAGCGGAACTGATGATCAATGATCCCTGGGACTCCTGAGCAAAGAGTCCTGTTTACAATTCCTGCCGCCTGCCATCATCAAACAAGACCAGGATGACGGTCGATTACGACCACAATCCCGGGACCGGGTTTCTCTCAACAAACGTTTCGTATTGAAGGGACGCGAATCTTCCTCGAAGTAGGGGGATCTGCGCACTCACTCCACCCGGCACCGTATGCTCGTATATGACAATTATGAGAGCGAATATCACCAATCCACGGAATACTACGTCGGTATATGGCAGACAAGTGGACTTGTGTCACGTCGAATGGTTCCATTTCTACGGCTATCGAGATACACTAGGTCACATGGATATGATATGTACGAGATGTTCTCTTGCACCACTTCCACTGACCGAAGCCACGAAGCCCCAGTCGTGAGACCAAGGCTTCAGAAAGTGGTGCCTTCATTCCTCGAAAGGGCCCCACCGCCCATCGACCACCCATGCTACCAAATGCAACAGGGAGGACGAAAAGACGTACGAGACCCTTGTGTTTGCTCTGCCAACGCTCCGTTAGGAACAATCATTGTGAGATAACAATATGTTCCTGCAGTACCCAAAGTGGACTGCATCGCTGGTGTTTTGGAGGTGTACTGGGGGAAACCCTCGCCCCTTTTGCTGAGGTTTCGTCAGGAATTCGACCGAGACCGGCCGTGCTCACTGGGTATTCCTATATCTAGTGAGATGGACGATAGCAAGTATCTGCTCTTTCAGAGGATAACGATGAGGTGGTCGACCTCATAGAAAACGATCATATTGATGGCACTTGTCCGATTGACAAGCATGGCTGAGTCATCGCTTTTCCGCCTTCGCTCCGCAACTTCAACTTCATAGAAATGATCCAGGGCGCCAGCATAGGAAAGTAGGCACTGGAAGTAAGTCATCTCGAATGAGAAATCAAAATCAAGATAGGTATCATGACATCCGCACGCTGATGGCGGCGAAGGCGCTTGTCTCTTGCATAATTGAAAGCATAACGCCACCCATGGAGATACTCTTAACAATATTTACGGTGAGAACGTCATAAATGGCTGTCATTAATGTCTGTCAACGAGACCACGATCCTCTGAACAAACCTCAGACTTGCATACGCCATTCCAATTGGTGGTTGTAATCGAACGGAACCTGATTGGATTGCATTCGGGTTGATCAGGACGCGTGAATCTCATGACGATGGATCGTCAATCATTAAGATGGAATAGCGCCGACACACTTCAGCGACGGTTAGTAACACCGATTTTGCATGCAAAGCGGGTGATAAGTTCAAAATATGAGGTCACAAACCTTTCACCGTAGTGATGACGTCTGATGCTTTCCGCAAGAAGGGTCGAGATGTCAATGACAATCAACTTCTTCGATCTTCTGAGCCTCTGTGAAGAGATGGGGAATGTATTGGTCACAACGATGTGGTCGATAGATTCGCATGCTTCCATTTGGTCGAGAGAGTCATCTCCGAACAGCCCATGGGTAGCAATGCAGTAGACCTTCTTGGCGCCGCCTCTCTTGACAACTGTCTCTGCGGCGGCGATCCAGGATCCACTCTTGTCAATCATGTCATCGACAATGAAGACCGTTCTATCTCGGACTTCTCCGACCAGTGTAATGGTCTTCTCTTGTTCAGGGGCTCGTCCCATGCTGCCTTCGTCATCATCGGAGTCGGCCGCATCAAATGAGCCACCAAGAGCGTGGTCGGGCTGGAAGGATGTCGTGGAGACGAGAGAGTTCAGCATCGTCTCTGGAACAGCCTCCGAATTTGCCTGTGAGTGGCCAGCTGGGGAAATTGTGCCTCCAGACACAGAGGAAGCACTGGGGTGGGGATAATCATCGTCCACAAGTTGACCCTGCACCAGCCGTCCAGTGATCACATCGCGCACCCGGACATCTGTGTACTCGTGCGCTGCTTCCAACTCTGATGGACGACGAGCGGCAGGAGGTGTTTCTGGGCGCAAGGCATCCGTCGAAGTGAAAGGTGAGTCAGCGTTGCTGTTCAACTCACTCTCTGCCTCTTCGTCGTGTTGATGGTTGGGCCGAGAAGACTCTGGTTCAATGGAATCGAAGAATACTGTGCTATCGGACAGGTTGACAGCCGGCTTCAGACGTCTTCTGTCGGTGGTGACAATGCCAAAGTTGAGCTTCAACGTATCGGCGAGAGAGGTGACACGCTTGGTGCCTCCTGCGTTCTTGCTGACAACAACAGCGTCCTTCCAGCTGGGTACATTCAGGCGGATCCAACGAGCGATGAAGGGCTCGGCGAAGAGGTTATCTACCGGCTTGCCGAAGAAACCCTGCATTTGAGACGCCTGCGCAACGGGTTCATGTATTAGTATTTCATAGCGCCGATATGATCGTGAACTCGACGCAGCCGAGGGACCGAGACAGGGAAACGTACGTGAAGGTCCAAGGTAATCACATGGTTCACACCAGCGATTGATAGTAGGTTTGCGAGCATCCGGGCCGTTATAGAACCGCGATGACTCTTCTTCTTAGATTGGCGAGAGTAAGGGAAGTACCTCGTTTTGTGTCAGCATCAATTGTGCACAGTTCAGACGACACGGGCACCCTACGGCATGACAGCTGCTCAATTAAAAAAAATGCATGATTAGCCGTACATCTTCGAAGTGAAAGCTGTATCCTCGATTGGTAGCGTACCTGTGATAGACTTTGCGGAACCCCCCTTGCAGGCTGAGATCATGATCAGAAGCTCCATGACGCTGTCATTCATCGTCGAACTGCCGCTCTGGACAATATAAACGTCTTGGTTACGCACTGAGACGTTGATATTGACACTTGTCTCGCCATTGGAAAACTTGCGGAGATCTGCTTCGGCCGGCGAAGTCCCTAGACGTTCGCAAATGGTCTCGGTGAGACCAGGATGTGACGTCCCGGAGAAAATCTGTACACCCCGCATCGTGGTTGCTATGTGAATTGAAGAAGAAGAGCTTTTAAAAAGTAAGAAACGACATGGGATGATATGGTGAAAGAATGGAATGGGAAAAACAAGGTAGTGTTCAAGTCGTCAAGGGTCATGTGTAAGTGAAGTAGCAAAAGAAAGAAAGCTTTGATGTGCGGGAGCGAAAAGAAAAAAAAAAAAAAAGCTGGAGAAAAGGCCGACGTCTTTGGTTCCTGTGGTTCCCCCCACTAAATCGTCCCCCCGCCGGATTGATAACGAGATAAACCCAATTATATTCCGGCAGCCCCGCCATTTCCTCTCTGCAAGTTAATCTCTTCCAATTGCCTCGCCAGGATGTCGCAGAAATTCCCTGAAGTTCAGGGAGGGGGCTCCCTCATTGTTGCCTGGCAAGTGAAGAACAAGCATGTTTTGGTTGTTGGTGGCGGAGAGGTGGATACTCCAACGTTCTTATCTCTATATATATATATCTGCGATGTGCTGATACCCATGAATTTCAACCCAGGTAGCCGCCGGTCGCATCCTCCATGCCCTGAATGCCGACGCAAAGGTCACTGTCGTCTGTCCGGCCGCCGGATTGAACGAAGAAGTCGCATACCGAGTTTCCCGGAATCAAGTCTCCCACATCGATCGGACGTTCGAGCCCCACGACCTCGAGGGAGCGGACATGGTCCTCTGCGCCATCGACGACCCCGAAGCATCGACCCGAGTCTGGAAACTGTGCAAGGAAAAGAAAATCCCTGCCAACATTGCAGACGTACCGCCCGAATGCGACTTCTACTTTGGGAGCGTATACCGCGACGGCCCGTTACAGGTGATGGTCAGCACGAACGGGAACGGACCGAAGCTGGCCAGCATTGTCCGCAAGAAGATCGCGGAAACGCTGCCGGATAAGATGGGCGCGGCGATCGAGAACGTGGGTAGGTTGCGGAGGAAGTTAAGGGAGGTTGCACCCAGCCCCGATCAAGGGCCAAAGAGGATGAAGTGGTATGTATTTTCCCTCATTGAGCTGGCCTCCCCTGTACACTTTCGGCAATATCCTGTTCAAAGGCTAATGTCTTTTTTTTTTTTTTTTTTTGCGAAGGATGTCCGGCGTTTGTGAGTCATGGAGCTTGGAAGAGCTTGTCAAGATGAACGAGGATGATATGGATGCCCTTTTGAGTCATTATGAATCCGGCAAGATCCCAACATATGACGATGTTCGAGTCAGCAGTACTTCGAAATCAGTTGGCGCTCTTTGACTCGGTTAAGTGTCTTCAGCGCACGTACATACGTATATATTAACTTCTTTTTTGTTTTTATTTATTCAACCGATCAAGGAGTAAGACACTGATGTTTAGATGATTGGGAGGACGGTCGTCTCAAGCTCTGATTTTGATTAGATAATATGCATCATACTGGCCAATTTTTCCTCGAGGCCATCCTCTCACCCTCTATTCTTTGACATATCCGAAACAACTACCTATGATGAGGTTGCAGTCCTCCCGTATGCCTGGAGACCTGGTACATGTGTAAAAAAAAGCCCGGCCCAGGGGAAAGAAATGGGTAAGAGGAAAACAGTATGAGGATACAACACGTGGAAATAACTACTCTGCTAACTCTACATCGACCACTCGTCCAGGCGAGGGTTCGGAGAAGAAAAAGAATAAATAAATAAAAAGACACAAAGCGCCTCAGGGAACAAATCGGCGAGGATATCCAAAAACATTGCAAAGGGGAATCGCGACGTGAATAATGCCGAAAGCAAAACGCCAGGAACATTCAACGTTCAACGGTTCCGACTATACCTACGGGAAGTGTTGAAGTGTGGCTGAGAGTACGAGCTTCTTGGACTGACTGGTGTCTCCGGCATGGGCGCGGGAGGCATGCCCAACCTTGCCTCACCAATCCTTCGGAATAGAGACTGAAGTGCAATACGAATGTCGGGGTTGAGATCGCGACCCAGCAGTTCGACAGCAAGCGGGTAGAAGGTCTCAATGTTCTTGTCGAAACCCTCGCGGGGGAAGTTCGTGTATCCTTCGATCACATCCACAACGACCGGCCGCCAGGCCACGATGTTGCGATGCTGCGACTCTTCGTCAAGACCAACGAAGCTGCGGATGATATCCGCACAGAGACTGGGAAAAGGTTAGTAAAGCACTAAAGAAAAAAAAAAAAAGACTCGGATGTACTGTGTAACTTACGGAATCAGTGCCGCTTCAGTCTCTGCACGGCTGCTCTTCCTCTCTTCTCTCTCATCGTGGTACATGCGGAAAAGGATATGGACGTAGGTAGCAGCACTTCCACTTTCCTGTTTGAGGAGGTTGGGTGGTTGCTTCATGAAGCCCTGTCTCCAAAGTTGCATGCGCAGTTCCTTGTCCTCGTTGAATTTCTTGGCAAATTGGTAGCTCTTCTTCAGAAGTCCCATCAACCGCAGGAGTTCATGACTGGGAATTTCGGCATAGACATTTTCATTTGAGAACAATTCATGCACTGTCTCAATCATGAGCAGCTGTAGGACGCAGCTCGTAATGATGCGGTTAAAGAACCGACGTCGCGCTACAGTGACCGCCGCTGGTTGTTGTTGCTGCAAATCCCCTTGAGGTCGATAATCCTCCAGCTCAGCGTTTTGAGCAGGTTGGGAAGATGACAGGGAAGCGGCGGGCATGTCGCCGTCCTCGTGTTCTTGGGTCAACTTTTGAGAGCCATTGGTCTTCATGGAGTCTTTGCCTTCTTCCACCGGCGTGGTCTCAGGGGATTCCTCAGAAGGACCATCGTGGGTGGCTGTCTCCCCATTCAGGGCTTTAGCACCATCCGCTGGCTTTGATGGCATAGATGCGGCTGCTGTGAAAAGCTCGTAGGCAGTAGTCTTGGCAAAGAGCTCAACAAAGGCGCCAACAATCTTAGTCCAGTGTTCCTGCTTGAACTTTGTAACGTTCTGTAGTATCAGCTGCTGTAAGCAATTGCTACCAATCCGCGCAATGGTGTCGTTCTCTTGACAGATACACAGAGTCAAAAGCTCTAGGAATCGACTGAGCATATACTCCAGTGCGTCAAAGTAATGAGTGAAGAGTGTGATCATGTTTCTCAAGGCTTGGATCATTGTGGTGGAAAGCCATACGGAAAGCTCCTCATGACTGGGTACTTTGGACATCTCCGACTTCGACTGAAGTACAACGAAGATGGGATAGAGAAGCTGCCTCCAGAGAACATCCCAGAACTCCGAAGGGAAGTCGCCACCATGCCGAATCAGTGTTTCGAAGAGATACGTGAGCGCGCTATTCAGGTCAGTTGAGTACTCCTTGTCTTCGGGACAGATGAGATCTTACCGTGATCGGACCTCCAGGTCATCGCCTGTCATGAGCACGTCCTGGAATGCAATCAAAATTGGATACCAGAACTGTTCCTCTTGAGACTGGCGGCTCAATTGTTTGGAAAGGGTTGAACCAGTATCATCGTGAGAGCTTCCCGGGAGCGCATTTCGGTGAGACAGAGGACACTCAGGGGTCTTGAGCATCTTTGTGATCGTTGATTTCAACGTCTCGATTGCATGTAGCGACTTTTTCTGGAATCTGATATTCTTGGAGAATTCGGTCAGGCAAACGATGAGATCAGCAAAGGCGCCTTGGCTTATCACAACGCCAAAGCGAGTGTTGTAGATTTGAGTCACATGCTCGAACGCCATGTTGACAATATTCTCTGTGTCCTCGTTAGTAAGGAAATTTGATCGAAAACAAGATTGAATGCTTACCATAAGGCTCTCGAGCAGCAACAGTGAAAACGCCAAACATGGTTTTCCACCCAGAACGAATGTTCTCCCCACGAGCCTGGATCATCTGAATGAGGCATCGAAGGATCATATCCTTCACGGTGGCAGTACTGCTGTTCGCCATGACATGTTCGAACGGCTTCAGGAAGTCTTTCTGGAACTTGAATCCCGGAAGCTCTTCGATCTCCATGAACCGCATCGACAGCTGACGAAGCGAGTCCAACGCAAAGAAGACGACTGTCGTGTTCGAGTGGCAGCCAACTTGATTAAAATGTTGTCCGAGAACCTCCCAAATCTTTGACCACTCTATCCTGACTCTCGTCATGTTGTAATAGCTGATCTCCACCAGCTTCTGCAAGCTGTAGGTTCTTGGAGAGTCGCTTTGTCCAGAGGACTGAATCTCTTGCCAACTCACTTCACTGAGGGCTCGCACGAAGTCAATGATAGCTTCGTGAGAGAGATTGGCGGTGCTGGTGAAGATTCGGTCGACCCCTCGAATCATTTCTGCTGATCTGCTTTCCATTGCAACCTCTGCCCGGAAGGCTGCAGGCCCATTCACAGAGCGCGGACGCGGGCGTCTAGCTCCCTGCATAGACCTACGGGCACCATCGGATGTTGCCTGAGGCACAATACGGGCTCTTGAAACATCCGGCAATGCACCTTCGTCCACTCCGTCGGTCAGAAGCTGAAGTCGATCAAGCTGGCTAACACAGGTGAGGACCTCTCTCCAAGATCCCTTGAGATGGTTCCCTTCCGTGAGAGCCACGTCCAGCAATGCTTTCAATGCTTCAACATTTTTTGCCATCATTTCCCGAACATTCCCAAGATTTGTGAATTTGGCTAAGGCTGTGACGAACGCAACCCGCGGGGTTTCTAGGTCGAAAGCGCAGCTAATACGGATAGCCAACTTGATTCCTTCCATGCAGAGCTTGATGGTATCCAGATTTTGTGTGTCGTGCACAGGAGCGGATAGGCCAGAGAGGAAAGACATCCATGTGACGTTGAACATAGGGCCGACATGTTGCACAGAAGTGGCAGGTATAAAGCGAGAGAGGGCTTCCTTCACTGCCGTTCTCCTTTGAGCCCGAATCAAGCTTCGGTAAAGTTGTTCGGTCTTGTTGGCCATCTCTTCGGATGCCTGAGCATACCTTTCTCCCTGCAGATCTCTTCCTACAGTTGCAAAAACTTGACCAGCCCTGGACGCTAGACCAGCAGGAGCGGATGTAGGCATACCGAGGTTGGCAGCATTCTCTCTCTCGGTATCAAGAACGATTTCGTTGTTGGCGATCTCGTCGAAGATGGACCCAAGATATTCGTCGGGCAGATCTTGGCTATCGTTGATGCCTCGGTTATTCTTGATGAAATCCTCTTTAGTCATACGACGACCTTTGAGTTTGGAGCTGTGTTGGTCTGTATTCAGCATGATGACGGAGTACGCCAGAACGTAGGCCGTATCGGCATTGGCAAATGCATTGGGGTTCTGGGTTACGTAGCGCTCCGCAAATTTGAGCATGAAACGGTCAATCTTCTGCGCTTCACCTGGAAGCCGGAAATGCTGCAGAAACTGGCGGAGGGCATCGACAAAGCGTCGCTTTGAGAAATCCATCATATCGACGAACGCATGCATGATAGCAATGTTCTCGGGTTCGCCTTCACCGAGATATTCTCCTATCATAGCCTTGTCTAAACGATCATTTTTCAGGAGGAAACTGGCAATGTCTTCAGGCGAGTCGGACCGTATGAAGCCTTCCTGTAAGAAAAGCTTGATTCCGCGTTTGGCCTTGAAGTTAAACTGCTGAATTGCGTTCATTAGGGCAGTCTTCCTTTGCTTGACCTTTTCTATCTGACTTGGGTCATCTTCAGCCATAGGCGTCGACCTGCCCGTTCCGCCTTCGAACCCTTCGACCCTCGGCGAGGGGACAGCCACTGCAGCATTTGTCTCGAGCGACTCTCTGGAATTATCAATGGACTTCTGCACAGATATACTAGGGATAGGAGCGGTTTGATCGACCAGGCGTTGCGAAGCCCAGTTGTCTAATGATCGCAAAAGGCCCACTAACCCTTCGAGAGCTTGAAGTTTCAAGATGAACTCCGGTGGCACATTTTGAGTGCCGGGCTGGGGGGCACTGGAGATGTTTGCAGTCGAGAGTGATGGAGGCAGAGTGCCACGCTGGTGCCACTCGGCTCCAATACTGGAGATCTTGGTATGGCTCTCCTGATACTGTTGTTGTTGGATAGGAGTCACAGTGACTGGCACACTTGAGTACCGCGATAGTTGCTCGACGATGCTGCGCAGATTAGTTTCCGGTGAACAGAAGAATCAAAGACACTGAAAGAGAAACTCACTTCTGAAAGATATTTTCCAACGCTGTCCGATCGCAGTCGTAGTTAAGATAGAGCTCAACCAGGGCACGCGGATCGTCGGATAACCTCTCTAGAATCTCCATGAAATATTGCTTTTGGAAAGCAGGTGCATTTCGCTTTTCGAGAATTGCCAAGTAGATCTCTTTCATAAACACCTCAAGCTCTTTCTGTTGCAGGTCAGATCATATCCAGGGAAAATATAACTGCTCTACCGACCTTCATCATGACTCTCATGTGCTTTAGCATCAACCAGAATATCTCACAGCAGACTTCGAATACCCTCGGCACAGAGCTCGAGCCATTTCGACTGAGACTCAGACAGAGATGGGGCCGCACTGCTTGCAGCAGAGCCATGCCCTCCGAGCTGCTAGAACTGTTCTTGATCATGGCAAATGGCGAGGTAAAAACGACGATGTGGTTATTGATGAGATGGTGGATAAGATGCAAGGACAGCAACTTCGATCTCATGTTCTGAGACTTGATATCCTGCTGCTGATCATGGCTGAGGATTTTATGGCTCAGCTTACAAAGTGCCCTGAAGACCAAGAAGGCATCTTTGACATAGATCTCATCAACTTCGTCGTCTACAGCACCGTCGGCATCATCTCTGTCCTCAACACCAGACACTGACCGTGCCGTCGATTGAGCAGCCTTCGCTCGGGTGACCGTGGTGGGAGCATTGTCATTGACCGAAGCTTCGTCCTTGGGCGATTCGAAACTCTGCAGTGTCAACTTTTCAGTAGGCTCTTTAGTAACAGGTTGATCAGACGGTGTAACAGCAGCTTCGGACATCTGGTCCTGGTCATTAGTCTGGGAGGTCTCAACTGCGTCTAAAGTTGCGGTATCGGATGCGCTCCCTTGCACCTTCTCGCCTTCCCGCATTCGTAGACTCTTAAGCTCAACTCTCATGCGCACACGGTCGAAGACGGTGCCGACCATCTGGGTGAGAGAACCCTGAGCAATTTGCTGGTTTTGACTCGACTTGGAGTAGATGAAGATATTGTAAATCTGGCGAACTGCCTTCAACAGACCGGCACCATGAACGACTATTTTGTCATTGAGGACAGCTGCCAGCAGCGACTTGATGATTTGTTGCTGGATTTCAACCGGCGTGGCTTCGTTCTCGAAGCAATCGCATATTGCATCAATAGCGCGCTCAATCAATGGTGGCTGATCTGATGAAGCCTCGTCCTCCGATGCCCCACCAGACGGAAATGCGAAATAGGAATACGTTATTAACTTCCCAATGCAATCTAACGCCGTAACTTGGAGAGGTATGCTGAAGGCCTTGGTCGCTAGCTGAAGAGGACGGAAGATAACCTCGGGATCGATAGGTTGGCGATCCGACTGTTTGATATTGGCAAGAGCATCCTTCACGGCGTCTTCGAGCTCCTTGCTCCTCCGTGCTTCTCTGGAGGCGGCAATTGTGTCGAGCGCTGTCACGATAAATACCGTAGAGCTCACGGTCACTGAGCGATGGGTTGCGAAGGTGGCGGTTGTTGACCGGGAGTCTGAGCGCATTCGCGTATCCGGGGCCAGTTCATCCTGCGCGGGTATTGATCGGGCATCGTGTTGCTCGCTGTGAGGTTCCTTGTCCGCATCTGCGGTCTGATCTTCAGGGGAATCATCTGCATCATTTTCTTTAGGGCCAGATTCCGGCTCTGGGTCATTTTTGGGTTGGTCGTCGTCGGTAGGATTCACCGAGGAGCTCGAGAGTTGTTCTGTATGCTCTGGCGATTGCGTATCTTCAATCGACTCTGTCGCTTTGTCAGATGCAGGAGATTCTTCCGAATTTTCGATGGCAATCTTCTGCCACTCTGATTCCCCAGGAAAACTAGGTTTGTCTGCGTTCAGAGCTGGCAGGGGTTCAGAATGCGTCGACGCATCGACACTATTGTTGTCTGCCTGGGATGCGGCCGCAGACATGTTCGGCTCGCTCGGAGAGCCATTCTCAACTGCCGCCATTTATGCAAGACTCTGGCCGGAGTGATGGAGGGCAGATAGGAAGGTAAGTCCGCATCGAACAAACGAGGACAAAGAGAAAAGAGCAATTCACGGAAGGGTTGTAGAAAGATATCCTTCCGGCCAGCCTGAGCCGTTTCGAACTATGGGCCAAAGCTGATTTGAAGCGTGTCTTCTAGTAAACCACGGGAGAATGTACGGAGGCCAGCGAGTGCCAACTGCGCACCTTCTAATCTAAGGTCATTGTCTGCTTACATAACAGGCCGCTCAAGCACCGTCGCTACTGGAGAAACCCGGAGACATAGTCCCGATCGCTCACCGGAAAGCTCAACAGAAAAGTTCCCTGAGTTGCAGCCCCCAACTCTCTGATACCAGGACATCAACCAGCCAGGCTATCTCTCGAGTCTTCCTTACACCTCCTATTTCTTTCATTATCTGCGCGGGGCTACAATTGTTCCATAATCCGCAGCATACAGGCAATATGGTTGCCTCTGCTGTCCGCATGCGCACCCCAAGCGCCATGTTCTTGTCCAGAGGCGCCTCCTGCTTGAGGAGGCCTCAGACTGTTTATAGGTTTAAGGATGCCGTGCAGTATGATTGTCCATCTAATTGAAATGCAGTTTGCTTGGATGATGCGAATCTAATCGTTTGTTTGAATCTATAGACCTCAATTACCCGCCTTTGCCGCCCTTTCCCGCTTTTACGCGTCCAAGTGTATGTCTCCAATCCTCTCTGATATGGTCTTTGCACACAACGAATAATGCGATTCTGACTTCCCCGAAACTGCAGCATTTCCCCCTCACACTATAATTAGCATGCCTGCTTTGTCGCCAACAATGTCCGCGGGAAACATTGGTGCTTGGCAAAAGAAGGCTGGTGACGCACTGCAACCCGGTGATGTCCTGGTGGAGATTGAGACCGATAAGGCACAGATGGACTTTGAGTTCCAGGAGGAGGGTGTCCTGGCCAAGATTTTGAAGGAGACGGGCGAGAAGGATATCGCTGTTGGCACTGTGGGTGTTCCTGTTTCTCATTTGAAGATTACCATCGCCTTTGACTGACTTGCGCTCAATTTAGCCTATCGCTGTCTTGGTCGAGGAGGGAACTGATGTGGCTCCCTTCGAGTCCTTCAGTATGGAGGATGCTGGTGGTGATAAGACTGCTGCTCCCGCAGAGAAGAAGGAGGCTGCTGAGCCGAAGCCCGACGAGTCTGCGGCTCCCGCTACCCCAGCACCAGAGCCCGCTGCGCAGGAGCCTGAGATCTCCGACGAGAAGCTTCAGCCCAGTCTCGATCGTGAGCCTTCCATCAGCCCCGCTGCTAAGGCTCTGGCCTTGGAAAAGGGCGTGCCGATCAAGGCCCTCAAGGGTACCGGCCGCGGTGGCCAGATCACCAAGGAGGATGTTGAGAAGTACAAGCCCAGCGCTCCTGCTGCCGCTGCTGGACCTACCTACGAGGACATTCCTCTTACCTCGATGCGCAAGACTATTGCCAGCCGTCTCCAGCAGTCCATGAGGGAGAACCCCCACTTCTTCGTCTCCACCACCTTGTCCGTGTCCAAGCTCATGAAGCTCCGCCAGGCTCTCAACGCCTCTGCAGAGGGCAAGTACAAGCTTTCCGTCAACGACTTCCTCGTCAAGGCTTGCGCCGCCGCCCTCCAGAAGGTGCCAGCCGTCAACTCCAGCTGGCGCGAGGAGAACGGTCAGGTTGTGATCCGTCAACACAACACCGTCGACATTAGCGTCGCTGTTGCCACCCCTGCTGGTCTCATCACCCCCGTTGTCAAGAACGTGCAGAGCCTGGGCCTCTCCAGCATCTCTAACCAGATCAAGGACCTTGGCAAGCGCGCCCGTGATAACAAGCTGAAGCCTGACGAGTACCAGGGCGGCACCTTCACCATCAGCAACATGGGTATGAATCCTGCTGTTGAGCGCTTCACTGCTGTCATCAACCCCCCCCAGGCCGGTATTCTGGCCGTCGGCACCGTCCGCAAGGTCGCCGTCCCCGTTGAGACCGAGGAGGGTACTTCCGTTGAGTGGGATGAGCAGATCGTCGTCACTGGCAGCTTTGACCACAAGGTCGTCGATGGTGCTGTTGGTGCGGAGTGGATCAAGGAGTTGAAGAAGATCGTTGAGAACCCCCTGGAGCTTCTTTTGTAAGCTCGTTGTCGCGGCTTTTGGAAAAGCGAATCCCGGGCATGTTCAGGTGTAACTATCTATGATGGGGGTTCCTTCCTGGCCTTGTCTTAATATGTATTAAAACGCTTCTCACATTAGACCAGCATTTGGTCAGTTCTTTAGTATGTCTCTTAGCAACTTTTTTTTTTGAATCGGAATTTCTTATGTTTCTTACGATGGTTTGAGGAAACAGAGAGTCGCTACGTAGGTGGCTTCCCTGAAGTAAAAACAGGTGGACCATGTTCCTGATATGATTGTATTGGATGTATATATTAAGCTCGTCTAATCCAGCTAAAAACAGTAAATACCTAATGGGGGGACGAAGCTTTCTTCTGCGTAGTTTAATCCGGTGGTCCTATCAAGATGAGAAATAACGCGGTGTTGCGGTGTTCGAGCCGCCGAGCCGCCGAGGGGATGAAACTGGGCTTCTTGGCAGCTGGAGGTCTCACGTGCATTGACTCCACAGCTGCCAGATCTATGACGTGATGTCGTCACTCTGCCCGGAACTGAGTCTGCATAAGAACCGCTGCAATTCTCCCGGGGAATTTTCTTCTTCTTCCTGTCACACACTCTCATCACATCTCCCAATCATTTCCCATCGATCCTCCATCACTGGTAAGTCATGTGTGCTACGATGTTGATCATCCCTCATGACCCAGATAACACAGATCAATCATGGGCTTTGTTTGTTGATCTCATCGCTTCCACCATCCACGAGCATCCACGTCATTGAAACCTCTGTGTATTAACAACCTGACTGATCCAGTTCTCCACCAGTATCCTCATTCTTTATCGCATTTTCTTCTTTCAAACCGTCCATCAAAATGTCGTACGCGGAGGCTGCAGCCAAGGGACCAAAGCAATCTCCAGAGGAGGTAAGCACCGCACCTTTATAGTAGCTCAGATGATGCCAGCCTGCTAACACTGCATTCACCTAGGCGTAAGTTCTGAAGCAAATTTAATTGCAATACCCTTGCGACTGGCATGACTAACTTCGGTCGCAGGCGTGCCCCTGCACCTCCCAAGGTTGAGAAGGAGCAGTCTGAGAGCACTGCTTCCTTGATTGATGTTGACTCTCCGCATGTCGCTTCTGTGGACTCAAACTTCTTGGAGCAAGATGTCAAGACCAACACTCAAGCTGAGAGACTAGAGCGCGAAGCAGAGGAGAAGAGTCGACAAGCGAAGGGGAAGGCTCACGAGAAGGCACGCAAGGCCAAGGCCAAGGCCAAGGCTGACGGTGCCAGCTTGCGCCGCAACTCTGACAACCCAGTCGTGATTGCAAATGCTCTGGTCATCACTTTGCTTGGTGCCGGACTCGGGTTTGGCGCCTACCGGAAACATGTCGAGGGCAAGCTCGACTGGCAGCTTGTTGGGCTGGTATCCGGAGCTGTTGGTGCTTTCGGTGTGGCGGATTACTTTGTCAGCAAGTAAGTTTATCAGAATCCCCGTGGACTTGGCTTGGGCTTCACTTGTATCTGTAGAGTGAATGTTAACGAGAGATTCCGTGCAGGTGGTTCCTCCAAAACAAGTATCCTCCCAAATAGATGCGCATCGTCGAACATCTCCAAAGATGGACTTGCGGATTGGTTTTCGAAGGTCTCTGATTGAACTTTCCTCTCATTTGATATCGTTTTCACATATACCACCCTGCTCTTTGATTCTGCATTGTCTTCTTGGGCGAGAACGGAGTCGGTCGGCCTTCCTCATCTTGTTGTATTTTTAGATTAGCTATGACACTCTATTTGAGAATGCACACTATCTGGGGAAAGTATAAGTGCCCTTATGGGTGATGATATACTTACCACCTCTTCGATTCGTGTTCAAATAGAGCTGAGAATCCGATGGTTCAAATTGAAGCACAAGTGGTACATACATTTTCCAAGCATGTGGTTGTTGATAAGCCATGTGGATTGTATACCGATTCAAACCAATTGAGTTTTTGTAGCGAATACGAGCGCACCATGGTCAAATCACATGAGTGTGTGAAGTAACCAGTCATTAAATGCTTCATTGGCTGGATTTAGGTATTCAAGACAAGATTACTTAGGTACCCGTGGGCTACAGTGATGACCGCAACATGGAGGCGGTGAACGACGTCAGAATCACACTAGGAAGAACATGTGGCCTCGGGCAGTAATCAAAGCCCATCAGGACACTTTGCGGCCAGATTACCCACTCTATATTTGTTTGGGGCTGAGAACTCTCAATAAAAGTTTCTTCCATCACTCTTCATGGACAACATTGACTGCCCTAGAATCCTCGTTGAACAAGCGTATCAATCGTGAATTCAATCCAGCAATCCCAATCCCTCGGACTCCGTATAGTCCGCCATCGCAATGGTGCGCTGCTACCAAGCTTTTCAAAATAACATGCCGGGCTCAGAACGCATTTACTGACTTTTATTGTGCTAATGCAGAATTCCTTATTCAATTCCGCTCTCAAGCAGTCCTCTGCTATCCGCCGGGACCTTGACACGTTTTCGCAGTCACCCGCAACAACATCCGCAGCATTGCAAGGTAATAATACACCCCGTGTCCGAATGGGAACGACGTTGCGCGCATGTTCGAGAAGCACGGAGTGCTAATCTTGCTGTCTTGGGGAGAAAACAGGTCAAGTAGCAGCTTCTCTAGCTTCGCTATCACGGACCATCGATGACTACTCTGCACTCTCCAAGAAGGAATTAATACCCGCCAAACAAGAAAAGGCCTTTGAACGAGTCAAGAACTTCCGATCGGAGCTTGCAGAATATCGGTCACAATTTGACCGGTTGAAGAAAGAGAGAGAGGAAGCAGTAAGCATGCCAACTTCTGCCGTTCTTCAGGCCTGAAATATAGCTGGCTAACCACGCTCAACAAACAGCAATCGGTAACAAACCGCAATGAGCTCTTCGGCCGCCGCCCTCACCACGCCGCCACCCCCGAAAACCCCTACGCCCAACCATCATCCCTCGCACACACATCCTCCCCGTTCGCCGCCAACCCCTCCTCCACGTCGGGCTCGGGGTTGAGCTTCGGTGCCTCGCCGGCCGATTACTCGCGAGAAACACACGCACTGCGCGAACAGTCCTTCTTCACCCAGACAAACTCCCAGCTAGACGACTTCCTGGACCGCGGTCGCGCGGTGCTCGCAGATCTGGGCCAGCAGAGGGAGATGCTCAAGGGGACGCAACGGCGGTTGTATAGCGTTGCGAATACGCTAGGCATCAGCGGCGATACGATCCGAAGGGTCAACCGGCGGGCGAAGCAGGATAAATGGATCTTTTGGGGCGGGGTGGTGGTATTCTTCCTATTCTGCTGGCTTGTGTTGCATTTTCTGAGATGAGATGAGATGTCAGCATTCCCCTGGCATGTGCAGGTGGAGTGGTGGGAAGTCATGGAGAAACTGTAGATAAGCCAAACGGCTTAGCGGGCACGTTTCTTCAGCCTCCTATTTACTCCCCCTTTCAAGGTCATCGAGTGGCTTGGTCTTTTTTTGTCTTTCCTTTTCCCTTTCTCTATCTATCTTTTCGTGTGCAATAAGCGCAGGCGTCACGGATATATTTTGGGTTGGTTGCCCCTTTTTTTTTTTCGTGTCTTTGCAGATAACCGCATGGAACTTCTATATTTTGGGTTAACCTTTTCTGTTCCCGTCCCATCGGTAACTATTCTTTGATTAATTCCAAATAGGTCAATTGAGAGGTGGCCATTCATGACTCCGGTCCGTATCTGTGGACAGCCGAATGATCCGTCTATACACCGTACCTGTCCACGCAATCCTGCTGTCCTCCCCTTTGATTTTTCTGTTCCCCTCGAACTAGATATGCAAGTGCAAGTACACACATGCAGTACAGTACAGACATAGGGCCGGCAACATGTGCCACCTGACCATACGAACTCCGGAATCCCCCAAGAGAGTCAGTCCCTGCCAGAGTCCTACAGGGGAAACCAACTCCAAGGCTCTGTACTCAGACCCCCGAGACCCCCGTAACTACTCTGTCCGAAGATCGACCGACAATCATTGTTGAGTATACGTACGCCCATCCATGGATTCGGATTGCACCGTCATCATCATGCGCCAAGCGAAGGGAGGAACAAAGGCGTCATCGCCCGGATCGACGCGACGATGACCCTAGGAACTGATGTGCGAAGGCTTGCATTCCAGACGCCTGGACCCTGGCAGATCAAAACCACCGCCAAGAACTTATCTGGCGTAATCAGTTTATTTTTATTTTTATTTTTTTGGACGCGTGTAAGTCTGTAAGATGCATCAGATTGCCAAGGAGATAAGAGTTTTGAACTTGTCCCCCGCTTCGTTGGATGCAGGGCGTGGAAGTGTAAGCAATAGATACAAGCTGCAGAAGGGAGGGGTAACTCAAACAACTACTGCTATTATACTTGGGCACCCTTACCAGCCGCTGTTCAATTGAAGGAGCTTTCAATTGCTTGCTATGGAGCATCTGTTCTGAGCCCTGTCGGGTTGAGTTGTGGCTCAATGATTTCAACGAATGTCAATCGCATCCCTTGAACGGCAGCACATGGCTGAATGCTGCTGCCGCGCTGGGATGACGAGGGAGGCGCCGAATGTGCAGGGCCAAGAAGGACTCTAACGCAACGTGTTTCTCAACTTGCAGCGGCAGCGCCCTTGCCTGCGTTTCGGCTAGTCTAGCAGCTCAGGTGTGGTTAGCTGGACTGTAATCGAGATAAGGAGTGGAATCAGTGGGAGTCGCCAGGAAGCCCATTTGGGACGGTGGATCGAGCCTCCAGGTCAACTTTCCGACGGGATTATTCATTGGCTATACTATACATCTACTAAGGATGAGAAAACACATCTAAACTACAGTATATCGAAGCAAAATTCCGCCTCCATCGAGCTGACAGCACCGGAAACCCGTTGCAGAAGGAAATCGGACGATCTCAACCCCTGCTGCCAGTATCGTCGGTGCTCTGACTTTCAGAATCACTCCGGACGCCCTTCTTCCCCTCTTCTTCCGAAGCGACCCATTTGCGAAAATAGACCGTGAGAAAGCTACTGATAGCAATCTGCAACCCCTGGAAAATCACCATGGGTATCTGAATCTTGGCTTGTTGCAATGGTGAAAGGCCCACAAACATCAGATTCGACAGAGGCACTCCCATTGCGGGAGTCTTCGCCGGAACGCAGTACGCCACAGCAATGGTGTCTCTCTTAGACAGCCAAGGGAGGGAGAGCGCTAGACAAACGGCAAGCCAGATCAAAAAGTAGGCAATGGAAACAAAGACGATGAAGACCATGTTGTTGCCTTTAACGCTCGTAAAGGCTCCGGAGCCGAACGCTTGATCGAATGTCTGCCAGATGATGATAAGGAGACAGCACGACCCCAGTTTGTTCAGCTTCCATTCAACGAAGATCTTCTTCATTGCCCTGGGGAAGAAGTACTGCACAACTTGCCCAACGACCTACATCACGATCGATGATCAGTACTTTGTGGGTGCTTGGCACTTGAGACGCAGCTTGAGCCACTTACCATGGGCAGGAACACCGAGAGGCCGAGCTGTTTGAAAACACGGCGGTAGATCTCGGCATAGTCACCCGAAACGTTAGGAAGGAACTCGGTGTACCAAGCGCGGCTGGACATGTACATTTGAACAAGCAACGGCGTGACAAACGGCCCTAAGAAGTTGCCAATCGTAGACTGAACAACAGTCAGAGCATCATTCCCATGCGCCTGCCGGGTCATCACGATATTGGACGAAATCGTGGTCGGGACGCAGCCGAGGAAAATTAAGCCGACAAGAAGACCAGCATCCATGAAATCATGATTGGTCGCACAGGCAGACACAATTCCAAAGATCACGGCCGAAGTCATCAGAAAGCATTGTACCTGGACGAACAGGTGCAGCTGCCAACGCGAGTAATTATCGACCAGGACTTTTGTTGGCAGCGTGCAACCGGTGATCAAGAATATCACTGCGACACAAAGGTAGGTCACAACAAGCTGCTTGGTCTGCAGTTCTGAAGCCGAGACCTGCACCTGAGAGGCAATGATGATGACCACAGCAAGTCCTAGGAGAAACCATTGGTCTAGAACAAACCTGCCAGCTCCACGCAGGATATTGCTGAGTTTCGACTTGCCCGCCATTTTCGGGTTGCTTTCGCTCACTGGTTTGCACATGTTTCCGGGGGTCGATGGGCAATCGAATTATTTCAGCGGCAATTTTAGGATTGTTCGACAACGACTGGGCAAATTGAGAATCGTATGCTTTCGGATGCTGGTCGAGCACCGTCAGAAAGTATACCATTCATATGAGATGACAACTGAAGATTTTCAAACGAGGAAGACGCAGCCAAGTCTGACTACGCTGCGGAACGGAACGATTTCGTTCTCATCGGGCGTAAGATAAACGGTGGATATGTAAGCCGAGAGTTGCTGGCGAACCCCAGACTCTTGGACCCTGGAGAGGTGAAAGAAAAATAAAATAAAATAACAATAGCCCCCCCACTTCGGCGTCGTTAGCAAGTTCTCGACTGAGAGCGGCGATCCCGAAACGGGAACTAAAAGCATCGATGATCGGGCTGTAATCTTGGATCTCCTTGTCCATAATTGTGGTCGAGAGAAGAATCCCTCGAGTATCCCTGCCTGGATCATCCAAACATCGATCGCCCTTCGCACCTGTGACTGTACACCGTATCCGCCGATTCTTTGTTTTCTAATTCATTATTTCCTGACGAGATCACAAGATAGTTAATTTGGAGAAGCCTGTTATCCACACTTGCGACTGCGTCCTGATCTGATGGGCGGGAAACGACCCGATTGCTCCCGCATGTTGTACTAGACTTGTAAAATCAATTTTAGAATCTCTAACTATGTGATGATCAAGGCTGCCTGATTCACACGGTATGCCAAGACAAGGTACCCGTTCGGTTTGTAGATCATTGGGGCCAGGACTTGGCAGATGATTTGGCCTGTGTACGTTCCGGGGTCGCCAAGGAGGTCCATAGAGGGCAGATCATTCCATGATTCCAATGCCCAGACTTGATGTACACAATAGACGAGAGATGGCCTTATGGAATCAATCCACAGAAATAGTTGAATGTCGTAATTGGCTGAGACGATGGTTCAAAAGAAGGATTGCTTCGCCAGCATTGGCACAAACAAGCTCCTCTGATAAGACAATCCCTTACCCTTTATGCAGCATTGACTTTCGGGTGATGACGAAGCCCTATGGTCCTTGCAGATTTGCGGAATTGCGAGTGTATCAGTTCGACCACGATCTTTGGGCGGTGACACGGCCATGGCGAATAATGGAATGAATGACTCTGCTGAGGAGAAGATGGGGGCTGTCAGGTGTCAACATCGTGCTGCCGCCTGGTGCTCAGGACAAAGATAAAAAGGCTCGATGTCCGCATGAAATCATTCCCATCAGACTCTCATCTTCATCAACAACCAGCTGCAGTCGAGCCGGATCCAGAGAAAATCTAGTCGAAATGTCTGTTTCCAGGAAGACGCGAGCAATTGCTCGTTGCCAAGCTTCTTCGATTCTTCTCCCATCGACTCGCCAACCCGGCGGGAAGCACCTATCCCCATTGATCAACCAGCAGTGTTCGAGGACTTTGATGGGGACTGGGAAAGCTCGACAGCCTGCCATCGCACTGGGCGTTGGCGAGGCAGACGTTCACCACGAGACAGACTACTTGCGGAACATCATCAGAAGCATTCCATTCATCTTCGAGAAGCCTTCGGTGCCGGTCAAGTCCGCGGAATTTCAATTTCCCTTTGCCACGCTTTTCAAAGCCCCAACACCTGAACTGGGGTTAGCCATGAAGGACGCCTATCGCAATGCCCTTTATAAGCATGGTATCGTTGGCATTGAGCTTGGATTCCAGGACCCAAGCAGCCAATTCATCCTCGATGTCGTCGACTCCCTGGGGTTCAAGGCAGACACCCACTCCAACACGCAAGGCGCCCTTTGGGATGTGACGTGGAAGCCCGAAGGCGTTCTCAGCACTGGCACTGGCAAGTCGGCGCATAGTATCTCGCACTCGCTGGGTGAATTTGCTTGGCACACGGATGCTGCATTCGAGGAGAAGCCTACCCGGTTCTTTGGCTTCCACATAATGCACCCGGACAAAATGGGTGGTGGCATCTTCCGTGTTTTGAGGGCTGAGGACCTGATTTCGTTGCTTTCTCCCAAGACAGTGCAGACCCTGACGAACTTCGAATACACTCTTCGCGTGCCCGCAGAGTTTCATAAAGGTCGTGACACCGTCAAGGGGAAGCTCCTAAGCATCGAAAAAGAGACAGGCCGCGCCTTTGTTCGGTATCGCCGTGACATACTCCTCGATCCTCCCAGTGCTAACAGGGATGCCTGCGAGGCTGTTTACGAACTTATGAACCTTCTCGATGAACCTGAGAATGTTGGCGAAGCCATGCCATCATTTGCATTCAAGGAGAACATGGTTTTGCTGATGGACAACGCTCGATTCTTGCACTCTCGGACCGAAATCAAAGACCCTAAGAGATGGTTGCGGCGGGTGAGATTTCACGAGTCTTGAGCACCAGAACCGGTGGGACAGTGGATTGATCTTGGCTTGAATTTGGGATAGAATGGCGTTTCTTTTCGTGTTCCTAGAGTTGGACTTTCTTCTATATGTTCTTGTCTTCCTCTGTAAATGGTTTTAATATGTGGTCTCATAGAGTTAGCATTTTGGAGGAACACGAATCGTGCTCGCAGCTTGGGTTAGTCTGTGAATGGTACAAATGCCTTTTTTTTTTTTTTTCTCATTTTCAATTTCGTGTCCTACGGTCAATCTGCTTCCATAAGCTTTATTATAGCTGGTGAAATGCAGGAGGCATCATAAGCAAGAAATAATCGGTAGTCGTAGTACAGCGGATCAATGGAAGAGCCATTGCCGGGTGCAACATCACTCTCTGGGGTGTGTCTATTGAGTATATATCGCAGATATAATGGGATCTTGCAGAAACCCAATAAATAGATTATAATCGAGGGATTGTTGATACTGGATTATATGTAAAAGAGAGGATGAGACGAAGCAGAGAGAGAAAGAGAAGACGGGACGAAGTCGAGGTGAAGCTTTTCCCGTGACTTGCGGGAGTCGGAAAGACGGAGCGAATGATGGCCTCAGGCTGCTAACTGCTTGCCGCGAAGCAGTTTAGCCCCAAAATCCTCTCACCGGCAACGAACAGCCTTTGCTTCTTCCCCAGCCGCTTCTTCTTCCTCCTCTTCTCTTTTCTCCTCCTCCCCTATTACATTACATTATTTCCACTTTGATCCTTTCTTTTTTTCCCATCTCCAGATAGAAATCTCCTTCTGTCTATATATCTCACAATGTTCGCCGCTCGCCAGACTTTCAACCTCTTCCAGAAGCGGGCCTTCTCCGCCTCTGCTAGCCAGGTGCGTGATCAATAGTTCGCTCGTTGGTTGTTTTCTCATGCTGTGCTTTCGGACCTCGGAGCTCTTCCAGCTCCCTTCAGCACATCAAATCGCAACATTGTTTCGTTCTCAATGCAATCATCAACTGACTCTATATCATACAGGCTTCCAAGGTCGCTGTCCTTGGTGCTGCTGGTGGCATTGGCCAGCCTCTTTCCTTGCTCTTGAAGCTCAACCCCCGTGTTTCCGAGCTCGCTCTCTACGACATCCGCGGTGGACCTGGTACCTACACCCAAACTGTCAAGTCAACGACAGCCATCAAGACTTGCCATTGAATTGCCTCAGAATAGCTGACAAGTTATTTTTCAAAAGGTGTCGCCGCTGATCTCAGCCACATCAACACCAACAGCACTGTCACCGGCTATGACCCGACTCCCTCCGGTCTCCGGGACACCCTCAAGGGTGCTGAGATCGTCCTGATCCCCGCTGGTGTTCCTCGCAAGCCCGGCATGACCCGTGACGGTACGCAAATGATTACAATGTACCCCTCAGCAATCAATTAAATATCAGCGCTGATCACAACATGCGACAGACCTCTTCAACACCAACGCCTCCATTGTCCGTGACCTCGCCAAGGCCGCTGCCGAGGCTTCCCCCGATGCCAACATCCTTGTCATCTCCAACCCCGTACGTTGTTACTTGTGATCGATCGAACTTGACTTTGTCGCATCCACAATACTAATGCCATTCAGGTCAACTCCACCGTCCCCATCGTCTCTGAGGTCTTCAAGTCCAAGGGTGTCTACAACCCCAAGCGCCTCTTCGGTGTCACCACCCTTGACGTCGTCCGTGCTTCCCGCTTCATCTCCCAGGTCAAGAAGACCGACCCCGCCAACGAGGCCGTCCCCGTCGTTGGTGGTCACTCCGGTGTCACCATCGTTCCTCTGCTCTCCCAGTCCAACCACCCCGACATTGAGGGCACCACCCGCGATGAGCTCGTGAACCGCATCCAGTTCGGTGGTGACGAGGTTGTCAAGGCCAAGGACGGTGCTGGTTCCGCCACCCTCTCCATGGCCATGGCCGGTGCCCGCTTCGCCGAGTCCCTCCTTAAGGCTGCGCAGGGTGAGAAAGGTGTCATCGAGCCCACCTTCGTCGACTCCCCTCTCTACAAGGACCAGGGTGTCAACTTCTTCGCCTCCAAGGTCGAGCTCGGCCCCAACGGTGTTGAGAAGATCCACGAGGTCGGCAAGGTCTCTCCCTACGAGGAGAAGCTCATCGAGGCCGCTCTCGCTGACCTCAAGAAGAACATCCAGAAGGGTATGTTCTCCGTTTTATGCCTTCCACATTTACTCGTGCAGCTGCTGACATGACTCTTTCACAGGTATTGACTTCGTCAAGGCCAACCCTTAAATGCATCATAATGCCCGGTGATGCGCCTGCAGCTACGTTCCTCCCTGTATAACAGTCCCGTTCCACTATCTCGTCGTTGGCCTAGATTCCTTCTACCCGCTCCTTAATCCCTTACATCGGAGGAAACAGCTGCAGGCATCAAGGCAGATGGAGTGAAGTGTCAAGAACTTAACTTCTTGTCGAGCCATTCTCGAGATGGTTGGAGCTATTTCACGAACCGAGGGAAAAGGACATGACATGTATTTCCCGTCTAAAATCACAATGATTATGATTCATCCTCCTCAAATATCTGTAACATTGTAAAAAAGGAAGACAGTCTTCCGTACGTAGCAAAGATTGCAATGACCGGACTGGGTGTACCCTTGAGTAGTGCGGTGATTTATTTTGGGAAGGGTTCCTTCTGCATAGAACAACTAAGAGGTTTGTCCTAATCGACGAGAATGCGGAGTGCTAATCTTCCACTTTTTTTTTTTTTTTGTACGAACTATATTTTGGTATCTTAGCATCCCAATTATTTGACCAACCACACCACTGAATCATCCAGAACCGAATCCCCAACGCTTAATGCTCATCGACGAACTCCAGCTGCTGATGATGCCGCTTCTTCTTTGCCTGCTCCACCGCTGCTCATCCATTGTTGCATCCACGCCTTCTCAAGCGCCAGTCAAAGGAGAAAAAAACTCCTAACCAAGCTCCATTCAGGCATGCAGGTAAAATACATCATAAAAGAGACTAGAGAGGGGGGAATCATTGCCATATCCAACATACTGACAGCATGTTCTTAACTCAATCAAGGAGGCGAGAGCCATGAGGAAAGATGAGAAACACCAGAAACTGGAAAAGGAGACGACAGAAGAAAAATAATCCCATGAAACATGTCTTCGATCTCAGTCTTGTGCATTCTGTCGTCACATCAATGCTATCCAAAGCAGATCATGTCAGGTCACATCACATGCGGCCGAAGAGAGATAAGAAAATTATACTCCTAAGAGACCCATATCCCTCGGATTGAGGGGCAAAACAAGCTTGAGAAATAGGTCAATTCCTAGAATCAACGGCCTGTAAGTTCAATAAACAAGCCAACGAGGCAAATCAAAAATGAATGCTGGAATACTAAGTATAACTTCTCATTGCATCCATGTAACCCGTTCCGCCACGTAGATCATGGTCGAAGGTTTCCGCAACCTCCAGCACACGCTTGATATGCTCCATCGAAAGTGGCGTTTTCTCATTGACGGCCAATGCCTGGGCGGTTCGGACAGAGTTTTTGATCTATGAGAGCATTGTTAGCCTGGCCAAAGGTAGAGCAGGTAGTAGCAGTCCTCACCTGACGCCCATTCAAAGTATGGCGTGCCAGCGCATCGTAATCATTTTCGGTAAATCTGGCAGTCTGCACACCCTCCATCGCTTGAACTCTTTCTAGGAACATCTTCCAGACGCGTCGCTTAGCCTTGGTGGTGAGATCACCATACCGCAACGCGACGTGGATGCGGGACTGGAACGCATCGTCGAAAGTCTCCACACGGTTGGTGGTCAAGAAGAGGATGCCCTGGAAGTATTCAAGAAGACGAAGAAAGATGCTGACGAGCGCATTACGGTGGATGTCCTGAATAGTACGCTTCTCCAGGAAAATGTCGGCCTCGTCAAGCAGAAGGACCGCGCCCCAAGAGTGTGCGATATCGAGGATCTTGTTGAGTTCGCCTTCCAGAGTCCGCGAATCAGTGCCCAACTCTCCTGCACTGACCATGTACAAGGGTCGTTTGAGGAGTTCGGCGATACCCTCTGCCGTAAGAGTCTTTCCAGTGCCGGGGGGCCCGTGGAGCACGGCCACCAACCCCTTGCCCTTGCCCTGAATTACGTCGTCGATGTTTTCCGCTGCATGGAACGTGTGCGATTCTACGAGCGCCTTGACGATGGATTTCTGATTCTCGGGAAGAACAAGCGAGTCAAATGCGTCCTCATTCCAGTCAATGTCACTGATGCCCGAGACGCTGAACTCAAGCCACAGCTTCTCGCTGAAAGCGAATCCGAGGACCACAGGGCTGGCGATAAGGAGCTCCTCTTCGCTGAACTCCGGATCCGATGGAGTCTGCACCTCCCCGTCAATTGCGTCGATCTTCTCCTTTTGAATTTCGTTCCCATTCTCGTCGAGTTCGACCTCTACCACGCGGGCATTCCCTCCCTTATCTTGAACGACCTTGTATTTGACTTTGGGCGAATCCGAGTCCTGACGGCGCCATGTGAGTCCACGATCTGAGTCGGAGTCTGACATGGCACAACAGCATCCATCGTCACTGCCACCGTCGTCCGAATCAAGGAGGTCAGGATCCTTCGGACGCACTGTGCTAATAGGATAGTTGGGATTGATGCGACGGTGAATAGCCGGGTCGACCATGACACGGCCGTTGATGTTGACTTTGATGATGGACCGCTTCTTTTTGTAAAAGGCCATGCCTTTGTGAAACCGGTAGTTCATACCTCGCAGAGCCACAAATTTCTTGCCCCGTTGGATTAATTTCGCCTTGATATCTTCCGCCTCTCGATGGTACTTCAACGGATAACACGCAAGGCTGGTGATCTTACGGGCTCCCTTGAAGGATTCGACGTCCGCGGCCATGGTCCCCATGCCAAACGACTTGCCGTCATACTCGAGATAGCGGCCTTCGATGCTGTACCACTGACCTTTCATGAACGATGATTCCTTCGTGGCGTACTCGATCTTGAAAGCGCGAGGTTCGTCCTGGTTCCCGTAGGTGGGTGTGTACGCGATGGTGTTGGGCTTGAACAGCGCCCACAGAAGGTCAAAGGTAATCATGTTGGCGTTCAGCAGCGGATATAGTGTTTTCTTTGTCTCGGCATAATCTTCATCCAGGTATTTGATGAGAATCCTGAGATGGGCCGCTTTGGTGGCGGCAATCCTCTTTGCCTTCTTTCTCTTTTCTGTCTTGGCTAGCTGCTTGAGATCTTTCATGCACTGGCGAGTTTCCTCAAGATACAAGAAGAGCATATTTGGGTCGACGACAGCTGTTTCTTGAACTAGGCTTACGCCTTTAACACCATCCATGACCTTGGCCAGAGCATCGCGAAGATGTTTACTCTTGATGTCCACCACTGTCTCGACGTACTTGTTCTCCCAGTCGAATTTACGACGGACGGTAAAGATGTATTGATCCCACTCATCAGCGTCCGGATCATCGACGGTCTCCGTCAGCTTGTAGTTATGGATGGAACTGTCCCACACTGTGAGGGCGACCAAGTCAGCGCCAGTATCCTTGCGAACAAAGAACACGATCGATTGGGTGTATTATGGTATAAATCTGGAGAAGCGAGGCGATAAGACTCACATTGATCTACTCGCTTGAATGCCACCTTCGAAGCCTTTTTCTTCTTGCCTTTTCCTTTCAGTCCGTCTGATTGCCCGTCGCCGTTCGTCCGCTTGCCACCTTTCGAACGACCTTTCTTTCGGCGTCCATCTTTCCGCTTCAGTTTTAGGGCAGCCAGTTTCTCCTTGGCCAGAAGAATTGCCATCTCCTCGGAATTGGCATCTTCGTCCTCCTCCTGCTGATCCTCCGACGAATCGTCTTTGGACTGTAGCTTCTTGGCTTTCCGTTTGGCCTTGAGCTTGGCCACGACTCTTTTCAGGGCCTTCTCATCGAGGTCCGAATCTTCATCTTCACTTTCGTCGGAATCCGAATCGGAATCTGTTTCTACCTTGAACACACGAGCTTTCTTCTTGTGTTTCAGGGCCTTTTTGGCCTTCGCCTTGGCCTTGGCCTTTAGCTTCCGCTTCTGCCTGCTATGCGTTTCTTCATCAGAATCTGAAGAGGAGGTATCGGTATCGTCTGAATCAGAGTCATCAGCGCTCAGGCTCTCCGACAAGGATAGGTCTGTATCATCGGAGCTGGCTTCGCTACTCGAGGAAGAGGACGAGGACGATGTCTTGGCAGACTTGTGGCCTTTCTTCTTCTTTGAATGGCGTTTCCGGCCCGCAGCGTCCGGCTCTTTTCCCGTGTGCTTCTTGCAGGCGGCCTTTTTGGCAGAGGCGTTGTCGGGAACCGGAACAGCAGGTTTGGCTTCGGCTTTGGTGGAGGTGTTGTCGACGGAGGGATCGACCTCCAGCTTGGACTCGGCGGCGGCGGGCGCGGGGTTTGCGGGGGAGGAATCGGCCATGGTTCGTGCCTCGTCGGAATTGTCTGGGAGCTCGTCAACACTAACCGTGACCCGCTGTGGAGCCTCCTCGGGCGGAGTGGACGACGGTGTCAACAGGGAGCTTGTCGGACTCGACATGATCTTTGTTTCATGTATTCTTGTAAGAGGGGAGAGATGAAGACAAGCAGACGGTCGCTGATGCGGAATGGATTCAAGGAGAAAGAAACAGCGAGAGAACGAGAACAGAGAGAGTCAAACTGACATGTACAGTGCCGGGCAGCGAGAAATGCAGGATGGCTGTTGAAGTTGATAGGATCACCTTCCGGTGCTCTCTTGTGCCTTACTTCGTGGAAGTCGGCGATGAGCAAAGTCAGTGGGCTGCGATCGAAGGGATCCCCGTGGCACAGTCGAACAGTTGAGCGGGCGGCTTTCAGGCGGTGAAGCGTCCCTTTCGTTCACCGAGTTGTATCCAAGGTTGAATGACAGCAATAGTGATGGTGATGATAACTGAATCAGATGTCCTGATAGGTGTATGTACAAGCAAAAATGTTTCGAAGAATGGCTATTGACTAGTAGCTGTTGAAGAAGGAAGAGGATTCAAATAGGTCAAGGCAAGAAAGAGGATTTTCCAGTCAGTCTTTTTATGAAGCAATGAGTTGTGAAGATGACTGAATCCGACTGATGCCTGGTTTTCTTTTTCGTATGTCTCAGCTGCAGCTTCCTTGTTCGTGAGGCAGCTGAATGGATCAGAGCACCTTCTTGTCTGGACTCTTCAGGCTTCAACTGTGCCTTCCAATCCTTTCTTCTCAGCCCCACCCAATGCATGTCGGTCCATCCATTCATTCGTCTTTGATTTCCTCCCACGTCTGTCTTTCCGCCTTGCTGTCTCTTTTGATGATGGAGCGGCTCCCAATAGTCTAGCTCGACTACATATGGCGATGGATCAGGCAGCTCTACTGCGTCGGCTGCGCCTCAACCTGAGTCATCGCATTCTTTTCTTGATCTTTCTATTCGATTATTTTGAACCTTGAAAGGGAAGGAAAGAATTGGAAGAGAATGTGATTTACATAGAGGATGTCGACTTGTGGTCACCGACTTTTTCGCTGAGCTCTCTGGACGGGACGGATGGACTGGTTAACTGGTACACTGGCTCATTTCGTGGGAACCAAGGCACTACTTCCGGCAACTATCCACCAAAACTGGCCAGTCCACACAGCTGGGGAATTCTCGACGAGCTTCCTCCACGCTCATGCGTCGTTGATCGGCGAGAACAGGAGCTAGACTGGCTGCCGATCCTTGAGTTACAAAATTGATCCCGGTCGAGATGCCTTTAGTCTCATGCAGTCTCCTGCGCGCAGGTACTGTGACGTTAACTCCATAATCGGCTGTCCGTCCAGTTGTCAATGCTTCGACTTTTGTGGAGAAAAACCCCAACAAAAAGGATTCTGGTGCCTTGTTTCCATGGAACTGGGACCGGACGAATAGCCTGAATTGCTCCAAGGAAAACCACTTGAAATGAGATTCTGGCAATGTGTTCTGTCGTCCGTACAGCACATGGATCGGCGTCATACCAATTGCACACCAGGAGCACCAGAACTAAACATGAAAAGAAAAGAAAAGAAAAGAAAAGAAAAAGGCCTAGACGAATCGAGTGTCAGAAAACTAGAAATTCGTCAGCCATGTGCAACCAAAACCTCCTTTGAAGATAATCACAGTCAGGGATTGAAGACATGCTCCAGTTCCACCGTACGCAGCTGCGCTGACGGCACTCGACATTTGAAAAAGAACCGCATTAACTCTCCCTCAACATCAACAAAATTCACACAAGCCAATGTAAGACGACTCTGCTATCACCGGATCAAGCATTCCTGGCAAAGAAATGGCGGAGATAGAGATCGATCATAGGGCACAATACCTGCGCAAACACCTTACATGGCAACTGTACTTTCTGTGCCACAAGGACTTCTTGAAAGGGCGCATTTCGAAGATAGCAAGGATAGCTCATATATGACTTTACAGGGGATCCATCCCACACTGCTCTCTCATAATACAGAGGAAGTTGATTGCGAATCGGCGGTTATACCTTGATTGGACAATAGGCTCGCAAGGAGATGAGGCTATAGACGCCATCCGAGCGCAGCGTTCAAGAGCATTGGACGGGAGCATTTTCCATGCTGGACACCTGACAAGTCTCCGTAAGCGACGCTGATCCGTTGCACTAACCACAATCGAGGCGATCATGCACTTCGTCAAAATTGCTACAGCCCTGCCACATATCATGGAAACATCGCAGGAACTGTGGCCAGTTGCTTCTCCTTCGTTCAGGAGAGTATTCTGCCTTTCTCAAATGTTAGGTAGCGATCGAATAGAACTCATCCAATACAGCACTTACCTTTATGGTTTACAGTCATGGCAACTATAAATCAACTAGTTGGATACACAGGGAAGGGGGGTAATTTCAAAATGGCTTCAGGTATGGCTCTGATAGATGAGCTCCAATGTTCGCGTTGAATAACAATCATACAGACATACGAACGACGACTGAAACCCATTCCAAAACCCTTTCTTTCTCAAAGGTCAGGGCAACAACATCATCCTCACCTCTGAGACAGAACGACCTCTGGACAGTTGTCGAGGCCCATTGCACCCATGCATATCTTGTAGAAACCTTGATGCTCAGACATCACGGGGCTACAGTACGCAAAGCAAGACAGAACAAGAGAAAGTCCTAGTGAACATCAAAAACAAGTGACCTGGGCCCTCAGGGTACACCTCACCTCTCAGTTGGCGTCCGCTGGCGACCTCCGGCGACAAGCAAGGACCCAAAACGACAAACATTTTCGCGCTGAAGGCTACTCTGACCCGGAGTCCTCCAGCGGAGTTACAGGCACTGACTGTTTACAAAGTCGACACTGTTTCTCTTTCTTCTTCCCTCACCCTTCTGACACTGTCCTTTTTTTTGACTTCCATCAAGTGACTGAACCAGTGAGATCCCTTATACTGCCTTGTCAGTCACAACACATCTTTTACTCAAGTCAAGTCCATAGCAATCACAAGTGTTACCTCCACGCTTCCTTCGACTTAGCTTCTTATTACTCCGCCTCGGTTGATAAACAACACCTCCGTTCTACCTTTCAAGTATTTCTACGTCAAACATGTCTACCTTTTCACCACTCAACGCGGTGGCTGTGAAGACTGAGGGGAACGACGAGGAGCTGTTCCCTGGTGTCGACTTGGAGGAAAATACCGGATCTGCCAACGTCAAGGAAGAGCCAAACGAAGAGGTCGGTAACAGTTAGCGTGGCGTCTCATCATTCTCTCTTACCCTGCCGCCATACTCCTCACAAGACTGATTCTAAATGCTTCTATCAGGGCGCCGAAACTCCTGCTAAAGGCCCTATCACCCCGAGCAAGAGGGGTCGCAAGAAGGCGAGTGAGAAAACCAATGACAGCGAGGATACGCCCAGCAAGAAGAAGGTGAAGTTGCCGCCTATTCCTACTTCGCTGGAGAACGCCGGTGAAGCAGATCGCATGATTTTTCGAATGAAAGAGGTGGAAGGCAAAGGCTGGGCCGACATCAACAAGGCGTATGAGGCCATGACCGGTATGAAGGTCGGATCATCTACAACTCGCGCCCGCTACCATCACATGAAAACGAATTTTACCGTTTTTCCTGCCGAAGATGTAAGTTAAAATATGGAAAGACGGGGCCCTTTTTGCTCGCGGTGAAGTTAGGTGGCTAACCAACCTATTTCAACGCACACAGGAAGCGCGTCTCCTCCAGGGCAAGAAGGAGGTTGACGAGAAGTGGGAGCAGGAGCGATGGGGAAAAATTGCGGATTGGGTTGAGGCTAATGGGGGCGGCAAGTACTCTGCAGGGGCTATCCACAAGAAGTGGAAGGAGCTCTCAAAGAAGGGTGCCACTGCTCCCGTCAAGGACTCCTCGAAGGACTAGGTGCCTAAGTCTCCGTTGCATCCGCAACACCGATGACTTGTACACTATGGTTGTTCCTTGCGACGGTGTTCTTTGGATTCCTTGATTGGCAGTACGATTCTCGCGATCCCAGCGACCTGAAAAAGTCGTGACCCTCTTGTTTGTCCCGTCTTCGAAGACAGTTGGCTCTGCGATGCATGGAAATAACCAATCACCGTACCTGAATTAGGACAGAAATGCACAGGAGTGATTCAACTCGATGTTTTCGACAATAGCCAGCGTTTACTGTAGACTCCACCGAGAAATATCGTTCATACTGGAGGACGAAATAGCTTAGACCAACTGCTAAACGTGGAGGCGATCTTGATATCGCTTCCGATTTGTTTATCGCCTTGTGGACCCGAAACGCTTCCATCCAGATAGTTTTTCTCAATTCAGGGAAACATGCCAAGGTATATTCATTCCATCGCCCAGTGCCGATTCGACATTTCGGATAGATCAATAAATCACGTTGAGGTATTATTGTACCTTTCCCCTCGTCCGGACTGCAATGCCTGGCTGGACGATCCATTTCCTGATCAGCAGCTGATAGTATCCAGTCGGTAACAGCATGTCAAATGGGTCGATAATGGGGTCAGCGTGTCCTCTCCAGGAAATGAGCACTCACTCATCTTCGACGTGAAAAGCATGAAAAGCGAGCGAGCTAGCCCATCATGACACGGATCCTTCTCTCTGCTGTGGTCATTGTCGGCCTTTCATCCCTTCCGTCGGTAACAAATGGACACCTGCCGACTTTGACTGGGATGCTGATGTGGTCAATGAAACGGCCGCCAGCGGTCTATGGATGAAGGCCAACAAGGTGCCCGCCACCACCGACATGACCTCCCTGTCCGAAAACGCATCCCCGCCTCGATGTCGCAGAAGGGAAACTCGTGGCCATCCTCGGATTTTTTTCGGTTTTGCGTATAGAGTGGCCAGTCTTTGGAGACCACAAGCTGGCACGCCGCGCAAACGGAACCCATCCCCTTGTGCCCATTTCCAAGTTTGACCATTTCAAGCACGAGAGTATGGAAGTCACGACTCGGGATACACTCAACGGGACTTTTCTCACTGTCGCATTTTGCGGGTCATTCCACCCACTTGCTGGGCCGGCGCTAGATTGAGGAGCTCAATTCCAAAAGGAAGCGTCAGGAGGTTGCGTACGAGCAGCTTTATGTCTCTTTGCAAAGTCAAATTAGGAATCCTCGCTGGCCATTTTCCCCCATCATGTCTACTCAGTATGTAGAGATAGCCTATAGAGCCGATATTAGATGTGGGATGAACAAGCAAATGGCCCAAATGAGGAAGTCGATTCGCTTAAAGTAAAAATGCAATCAAATAGAATGAAAGAAGTTGATTGATTCGATGGTCAGTCTCTTTATAATACAACAGCCTACTGAAGCAAATAAAACACGTTGGAAATCCCTTCTTCGTATGCTGCAAGAGATTATAATCAAAGTGCAATGTAAAGCACCAAAACAAAAGAGTGAAAGGGAGCCTAGGCGGTCATTAAGGCGGGGTGAGTAAACCCGGTGGAAAATCGTTTCTCAATCAGGTAACCCCTCTTATACCAAGAAATCTCCGCGAGCACAATTAAGAAGGGACAAAATCACTATCTTCATGGTAAGGGACAAGAAGAAGAGAGGGAAGAAAAAGAAAGAATAACAACGTATAATAGTAGGGACTCACTGGTGGTCTCTCATCCAACTACTACCCTACCGGCGTGTGGCTTAAGCTGAGTCAATTTTAGGAATAGGCCGTAATGGATGCCCAACGCGGGGTCCATGAAGTGGATGCCTGGCGCCTCAGGCTTCCAATTGCGGTGTCAGGTGACCACACCTGTCCAGAGTGGCGAGGTGTCTGGATTGGCGCGGTCCGTCGTTAGGCCGCCTGGGACTGGTACTCACGTGCACTCTTCTTCGCGCGTCCGCTATCGAGCCATTTGCGCGCGGGGCTACAGCTTCAGCTTTACTCCACCCTGAGAAATGGGGTTTGGCCTTCACCTGAAAAGAATTCTCCAAACAAAATCCACCACAGGAGGAATCAGTCCATCAGGCATTGCCCTGCTTTCAATCCCCAGGCTACAGACGGTTAGCCCTACTCTTAGACTCCCCAGGCTGAAAGGTTGCTTCAAGTTTTCGCCGTGAGTCATCTCGAACCCCGCTGTCCTCTGATCGACCTTTGTTTCCAAGTCCATCAGCGCTGACTTTATGGACAGCATCATCTCCAGCCGCGGAATGGCGTCAACAAGGCTGCAGCAACCTCCATGGACTCCTCCAAAGGCTGTTTTGCCAAACACACAGCTCCCCCCACTCAAGATTTACAACAGCTTGACTAGAAGGAAGGATGCTTTCATCACTGCCGATCCCGAGGGGAAATTCGTGGGCTGGTATACCTGTGGGCCGACTGTATATGACGAAGCTCACCTTGGCCACGCAAGAAACTTCGTATCCGTTGACGTCCTTCGTCGCATCATGAAGGATTACTTCGGGTTTCAGGTCAAGTTTGTCATGAACATAACCGATATTGACGACAAAATTATCCTCCGAGGCCGTCAGCAGCACTTGCTGACGCAGTTGAAAAAAGAACATGGTGGTTCCGGGGACGGTCCTGTGGCGGCTTCTGTTATAGCTACGGCGGATGCTGCATTCAAGCAGTACCTTCGGCAAAATCTCCCGCTTTTGTCCCCAGATACAAGCGCAGAGCGATTTGCAGTTGAGGTGGACAAGGCTTACAAGAGAGTCCTTGAGGGGCAGGCCTTGACCGATGGAGAAGAACCCGGAAATAAAGAAGCGAAGCTGACGATGCATATCAAGTCTGCAGCATCAGCCGCTGAAGCGTTGCAAAACCCAGGAAAGTCATCCGAGTTTTATGCAAAGGCCGAAGATGTCCTGCTCCCCTACCTTGATTCTTTGTATGGCGCAAACATCGACTCCAAGGACCACAGCATCTTCACGAGACTTACTCAGGAATTCGAGGAGCGCTTCTTCGACGACATGCGTTCCCTGAATGTTCTCGATCCGGATGTTTTGACGAGAGTCACAGAATACGTTCCCCAGATCGTGAGCTTCATAGAAAAAATCATCGACCATGGCTTTGGCTATGCAACCTCTGACGGCTCAGTATATTTCAGCATTGAGGCCTTCGAAAAGGCCGGTCACCATTATGCCCGACTGGAGCCGTGGAACAGGAATGATAGAAGTCTTCAGGCCGATGGCGAAGGGTCCTTAGCCGGCAAAACAGCATTCAAACGAAATGACTCGGACTTTGCGCTGTGGAAAGCCAGTAAGCCGGGTGAGCCCGCGTGGCCTAGCCCTTGGGGTCCCGGACGTCCAGGTTGGCACATTGAATGCTCAGTGATGGCGTCTGACGTTCTGGGGAAGGAGATTGATATTCACTCCGGAGGCGAGGACCTCCGATTCCCTCACCACGACAATGAACTGGCTCAGTCAACAGCATATTGGTCATCGGATGGGTCACCGACACCGTGGACGAACTATTTCCTCCATACAGGGCATTTGAGCATCCAGGGTCTAAAGATGAGCAAAAGCCTCAAGAACTTCACCACAATCCGGACAGCCCTTTCGCAACCGGAGTGGAGCCCGCGCTCCCTTCGCATTTGTTTTCTGCTTGGAGCATGGCAGGATAGGATTGAGTTCACCGACGACCTCATGAAATCTACAGCAGCTTGGGAAGGAAAACTCAACAATTTCTTCCTGAAGGCAATGGACGTTGCCAGGAATCCAAATTCCACCCCATCTGAATCCCATGGAGGATCAAAAGGCGCAGGTGACGTCGAATCGAACGACAAGCAGCTATGGGATGCATTCGAAAAGGCGAAAATTGACCTCGATGCGGCGTTGTGCGATTCTTTCAACACACCAGCGGCCATGAGAATCATATCTAACTTGATCACGGAGTTCAACTCAGCAGGGAGTCTCTCTAGTGAGACTGTGCTCCCTATTGCGAGATGGATTACGCGAATTGTCACAATATTCGGTCTAGATGCTGAGGGTGACCTTAGCGATACAGACCGAGTTGGCTGGTCAGGCATCGATATTCCCGTCTCTGCACAGCCATACATCTACCCTGTGTCACAGCTCCGGGATACCGTTCGGCAACAGGCTCGGTCCGGCTCGCTAGACCACGCAGCTATCGCACAGCTAGCGGAGGATGCCAGCCCACTGGTATCGCAAGTCACTGACACGGTGTCTTCAAAGCCATATGAAGGCGTGTTCAATCAGTTCCGACAAGACGTCAAAAAGCTTGCGGACGAGAGAGCCTCAGCAAAAGACCTCCTCGACCTCTGCGATCAGCTGCGCGACACGCACCTCTGGGACCTAGGCATTTACCTGGAAGATCGGGCATCTTCGGGCGCATTGGTACGCCCCGTGGACAAGTCCTTGCTCGCGGAGCGTAAGGAACGTGAGTCTGCGGCCGCTGCGAAGATGGAGGCTAAGGCGAAAAGGGAGGCGGAAGAAGCAGAGAAGAAGAGGTTGTTGGCCGAGAAGGCAAAGACAAGCCATTTGCAGATGTTTAGGACAGAGGAGTATGTGGAATGGGACGAGAACGGCATTCCGACGAGGGATGCGCAAGGGGAGGAAGTGACAAAGAATAGGCGCAAGAAGCTGGTCAAGGAGTGGGAGAGACAGAAGAAATTGCACGAGGAGTGGTTGACAAGGCAACACAAGGATGGCCCGCCTTAGCCTCGAGAAAAAGCCTTTTCATTACGTTTCAAACATCATATACCAGCCTTTCAACCACATCTAGCTTTGATAACTATATCCCGGAATAAACAAAAGCCCTTCATATTCTTAACTAGACGTTACGGTCTCGTCTGATCTTCTCCTTAGGGCGTGATGTCGTGCCGTATTTTTTGCCGAGGAAGAGGAAGGGTGCTGACGCTGAGGTTATTGTTGAGAGGAGGTAGTGGTAGAGAGCGTTTGCATGGCTCAAGCAACCCCCCCGTAGTTTAATAGCTCTATCTCTTACGGAGTTCCCCAGCAGCAGCTTATACCATTAGAATTGAATCTCCTCGCGCGAAATCAAGATGGGACAATATCACCATGACCATCTTCATGGCAAAGACCAAGAAGGACAGGGAAAAAAAAAAAAAAAAAAAAAAAGAGAGAGAGAGAGAGAAGGAGAATTCAACCTCAGCGCGAATGATTATAATATGTATCCAATTGTGCTCATTGTTCCCGGACATCAATATGAACCTGTCCATGTTGGGAACTCTGCATGGCCTTGGAGACGCTGCTCATCATCGGTGAAAATCTCCCTTTCCTTTTCGCCGTTGGAGGAAGACACGAATTTTGATGGGATCCCGAGAGATAATAGAATAGAATAGAGTATCTGGATAGCAAGGTGATCAGGTCGGTGTTGTCCGAAACATTATTTTTGTAAGGTGTTGTAAGTATAGGACACAGGCATAAGAGATGGAGGTATTTTCGGGAAGACAGGTTGTCGAGTGTCTTTCTCTCGCTGGCCATGACCATAACATGACATGTCGACTCTAGGGAGAGAGACGCCCATGGATCGATATTCGCTGGATTTTTGTTGCTACCAGAACTCTATACGTACAGACTCCCGTGATGTAATTGTATCTACTTCTTCCGCATCTACATATACTTGGTCGTTGCAAGATCCTCAAGATGAGATTTACGAATGGATACTGCTACTAGAGGCATAAGCTACGACGTCCCATAAAATCAATAGCACAGCCACACATATATCATTAATGAACCGAAAGCGCCAGAAGGGAGGTAGAGGTATCTTTCTTTGTCGCACCATACAAAACGCAGTAATAAAAGGGAAGAAGAGAGAACCATGCGCCGAATAAAAAACCTCACCGAACACTGATTTCCCGACTCGTATCCCGCAAGTTCCAATCCTGATCGCCATTTCTTGCATCTTTCGTAGAATCGTCACTGGTTGATCGCGCAACGATGACGGGGCGAATCTTCGCCCCGACGAATCCTCGGCGATCTCGTCCCGTCCGCCCACGGCCCAGCCAGTTGTGCTTGAGCGCTTTGCTCAGAACCTCGACTCTCTCCTGGGCGTCGTCGGCCGTTTGCACGCCGGCGAGGACGCTGACGCATTGCAGCATGCGCCCCACGGTTTCCGTGATCAGCTGCGACGTATCCGTCGGCGCCGAGCGTTGCATGATGGTCGGTGGCTGAGAGGGGGACGAGAAGGATTGAAAGATGAGCTGGTCGGGGTTCGAGGACGTGTTCGATGCAGCGCGGCTGCGGTTGCTGATCGAGTCGAACGAGTAACTGCCCGCTGCATTGAGAAGGTTCGAGGACTGCGAGCCGTAGCTGCCGAAGCCTGCATCCAGGGAGGCGGCGGTTCCAGGTCGGTCGCCCTTGTTGCTGCTCTTTGCCGAGGAGCCGAGATTCTTGACGCTTGAGTTGATACTTTCGAGACTCAGGCGTGAGAAGGTCGCCTTCAGGCTTTCGTAGCGAGACAAAATAACCGTGTCGCGGAATGCAACCAGGACAATATTACGAACGTCCAGCTGGCCATCCAAGACAGCCTCCGTCGAATTTTCATTCGGCAGGCCACCCCAGAAATCCTTGGCCTCCCGAGAATTCATAACAGACCCGCATCCTTTGAATTCAAGATCCAATGGTAAGAACACTGCCTGGATGAAGGGAAGAATCGTGCCGAAGACAAGCATCCATATCTGCACGAGATGTGGAACCAGCTTCTCGTCTGGGATCCCGTTCAACGTGTGATTTAGAGATGCGAATCCAGTCTCAAGCAGCTCACGCAGATCGGCAACTATGGCGGCCGGGATCCGTTTCTGTACGCAGCGCTGAATGTGAATCAGTACTAGTTTGTTGAGGTCTTCGATGGCGATGCGAACATCCTCTCCATCGAAGATCACGAGCAGCTTCGCCTTGAGGAAATCCCACGCATCGTCGGGGGTCATGTTATTGAGACCGAACCCTTGAAGGGTCTCGCGCAAGGCAGCTTCAGCAAGAAACCCGGAAGAGCTGCCGAGAGACGATGGGCCGTAGAATCCACCGGGCGTAGCAGCACCGCTGGTTTGATTTGCCAACCAGTCCGCCTGCTCCGATTCGGCGAGTGCCTTTTCTTCTTTCTTCTTCTCTCGTAATGCTCGTCCGCCGTGGAGAAGATCTAGTCCACCGACGGACTTGCCAAAGGTCGTCGTGTTTGCGCCCGGCGAAGAGGGTGTAAAGGAGTATAGAGATTGCGGGGCGCTGGGATCAGATGGCTTGGAGTTGCTCGAAGCAGACGATAGCGGCAGGTTGAAGTGGTCGTCTCCTCTGTCCTTCAACTTCAACTTCTGCCGCGACAAAAAATGGTGCTTGTGAGCTTTGTCTTTATCCTTCTCCTTGTCCTTTTCACTCTTCTCACTAATCGTCTGTCTGTCGGCCGGGACCACCGTACTGGCCGATGCATTCGACAGGTTATACATGGACGAATTGTTCGAGGGAAGGGTATCGGCCAAGCTGGTCGTCGATGCGCTGACAATGCGCGACAACCCCGTCGCACTCGCAAACCCCATCTTGCTCGGGGACGGGAGGGCCTTGTCCTTGCCAGATCCATCCTTGTCCCGACTGATGCCGATATGTTTCGGTTTCGAAAAGAGCTTCATCTTCGACTTCTCCCCCTTCTGCTTGTGCTCTCGCTCCGGTGCCTGCTCCGTCACCATCCCCGGCGGCGCCAGGCCCGGGTTCCGGGGAAAGGCCACATTGGCAGCCGTCGTCGCTGCATGGACATGACCACCCACGATGCCATTCTGATACGATTGTCCGGAGAAACCGGTGGGACCGGGAGCTGCTAACAGCTGTGGCGGGGGAGGCGGGGAACTGCTGGCCCCTCTCCTGCTCCTTGCTGGATCTTCTTGGTTGGGAACGGGCGGCAGTCGCTTCTGCGGGTGCTGGGCAGAGGATTGTTGTTGTTGGTGCTGCATCGCTGCCTGGGCGGCAATCCTCGAGGCCGAAAGACTGGCCATGGCTGACGATTGGTCCGACGAGGAAGCCGTCGGCAACGAGGGTTCGAAGAAGCCCTGAGAATGGTGTCGGGGACGATGCTTCTGCAGCTCGGGCGGGACTCGAGACGACGGCTTCCTGCTGGACGGGTCATTCTGCGGCATGAAGGGAGCGGAGGGCCGTCTGGCGGTCGTTTGGGAGGAGTTTCTGCTGGTGGTGCTCGCCGTAGTGACGGACGAGGTCCGGGGTGGGCGTGGGGAGGTGGTGACTGGTGAGATGTCGTGGAGGGTGGTCTGGAAGGCAGAAACAGAAACGGTAGTCACATTGGAGGTTATCGACGAGGCATCACTTCCAGAGGAGCCTGGCCGTTCCAAGTCTTCGTCGTCGGGGAGGGAGTGCGGTTGGGGATTTCGAGACGGAGAGAAGCGCTCAGGTGAGACCGGAGGAGAACGCACCTCGCGGCGCATCGCAGGGTTGCTCATGGCGGACGAATTGGGAATGGGTAAATAACAAGGCAATCAATTGCTACCTGATCAGG
Source organism: Hamigera avellanea (assembly GCA_027569715.1). Classification (NCBI taxonomy): domain Eukaryota; kingdom Fungi; phylum Ascomycota; class Eurotiomycetes; order Eurotiales; family Aspergillaceae; genus Hamigera; species Hamigera avellanea. The sequence goes on from JAPDKU010000004.1 coordinate 43,244, forward strand.
ATCAACATGCCATCCATCGTTTTAGAGAAATGTTTTTCTTTCTTTTCTTTTGTATATAGCTGGGTCAAAGATTCCAATATGAGGAGAATTGGAGAAAGTCCATCGCTGGGGACGATCTTCTCCGCAGAAGCGTTCAGTTAGTTAGTCTTGCCAGAAAGCGAGATGGCGAAAGTCGATCAGTGAAACAAGCGGATTTCCGTCCCTCGTTCCCCGCCCAAACCAAGACCAAAACCCAACAACCCCCAACTCCGAAACTTGGTGGCCATCACCTTCCAGCGATCATTTAAATTATTATTTAAATCTGAACACACTACACAACGGCACCTTCGCGCATATTCTCCATTTTCATCTACCTCTTTCTTCGCTTTCCCACCCATGGCGTCCTCCGGCAATGTCCCTCTGCGCGCAGTCTACTCGGCTCAACCACCCACCTCGCACACATTCGAACAGCAAATCTCCTCGCCTTTAACTTCGGCAGATCCCTCCGTGAGCAACGTGAAGGCGAAGAGTGCATATCTGGCAGAGCTTAGAGAACGTGTGACGCAATTACAAAGCGAGATCAACGTGTTTCTGACGGAGCGGATGGAAGAAGACAAGAAGGCGGCGGAAGCACAAGGGAAGAACATGTCGGAGAAGGAAGCAAAGGAAGAGGAGAATTATGGAGAGGAAGTAGTGGAGGAGGACGATGCGTGAGATTAAAAAAAAAGAAAAGAAAAGAAAAGAGAAACTTCGCTTGCATCAACTGAGGCCCCGCTGGGTGCAGTGCGCTCGGTGATGGCATCATTTATTCCGGGATCGTATAGCAGTTCCGTCTGCTGCTCTTGATGGCTTGCGAATCTACTTGCCGGAAATGATCGAGGACAAAGTCGATCTTGAAAACAGATCTCGATTTTCTTCACAAGTATATCGCTATTCTGGGGTATCAAATCGCAGAAAGCATCCGCCACTCCATACCGACGGCTCGCAAAACGGAACACATTCAAAGAAGAAAAGAAGGAGCACGTGAAGTCTGAACCAAAATCTAAACCACGAAGCCATCTTCCAATCCAACATCCCATGGCTCTATCGTGCAAAAGAAAAAAAAAAGATGAAAAATTGAAAAGATGAAAATGATCAGGTAGCCGTCGTAATTCGGTTTGCGCAGCCAAGATGGACCACGGTATTACTGTGACGACGAGCATGTTAGCAAGGGACCGATCAAAGAAGCATCGAGGCCAAAGCGTACTCTGGAAAAACATTGATTACACTTCCTCCCAACCGTTTGTAGCAGATGCCACAGATTCTCTCTTCCGTGATGGTGACATGCCTGGCTCTCGTGGCCTTCCCATCGGACCCTTCACCAACGAGCAGCTGTGCTTGCGTCTTGACTTTTTGGGCCAATTGCAAATTGGCAACAATCCGGGACTCGTTGAAGATAGAACTGGCTGCGCGGATGCGGCCCTTGAAGTAAAATTCGAGGTCCTTGACTGGAAGCGACTCGGGAATCAAGTCGAGCGCTGAGTTGGCAGGCAAACGGGATCCATGTTTAGCAAGGAGTTCAAGTGCAGGTCCATATTGAGGCTCGTATCCGTGTGGTGGAGAAAGGTACAGAGACAGCAGTGTCAAGTATATGGATGGCTGATCTTCTTCGGAATCAGTTGGGGCCACTCGCCGCGACGGTGCAACTTCAGTCGCGATTGTATCTTCAGTGACGTGGACGCGATTGCAGTACCTTTTTTTTCACACAGTTAATGGAGATCTTGATATCAATGGAAACAGAAGGATTTGATGATGACATACTCTTCCGCTTTAGCGTAATCATGGAGCTTGAAGACGTAAATTTCGAGAGCTTGCCTGTGTTGCCCCATTTTGCTGAAGACGATTGCTCTTGCCTCGAAGAATTCAGGATCTATGTGAGTTAGTTTAACCTGCGTGGGTGGGGAGCGATACGACTTTCTTACCATCGCGGTCCAGACGATCCAGCATCTTCGCCGAGGAGTATTGCGAGCTGGTTTTCAGCAACTCCAAGAACTTGTCCCGCCACTCGGCATAGTCGCTTTCGTTGGTGAACTTCCATTCCCCAGACGTGTGTTTCTTGAGACGTTCCAGATAAAGGATAAGCAGTCTTTGGTGCAGGTCGGGCGTCATGTCATTCAACTCTCCGATAACATGCTCGAGATACCTCACCGCAAGGGTGGTATCGATCCCCTGTAAGAATTCCAGAACACGATGCCGAGGGAGTGTCTCCGCGTTCTCCGTATCAGCGAGGAAGATCTCCATGCCCAGTTCACGATCGACTCGCAGTGGCCATTCAGCAAACTCGAGAATAAGATCGATCATTTCCGGCGGCAGATTCTGTAGATATCCGACTGTTCTCTTGGGACCATGGAGCTGTGGAGCATTCTCTTCCTCCTCTTCCGCCTGACCGAACTTCCGCAAAAGTTCCAGAGCCTGGCGGTGCATTTTCTTTCCATACAAGAAATCAATGAGATCGTTGTAGCGGCCGGTCTCTTCTAGTTTCTCCATCACAACGTCGGGGTCACAAAAATTGGCGATGCGGAAAAGTGAACCAGCGAGAGATGGAGTGGCATACATATGGGCCCGGAAGAGCGTCGTGTCAACCAACTTGGCCTTCTCCCGGAGCCTCTCGCCGAAGTCATAGTCGGTGTCGTCTTGAGAAATTCCCAGTAACTTCATGACCGTATCGGTGAACTCATCCGTCTCCCCATCAGTTTGGAGATGATCAACTTTAGGCGACCCGTCTGGATTCAGGAACCGCTGAAACCTTCGTCGGACATCAGCCAGATATCCCTGCAGCTCACGAACGGCGGCCTTGAGATCTTTTCCTTCTGCTCCGAGTTAGCATCTTGTAGCCATCGAAACAGATTAGTGTCGTTGAAGTAGAGAAAAAAAATGTACTTACCAAGGCGTTTGTCCGCTTGTGTGTCTTCTACAGCCTTCCCACGAATACTACCCGAGTCGCTACTTTCGTCGGTCTTGGCTCTCAAGAATGACCTCACAGAAGGTGCATGAGCTAGGGTCTTGTTGACCGCAGCCTCCTCGAATCCATTGCCTTCCACATGTGGTTGGGTTTCATTCGGCTTTGGTTGGCTATCCATCACGCTAGCTTCCGATTCTTCCTGGTCCTCCTCGATGGAGGACAGATCACCAGCAATCATCTTGGGATACAACCGGATCACAACTTCAGGGGGCGCCGAGACCTCTGTGAACAGATCCATTGAGTCTCGGTACTTTCGCCTACTAAAGAGGCTTTGAGCCTTCTCCAGTTTGACCTCTCGCAGTCGACTAGGCTTGTCCCTTAGGAGTGCATCCTCGAGCATGCTAAGCAAACTGATAGCTTCATCGAGATACCCCTTCTCCACAAGAGCGTCGATCTGAATGTCATAACTCAGAGCCTCCATCCTCCAGATAACGCGGTCACTGGCAACCAGGAATCCCTTTCCGGCATGGGCAAGGCTGATATTAGGCTGCGGAATGTGCAGGATATTCGCCGATGGCAGGGAAACCGACTGAAGCAGTGACAAGGTTTCTGGATTTCGGACTTCCAGAACACCCTTGGATGAATCATGTAGTGCTAGTAAAAACGGGTACGTATACCCGATATCCGCAGGCGCATGACTCCAGGGGATCTGCCGCCGACGGAGCGAGTTGCCGTTGATGTCGATGAAATGGGTATTGATGTCCTTGGCCAAGAGTATTTGCCCTTCGCTGAGCCTCGTAGCAAGCGGTTTCGGCACCATACCACCCATTCCGATATAGCTCATGCTTACGACTCCCACGCCAGTCAACCGGCCCGTTTCCTGTCCAGGAAGACCGCCAATGCTTCCCGGCCCAACGAGATCAGTCACAGCTGCACTTTCAATATCCACCAGCACAAAGCTGGAGCTAAGGCCGGCCACCAGCTTCGTCCCGGAGACCCACGTGAGCGTTTTGATGCCACTGACCAAGCTGATCTCCGAGGTATCGCTTTCGAGCTCCATATCCCGCCATGACCATAATAGTATCTTCCTCTTCACGGCAACTGCAAGACGAGAGACAATCGACGGAACGCCAGTTTCGGGATCGTTGACGATATTCGATGTCACAGCAAATGTCGAAGCACCTTTCGTCTTGGTCAACTGTTCCTGTAGGGCGTAGGTCTGTAGATCGTGGATGGAGACGTATCCACCGGATAGCGAGACGAGAAGCTTAGCCTCTTTAATCAAAGCCAGCTGCTCCACTTTGTACCTGGAAAACTTCTCGATTTCGCGCAAGAGATCGGTTGGTTTAGCCTTGGAGGTGCCCAGGGAATTCGCCGTTGCGGGCCTGCCGCCGTCACCGTTCTTGGTAGTGCTGCCATTCTCTCCGCCTTCGACATGGTCGTCGCCTTCATTGGTATGTCCATCGTGGGATACTTCGTTGATTCGATAGATCCTCAAGCTTCCATTGTTCAGTCCGACGAGCAGTCGATCGCCGTATGCAAGAACGGACTCGATCCTGGACTTGTCCCGCTGCTTGAGCTCGACTAGAGGCCGAGCTGTAAAAGCCGACAACATGGCTCGGCGACGAACTCGTACAGTCGCGCCTCTTCACCTTGAAAAGCAAATAGAATCATATCCACCCAGAGCCGTCGAGAGCTCAGGCACACCGCGATCCATGCTGTGGTGGTGACCTCCGGTCATCTGTAGCGGAGCGTGATACGGCGGCCCTCGGTGTGTTAGTCAGACATGAGTCATCACCCCTGAGCAGATAAGCTGATGACATCATTTCGTCTGCAGAGTAAAATAATCCATCTACTACATCTACGTTGTGATCAATGGTACAGGACTTTAGCACTACTATGGGGAGGAATTGAGTGGAACTTGTTTTGGTATTTCTATCTGAGAGTATCTTAAGGGGAGGCATCCCGTCCGGATTCACGCCCAGAGATCTCTTGTAACCACCATCCACCCAGGGTCTCTCGATCCTTCAGTTCTCTATCAACTCTCCCAACAGCACAGCACAGCAAGTGCGGACTGGAATGTTGATAATCCAGGAACCAAAAGGCGAGGAGAAAAGCAGAATCACAAATGCTCATATGCCCAGATTTGTCGCAAAAAGTACAAATATGTGACGGTCGTTACAAAACCTTAAGGTCCGCTTATCACTTGCAGTATCTTCATGCACTGAGACCTGAAAGCTGGTCGATCAAAGCAGTCCATATCACTATTGCGGGAATTCGAGGCTTAAAACACCGTGGTCCAAAGCCTTGAAAACACTCAGTTTGAGACAAAAAAAGGGCAAGGTCGCAAAATAGTGAGCTGACACACGCGTGGTTGCTGCCGTCACATCCAGAAAGAAAGCAAAATTAACAAGAAAAAAAGGGGGTAATCGGTTGAATATGACATGCGTTGAACGGATCGAGACAAGGAAAACGTTATCATTATGGTCGAGCGTCTCTCAAATGCAACTCAAGTAAAGGGTGGGGGCACGCCTGCCGCTGACAAGCTTCAATGCTGGCCGGAGGGAAATTCCTGGTGCTTAGCGGATGTGCCCTTTCCACGCCAGGTTGACACGGCAGGAATATCGGCTTTGAATCGCTCTTCGTCCGTGCCATAAGCACGAGGAGTCAGCTTGATCAAAGTGTGAAGAGGCACCTCCATCCATGGACTCTTTTCCTGAGGGATATTGAGGAAGTAAGAGTAGATGCAGCGCAAGACCGCCTGATGAGTAACGATGATAACGTTTTCGCTGCGTTCCAGCTCCATGATGATGGGCTCCAAACGGATGACCACATCGCGGTAAGATTCTCCGCCACGGTAACGGTAGTTGTATTTGTCGTCATCCCGTGCCGCAAAATCCTCAGGGTACTTGGCCGCAATTTCCTCGTAGGTGAGCCCATCGCAAACACCAGAATCGAGTTCATCAAGTGCCTTCCACTCGAGCTTTTCGTAGCCAGTTTCGGCAGCAAGATGACGGGCGGTCTGAATGGTGCGACGCAAAGTGGACGTCCATATCACAATCTTGGTATTCGGGGGGACTCCAGATTTCTTCAGAAGGCCGGGAAGGGCACGAGCGTAGGCCTCACCACGAGCAGAAATGTTAGAATCACCACCGATCTTGCCAGTGAGGTTGTATTCCGACTCGCCATGCTACAACAAGAAGTTAGTCGTGACCACGCTCTGCGGTCGGAAAGATGACTTACGCGAGATAGCCAAATCGAGCGAGGTTTGATGTGGAGATTCTGGATGTAGTACACCAGTCTGCTGGACAAATAGTCCTTGATCTGATTGATGATGACGGTGGATCCAACGTTGATCAGTTTGACGTAGGTGTATTTCTTCTCGTTCTCGTCGATCGTCTCGTAGACCTTCTCGTAGTTACGGATACGGTTGCGGAAGTCCTGAGCAGCAACCTCAGGGTCCTGACCTTTGTAATCCGGAGAAGTCGTTTTGACTTCGAGGATGTTGTTCATGATAATGTCCTCGTCGTCACAGATAGATTCAACAAATAGAGTCTCGATGTTGGCATCGGTGCAGCACTCGTGGATCCAACGGCGCCGTTCTTTGGTCGAGTTGGTAGCATCAAGTATGGCGACCACACCTCTACCTTCCTTGAACCAGCGGAGCATGTCAGAGACGGCAGCCTGCGCGGCCGCGCGTCTCATCTTTTCTCCTTCCGGATTGTGAGGATCAAAGAACGTGGCAGTCGGCTGAGGTGTGCCCTGACGACGATAACTACCGACGTTGAAAACACGGGCAGGAATTCCAACCCATCCGAGGTAGCGCATCGCTGCTTGAAGTTAGACATAAACCCGGAAGATATCAGAACGTGGGGTATTTCCACGCACCCTTTCCGGCAATGAGACTCTTGCCTCTGGCCGGAAGGCCAACCATCACAACACATATCTTTGAATCATCGGACTGCAGGCCGAGGATGTTAGTGATGGTCTTGGTCTCGGATGCCGTGACGCCCTGGCCGGTGGCCGGCTCTTCAGAAACAAGAGTAGACATATCGTGCTCGGGGATAGGATAGGATGTGAGAAGTGATGAGAAGCCTTGGCGGTTCCCGGAATGAAAGAGCTCTCAAAGCAAAGGGATGAAAACACGCGGAACAGACAAAGAGATGCACTGGGTTAACAACAAGAAGAAGACAAAGATGCTGATGCAGATGTGGAAGGTATGTAGTAGGGGAAGGGGAGTGTGGAGAGTTGGTGTGCAAGAATGAAGTGAAGTTCGGTGGGAGAGAAAAAGCGGAGGATGTTTACAATAATGCTGGGATGCATGTTGTCCTCTATGATGGGGTGAATCCCCACCACCTCACGATGTAATTGCGAACGATGTAATTGCGGCAGCGCACAAGGCAGCGCTTCGCAATCAATCCGATGTCCAACAACACAAGTCCTCGTCGTCAAGGCACCTGTCGGCGGTGAACCTGCTTCTCGGCGAACAGGGCAAACGATCCTTATCGAAGATGCTTAGTCGTCATGTATGAGCGTGCTGGAACTCGATGCCTCTCTTCACTTGACCGCGTCCACAAATTGATGGAAACCCAGAAGGGTGCAAAACACCGGATGAACGATGCCCATGAAAAGAAGGGAAGCCGAATGACAAGGCGATGATGTATCTGATCTAGTATCCCGGTATCGGTTTGAAATCCTATACAATTGCAGACAATTGCTCACAGACAAACAGATTCTTTTTCGAAACTCGGAAACCGAAGCTTGGGAAGTTGGGAGAAAGCGAAAGCCAACGTTGATATTGCAAAGCTCGAATGGGAATCGGAACAGCTCCAACAAGATGATTCGGAAACCCCAGCCTGCCAGGGCCAGGGGTTGACCGGACTATCCCCGCTGTGGCCCCGCAAAGACCCCAAGCTCTGGAAAACTTCCCGAGACCCGGCGCTTGAGCTTCGTCTTGAAGGATTCCATTTGAGGCTTTTTGATCGACCACCAGGATGTTTCCCTGCAGCCACGCTTTCCTCCGAACCGAGGTGGCCATCAGCCAATATCAGCTGCGGTATACATCGAAAATCGCCGCAAGTGTCCGATGCGATGTTCAGAGTTTCGGCCACAGGAGAATTGCGAGTCGACACCGCGGGCCCATCGTCACCTTACACCGCCTTTTTTTTCGGTCCCAGGGACCCAGAATGGCCTGATCAGGCTAAAAAGGCATGCATTCTAGACCCAGGCAATTTCCCATATGGTACCTCAATGGTTGAGCGCGCCACCTCGAACGAGATTTGGTGAGATTCCTCATGAGTCATCAGTGTCCACTGTCTCGTGACACAATAAAAACTGGCATTCCACATGACTGTTGCAAATAGTGGCGGAGCTCCACGAGAATAGCACCCGAGGTCAAGGGCAATAATGGTTTTTGCCCCCTCAGGCAATTAGATTCCCACCGTCCGTCCGGTTCCACCGATTTGATCTGGACGCGCGACTTTTCGGAAGCTGGTGCTTGGGTCCGAGGCAGACAACTCTGGAAGGTCTCGGCCACTGCAGAAACTCTTTGGCAGTGCACAAAGCAGTCATGCAATGTGTCTGACATTCTGAAGATCACTGCATCCAGAATTGCAGAGCAGACATGGATATGTGGCAGGCATTGTGCTAGAGATCAAGATGCAGAGATATGATTAAACTGGGGTTGCCAAGGAACGCATCCATCATTTCGGAAAGTTGGTTAAGAAGAGCAAAACGAACAAAGTAGGCAGGACAAAACTGTGCAGACTCCAAGACAGTAAGCATGAACAATGAAATCAGAACTCACACTTGCAAAGAACTTGCTTTTATGTTCATGTTCTGTTCGTATTAAACTGCCGGACGCCATGGTGCTAAAAAATCTCTATCGAACAAAATGCAGAGCAATCAGGGCCTCGCCAGAATGTCCGACCGGGTAAAGGCCGGAGGGAAAGCAAGCGACAGGCGATAAGGCAATCGGAGACTTAGTTAGGGATGATGATCTCCTTGAATTCCGAGCCGATGAGATAGATCCGGCTGCTTCACAAGGATTATGTGCAGGGTTAGAGATAATCGACAAGATGCCAGTGGTTGAGCCCAAATCATGCGGCCCGATGCGGTGAGAGAGAAGCTAGGTTTGGTAGGCACTTAGGTACTTAGGTCGGGTACTTCCACAACGTCATCCGCGGGGTGTTGGGAACTTGGGAAAGTTGGACGGATCTATCTTCATGCCGACCGTAATCCTCCGACCATAGGCGGTGAGAGGCCCGATAAGCGATAAGCGTTATCACGCTTCTATCAACCTTGAAGGGAGTATCGATATAGATTCTAGATAGATTTATTAACAATATTTTTTTTAATTAAGATATAATATAAAATCTTATACCTATAGATTCAACGCGACCTTAACTTCTAACTATAGAGGTTATATAATCTTTACAAGGTGAATTTGGAGTAGCTCTTGCGAAGGTGGGCAAAGCGTGTGATAGTCATGCAGTTATACTCCCCACAACGGTGGCCTGCCTGTTATTTCAGATCCGTCTCTGGTGCATACAAGTGGCCGGAAACACTGCATATGATTCTAAGCTTTCTCACCTGTCAGCCATGGGTCTTGCAAAAGCTCCTTGGCCGTTGCTCTCTTCTCAGGCATCCAGGTCAGAGCTCTTCAGATGAATTGGAGGAAGCCTGACTTATCCTCCAGTCGAGTCTCGAGAGCCTCCATTGTCCGGGCGTGCGGGATGGGTGCAAGGCCCAGCCATTCCCCTGTGGCAACATTAATTAGCAGAGATAACACAGAATAACAGATTATTGCGGACCGTCTTCCTATATATTTACTCTGTCGGGGTAGTGAACATACCTTGCTCGTCCCAAAAGTCAGCTTTCCTCTCTGGATTCTTGGCTAGAAATTCAGGAGGTGGCGGCCCCAACGCGGCAATGAGCTGGGCGAGGTGAGCAGCATCGTAAAGATCGCCATCCTCGTCACACGCTGTGAAGAGTCTCTTCGGTTCAAGAAGGTCCCAGGCCTTTGCTCAGGACACCGTTAGCTCCCAAGTAATAAGACCGGATATACAAATACAATAACTCGATTAAGACCTACCGTGAGACCAACACTCCAAATATCGACGGGATAGCTCCACCCCACATAAAGCAATGTTTCAGGAGCCCGGTACTCCAAGGGCATTATGTCGCCGCCGTGCGGTCCTGGGCCGATCCTGGCCTCGCCAAAGTCCGATAGCAGCATTGGACCTTCCTTGGGCCGCATCAGACGTGAGAGATAAATGGTCCGAGTGGATGAGACTGGCTTGCGAGGCACCGGAGACGTGAATTCCTTTTCCTCAAGCTTTTGCAGCAGATTGTTATCGTAAATGCCCAGAAGCATGTTTCCAGGGTGTACATCTGCAATACATTAGCGGAGAAACAAGTGATGAACTAGGAGAGGAAAAACAGGTAGGTAAGGGGACAGTACCGGTATGAACAACCTCTCCATGGGTATGCAGAAAATCTAAAGCCTTAAGAAGCTCAATAATGGCGCCCCTGACGAAGTCTTCGTCAAATCCACCCTGCCGGAACACCAGCCTCATGTCACGCAGGCTCATTTGCGCAGCTTCAAAGACAAGGATGATATGTTTGCCATGTGGACCGGTGACTTCAAAGGAGTCTAGCAATCTCCGGATGTTACCTCGCCCTTGATGTGAACTATCTGCCATACAGCGGGCGATATGATGGTAAAACGGAAGTTCACGGTGAACCAATGAGGTATGCACATACACCTTCAGTGCGACATACTGATGATCTCTGTAAGGGTTAGCTGAACATAATGATGCTGATAACTCGCACAGACTTACCTCAGATCCGAGCCAGCCAAGTAGTTGATGAAGAACCAAAACCAAGTTTCGCAATTATTTGATAGCGGTCTTGGAAAACATCGCCCAGTCGAACAGGATAGAATCGATCAGCTCGGTAATCGGGCAACTCCTCCTCTTCCACTGGCTGATCAGCCTCGATGGTTTTGAACCCGCTAGTAGGAAGCGACCGTCGCTCCTCTAGAGCGTTTGACACTGATCTTTCACCCAATGACTCGGTCGAGAATGATTTCAACGAAGAGGTGATGGCTGTCCACAGCGAGGACATTCTCATTCTAGGGTGCGCAAAAAGGGCGGCTTGAATTCTTACTCCAGTGCGAATCGTGCTTGGCCGTAGGTTAGTTGTCAAAGCCAAAGTTCGTCTTACCAGGGATGCCATTTTTGAATGACATCCTACCAGGGAAACATGCTATCTTTAATTCAAAACATGAAAGTTGGTGTTATCGAACACGTCGCGAATCTGGACTGCGTCATTCCTGATTTTAGCCGCGCCCCACCAGCGCGCGTGGACACAGACCACACCCAGATCGACCATTGCCTTCAGAGGCTCCCCGTTTTCACAGTTAAAGCTATTGGTTCTCTCGTCTGCAAGCCACTGTTTCTGACTTGCCAGGTTATCGTCTGAAATAGCTTTGTTAATTTTACGAGTTTCATTTAGCGCTTAGATTAGGCCAGCATGGCTCAATTGCAGACATGGCTGCAATTGCCTTTATGCATAAAGGCCGGTCTGAAGCCATGTCTGACGGCAATTCAGAACTCATTTCCAAGTCAATCTTCTCAGCATCTACCTACCCTAAGATCTGCAGTATTTGAATAACTTATCCCACAATGTCTTTGAACACCATTCGCAACATCTCCTCTACTGCCAGACGAAACCTTCTCAAGCTTGTTGACAATGTGACCTTAGAGGACGTCCGAACCACCAATGGCTCGAAGGGAGATCAATGGGTCTCATCCGTGCAGAAGATAAGGATGATATAGAAGCTCAGGTAAAATATGAACTTGCGAATTTTTCACGGGGCATGCTGATATTTCATAGTATGACACTGTGACCGAATACGAGATTCAGTAAGTTACCTAACTCCGCACTACATTGCCCTTAAGTTTTAACCTGTTGAAGCTAACATGGCTAACCAGGGGTGCTAAAGCCCACAAATCTTCCAAAGACCTTACGGACCCCGACGACGTCCTCACTATTGGCTTTTACAGCTAGAACGGCACACGGCTACTCAGTGGTCATGTTCATGAGAATGGGGCATACTAACTCGCCGAGAGCCGTGCAGGAAGGGGCAAGGGAAAAGGGCAGGGAGGAAAATAAAGGTTCTAGGTAAGCAGGAAATAAGCAGGATGATGAGCGGGGAGCGGGGAGCGGGGCAGTCAACCCGTTAGATTCAGATCAGCGATTGGGTCAAATTTAATTTAAACCTCCAGGATAATACCTGGTATATATAAATCAAACACGCCAATTACATTAAATACCTATAGGGCTACATGTATTTAAAAAAAATGTTAAGACATCTAAGATATAAGGTGCCACTTAGGGCTCTATATCTGATTATAACACTAAGATAACATGTCAAGCTTTACCTTCAAAAGCTCAGAAGTGAAAAACTTCGATACCTACCCGATAAGCTTCCTAACTTCGAGAGCAAATTCCATCCATTGTTCGCGCGAATGACCCTGAAGAAGAAGGAGTTATTAGGCCTGGCTTATAACCTTGCGCCTTTCTTTTCCGAACTGCTTAGATGCACCATACTCCAACCGATTGAACGACTTTCTCCAGATTGGACCTTATGTAAATGGAAGCCACTTTCGGCTCCACGTCTTACTTTCCAGGCTCAAAAATATGAAGGTTAGACGGAAAATTGTGATCGCCAGTAAGCCGGGCTAGGTCATTGCATTGGCCAATATTCCCTCTCTAATAGGTAACCTCATCCAAATCAGTGATGTTCAGCAGGTTCCGTGACCTCCAGTCTTTTAGTGCAAGCTGCAAAACTCGACCGCGCGGGTTTCCCCACTAGGAACCATACAGTTGAGACAGATGTGGAGTATATAGTCACAGACAAAATGTTCTACGTGCTCCATGAAAGCTTCATTCTTTGGTTGATTGATCCCCGAATCCAAAGACAATTGTAAATCTGATCCAAATATCGAACTGATGTGCCACATATTAAACGCTGAATAGAAACCTGCAATGCAGGGCATGCTGTCAACCGACACAATTTTATCTTCAATAAGTTACCATGAACTTTTAATTCCTTTTGAATATCAACCCGAGCGCCTTGCTTTTTGTCCCACATTTTTTTCGGTTATGATCAATGAACAGGACCCCGTGCAGGTAGCGATGACGGACTAAAATCGTTGTCCAAGATCATTTTCAAAATTTCTGTTAGCCCCATAAAGGCTGGAAGTGTCCCCAACCACAGAAAGGACGGATGTGATTTAAATTTGGTGTCTAGGAAAGACGGCTCTGCTGCATTGACTCCCCATTTTTTTCCCCGAGTCAGCACAGAACTCTTCCTCGGCTTCTGCGTGATAGGGTGCCCTCCCTATCAGTGCTGGGGCATTGGGCAGACGGGAAGCGAGGAAGCGAGGAATCGAGCTGCCTTGATGTGTGTTTTGATATATTCCCTTGTATTTTTTAGCGGTTGTCTTCGCTATTTTTCCCCCATCCGATGAGCAAGAGGTTGAGAGAATACCTAGGTACTCTAAGCTGCGGTAACGGCTTCATCGGCGGCAGAGACCTCATTGGTGCGAACAGCTGCCGACTTGGCTCTCTCCTCCGTCTTCCAGGTCTCGCCTCTGGCTCTCTGCACCCGGATCTTGCCACCCCAAGGACCATCCTGGCCGTTCAAGGTGTTCAAGGCAGTCTGTGCCTCTTCAATGCTGCTGAAGTCGACAAAGCAGTAGTAGTGGTCGCCAGGCTCGAAACGCTTGGATGGGTGAGGAGTAAAGAGCTTGCTGACATTCTCACTGTGAAGCGGCACATATCAGAATTGCATTGATTGCTCGAGGATAGAAGTAGAGGGTAAGGCAGAGACACATACACTTTAAGCCCGTTGAAGAAGGTGGTCATGTTGCTGGTGAGGGTCTCCTGATCCTGCACTCGGGGAAGTCCACCGACATACACACGACGGCTTTGATCGCCATTGGCCTTGGAGGGGCTGGGAGCCTCGGGGCGCTCACCGCGCTGCCAACGGTCGAAGTTCAGAGGAGAGACCTTGTCACCACGGGGCGAGCCTTCGGCACGTTGCTGACGTTCGCTGGAGGACTTGGCGACACCGGGCTTGATCTTCACGGGACGACCGAGGAGGTCATGGCCATCTAGCTCCGCCATTGCGCGGTCTGCTTCCTCCTTGGAATCAAGGTCCACGAAGCAGTAGGAAGGGTTTCGTCCGGTGAAGGGGTCAATGGCGATATCGATACGCTCGCTATGAAGCACTCAGCTGACCTTCATCACACCTAGGTCTCAAAGAAAAGAGTCGTTTCCTACATTTTGTACGCTGCAGCGGTAAAGAGTGCTTGCACATCCTCCGACTTGGCCGTGTATGGCATGTTGCCCACATACAATCTTCTACCGTCGGCAATAGCCTGCGGAACATGGGAGCTGGGTCTGCTGAATGCGAATCTGGAGGTGTTGGTTTTCAGGCTAGGAGAGCCGGGACTCTGAGCAAGGCTCTCAGTCTTCATGCGCCAGTTGGGAGAGTTAAAGGCGCGACCATTTGTTCTGACTCCATTCTGGAAAGGCGACCGAGGAGCTATGAGCGCATCAGTAACTGAGAGATATGAAATCGAGAGGCAATCAGCCCCGGCGAGCAGGCCCAGAGGGCTAATTTAATTTTGCACACACTTTGTTCCTCGGGCCTGGGACTTTCAACAGCGTCAACCATTGTGTTGGATGGGTTGTATGAGGGGGTTGCAGAAGAAGTTGACAACGAAGGAGGGGTTTAACGAGTGTTCAGCCTGTATGTGTCACCTTCGCTCAGCACTTCTCCACAAAACTCAAAATTTCTATTTTTCTTTCCCTAATGGTCAAAGGAAGCAAAAGCCTCATACCTGAATGAGCAGATATCAGGACGTTCAGTGAATTTGTAGTTGAATACCTCCAAGCAAAAAGATCGAACTGGGATACGGAAAAGATTGGCAAAAGGCTATCCGAGTCACTCCATAGAATCAGATGCTTCAACGAGCTGCTTTCGAAGCCAAAAATTTGAGGGATTTGCACTCGAGCGGTGAGAACCAAACCGAGCAAACATGCAAACATGCAAACCCTTGTTGTGCCTGAATGAAGTTTCTGCTTTTTCTAAGGTTGGTTCTGAAGACTGGTCCGGATAAATTATGGTGCGTCATGGTTGGCTCATTGGCCCAAATTTCTGTTTTCCGCAGCCACTAGCGAGCCACGAGCCTTCTAACTGTGTACACTGTACAGTGGTGTTTCAAAAGTCTCCGTCTACCCCTTTCACCGCTTTTCCTACACCGTCTACACCGCCTACACAGCCTACTTCCACCTACTACGAGCTACGCATGTACGCTGAGTATATTCTACCAGAATCACCTATTTTGACCTGTTTTTCGGTTAAAATACCTCATGTTCGCACTGTTAGAGCTCCAATATGTCCACTACGCCGGCGTAATCAAAAACTTGACGCCTTCATGCGTACGAAACTAGTCGAATTGAAAAACGTCGCCTGCTGGCAGAAAGGTCTTGATGCGGCAGAAAAATAGGTGTAGGCGGAGATTTTTGAAACACCACTGTACCTGGTAGTTTGGGTGAGACGATCACCTGACCTCCCATCTCACCGCCTACTGGTGGGGGCACCGAAGTTCTTTTTCTTTTCCACCGCCCACAGAAAACATTAAATAATCGCGACCTCATCGTGTCCGCATGTTTTCTTCCCTCCTTTTTCTTCCCATCCCCGAACCCAGGAGAGCTTTTCTTCCTGCAAAAAATCAGCCTCGAGAGATGTCAACGTTTCCCCTTCGTGTTGGACTATCGCTTGAGTTGATTTTCGTAGGATGAAGCTGTTTCTGATCAGGCATGCACAATGTGCTCAGAACGTGGGGCAAGCATCGTACGCGTTCTTGCCTTTCTCCGTCCTGTGGTTTTTGTTTTTCATGAATGTCTTGCCGGTGTGAACTGCAACTGACCCGTTATCACTCGTGTCAATTTCGAGTCCACAGTGCCTCCGCCGCCGATTCAGGTCTCACGGACGGCGGCAAGACGCAGGTCCAACTGCTGGCGCAGCATTTCCGGGGTCGCGTCATTCGCTTCACGCGAGTGTTTTCGTCGGATCTGGATCGAGCGTGTCGAACCGCGGAAGGGATCTGCCAGCAGCAGTTGGGCG
The DNA here is from genome assembly GCA_027569715.1 of Hamigera avellanea. Taxonomy (NCBI): domain Eukaryota; kingdom Fungi; phylum Ascomycota; class Eurotiomycetes; order Eurotiales; family Aspergillaceae; genus Hamigera; species Hamigera avellanea. The sequence goes on from JAPDKU010000004.1 coordinate 59,368, forward strand.
GGGGTCCTCTCGTTCCGGTGGAAACCCCTGCTCTCCGAGAGCAGCAGTTCTCGCCGTCGCTGGAGGGTACGCGCTGGCGTTCGGGCGCTCCCGCGTCGAGTACCGGCTCCCCCGATGGCTTGCAGGGAGGCGAGCCGGATTACACGCAGGAAGAGTCCTTGGAGTCGATGAAGGCTCGGGTCAACGGCTTCCTTCGGGAACATATTCTGCCTTTGATGCTTGACAGGTCCGGGAACGAGGAGGTCGTCGCCGTCATCGCGCACGGGGTCATACTTCAGGTGCTCTGGGTGTGTCTCGTCGACCTCTTCGATCCCAGGGATATCTACTTCGCACCTGGTGTGAACCAGGATGCGCTTGGTGATACCATCACTCCGGTCTGGTCGAACACCGGCTATGTGGAACTGGACATCAAACCGCGGCCGCCTGATCCACGGATGGTTAGTGGTGGGCCGGCTCCCCTGATGATCACTGGAACTGTTCTGCCTCCCAACAGAGAGTCTGCATCCGGTGCACCTCTCTCGGGCTGGTCCATCACGGTCCTCGCTATCGACGAGACGTCGCACCTGGCCAATGCGCAATTGGGTCGTACTGGAGGCACCGTGCGGAACGCCGTTCATGACTCGCGGCAGCAGTCTATGGATGAATTCTACCGACTAACAGGGACAGCCTGACATATCTAGGTAGGGTGTCATCTTGGGCCTTGAGCCCATTCAATAGGTAAGCGATATCTCCTACCCAACATTCCTTTCCGTTGCCGCCCATTCTCGTTCTACCCCTTCGTTCACTTCGTATGATGAAGCAAGATTTCACACAGACCTGTTCTGAGAGATTCAAACCATGCGGATCAACAATCGTTCCAACTGCTGTCTGACGAAGTGATGTTACCTTTCTTTCCCTTGCAAGAGTCACAATTTCTTTTTTAGCCGGTTTGATTTGCGACAGCCTGCTGATTATTGCTCAAGGTCCGTAACTATTGTGGGTGAGGAAGATCGTGGATGGCCTTTCAGTGTTAGGTTGGATAGATTTGGAATGAGAAAGCCTTTATACTATCATTTGGACGACTGTGCAGCCTTATGGCCATCATAATACGTACAACCTGAGCGTAATCGATACAACGCTTCAACAGCATCCAAGTCTAGCGTTGACGTAGAGCTTGGAGCGCTCAACAATGGCAAAGCGGTTGATGCTTCACACGAGCCAATCTCGCAACCGTTACGGTGATCTCGCTGCTCCTCATCCGAAAGACAGCTGGCTACCGGATTGCGTACAGCTCGGTTCAGTCGAACGGGTCATAAACTCATAACGGTCATTCGGCAAGAAAAGAGACAACACAACCCATACGCCGTTTACGCCGCATTATAACTCACATCGCTCACAGCGGTCAGATCTTCCTTTTCATACAAGATCTCCGGTTGAACGTCCTGCCGCAGGATATACCTCTTGACGAAGTACGGAATCTGCCTTAGCCCATACGCCGCATGGAACTGCGACGGCACGGAAAATACCTGATCCAACTCTTCCAGGGTCTTTCCTTTCGTTTCCGGCATGAACATCAGAACCAGCCACCACCCAATGATGTTCCACCCGGCGTACCAAGCAAATGCGCCTTGGGGTGTGAACACATTACGCAAGGAGGGCCAAGTGATCGCCAGCGTAAAATTGAAGAACCAGGTCGTTGATGTCGCCAAGGCCATACCGTACGAACGTACATACAGCGGATACGCTTCGGCGGAATACGTGAATGGGACGGGACCCTCGCCTGGCGAGTACACGATTCCGAACAGATAGGTCCCCAGCGCTATACAGCCCAGTCGGGCGTCATGACTGCTTTCGGGGATCCAGAAGCTGAAGCCGGTAAAGAACATGGAAAGGGACATTAGAGGAAAGGTGGTGAGAAGGAGATTGCGACGGCCGAACGTGTCGATTGTGTACACAGCGGGGATGGCGAAGAGCCAGTTGATAAGTCCCCAACCAAGGGAGGCAGTCAAGGCGGACATCTGGGAGAAGTTGGCCTCGATGAAGATCTCGGACGAATAGTATGCGATGACATTGACGCCACAAAACTGGATGTCCCGATTTCGTTAGGAGGAACAAAACTCTATCGCATTCACAAATCATCATCCCTTGCATGGGGGTGGCTTACCTGTTGCATGAACATGACAATTTCGGACGCGACCATGGCACGCCGATTACGAGGAACGGCAATCAGCTCCAACAACTTATTCTGACCCAGTTTCATACCCTCCTCGGCTTCCAGCAAGGTGTGCATGTAGTAGAGATCGCGGGCGGCCTGGATCTTGTGCGTGCGCAGGCTGCACATTGACTGATATGCCTTGTCGTAGCGGTTTTGGCTCATATACCAACGCGGCGATTCTGGGCAGGAAAAGACAAACGTGCAGACGAGGACTGCCGGAAACATGGCGGATGCCATCATCAGACGCCAATTGAGACCTACAATTCCACTTTGATCTGGGACCTCGAAGAAGGCGAGATCCGCCGCATAGCCGACCATGATGCCAAATGCGGTCCACATCTGCCATTGCATAACGAGCGCACCTCGAATGGCCGGAGGAGCCGTCTCGGCTGCGTAGATAGGCACGGTGGCTGACTTGGGCCCGATTCCAAATCCCAGAGCAAATCGGGCGATGAACATGTGCCACCATGTGTTGACGAAACCTTGCCACAGGCAAGTGAGCGCAGAAAAGCAGCAAGTGATGAAGATTGTCCCTCGACGGCCGAACCAGTGATTGAAGGGAACCGTCAGCCAGCAACCAATGAGTGCGCAGCACAGATAAGGAGCCGCATTCACAAGCCCTACCAGCCATGCGGATCTGGAGTCGTTTTCTGCAATGCCGAATTGATGCTTGTAGAACACTTGTGCGCCATTGACCACGGTCTCATCTAGTTGGCTGGGTTTAGCATGCGCTTCTTGTACGGTTTCTTGGGGACGGTAAACGTACCCATTCCTTGAACAGCAGCCGAGAGTGAGCAAAGGACAATCACCAGGTACATTGTCCACGGCTGAGACCAGCGATTGGTGAATTCTTTCTTCAAGATCTCGAATTCCTGCGGTGTCAGACCAGGGACCTGTTCATACTTTTCCGGCGCCTGGGCCAGGACGGCGCCGAGCTCAAAGGCGCGAATATCGTCTTCATCACCCATCTGATGCTTGATTGCAAAATTGATACCATGCCTCCTCAGATCTTCGCGAGTGTATCCAGCCAGCGGGTTGGCGAGTTTGGCGTTCAGATTGCGGCGCGCCCGCTCTGCAGCGGATAGAAGGGTAGGCTGGGGCACAAAGCTATCCCTGTTATCCGGCACATATTCGATATTCTCTGTGCGGTGGTCACCAGCAGGATCTCTCGAGATCGTGTGGTCGTTTTTCCCAGGCATGGTGCATGTCAGGTGGAATTGGCTGTGTTTTCTTTTGTGAGAGTGTACGGTAATTTGAGTTGAGAAATTGAGGGATTGACGATATGCAGGCCAATCTTTTTGCAAGATTTCTGGAAGAATGCAAGGTAGAGAGGGATCCAAGTAGAAAAAGCTAAGTGTCCAATGATAAAAGCAATAGCTCGAAGAAGCGATACCAAGAAATGGCAGCAAGGTGTGAGTCTAAGCGTGGAAGCTTTAACAAAGAAGTCGCTAGCTTATCGTAAGAATCCGAAATCGAGGCGCTTCAATAAAACATGGTCGAGCCACCAAGGCGGGGAAACAAAACAAAGGGGATCGTTAGGAGATATTCAAAATGAAAAAAGCGAAAGCGAAAGCAAGGTGAAAAGAAAGAGACGAGAAAAAAAAAAAAAAAAAAAAGCGATGCAAATGCTCTGACGACACCAGAAGTAACTAAGCCATGCAGGCAGTATCCGCCATTATCCCTCGCCAGCCAGAACACGCCAGGCGCAATTGTGCATGGAGGGAAACCCGTGTTAATTTGACAGACGGATAGTAGGAAGAAAGAAAAAAAAAAAAAAGGAAAAAGGCACAAACCGAAACACGAGTAGGGCCTCGAGTCCTCGACACTCGACAGTGTGGCTAAGAAGCCAACGGGCGAGTTTTCTCTTCCCCGTGCGGATCAACTTCCAAGCTTGTTCTTCCCTTTGGGGGCTGCTTCTTTAACCCCAGAAATTCCATGATTGGGTCATGCGGGGGCTGAGAACTTAGAAGTCTTGGGAGGTGAGATGGAAAAGCCATGCATTGTGAGGGATATCTCCCGAGTCCTGAGCAGCGGGAAAACGAAGGGTCCAATGTCGAGTCCAGGCAGCTCGTATTTTCCGCCATTCACGTTAAGAGATGCCCTCGTGAGCCATCTTGATGACTTTTGAGTCTTGGTCTGATGATGTCTTTCTGCGATCTACTTGCTATCTTTCCGATGGCCGAGTACAGGAAGGAACATGATGGCTAGATACTATTGTGTAGGAACAACTTCCTTCTTGAATGAGATTGATCTTTCTCTGTTTCGAGGAAGGTACGGATTGAGTACAGTAAGCAGTGCGACGTCATTGCCGGGAGTCCGTGCTAGGACGGCCACGAGGCTTGGGGCTGACAGGCAGCAACTGACACGAGAAATAATGACTAGGGATCTCATTAGTTAATTACTTCTAATCATTTTTCTTCTTCTTCTTCTTCCTGATCGTCTCAATAGGAACCTTACTCGTGGGATTCTACGTCCGGACTAGCGTTGCGTTGACTCCGCATCTCCAGAAACCATGGACTCATGGAGTCGACCCCAGTAAACAAAGAAGGTCCACGGGTAGATTATTCCAAAAAAGAGCTTCTTTAAACGAGCACCACTTTCGGGGCACTCGGTTCCAACGGGGCTGACAGCATGAACACCTGACCTCCGTGCTAGTTCGCACTGCGCCAACCGGGCGTCCAGACTCCACATAGGCCACCATCCACCTAGTCTACCCTACCCAATCTGTCAACAGGTAATATTGATCTGCATCTGCAGGTTGTGCCCGAAGTCGCGCCACATCCTCGTTCATCCAATCTCAAGCTCGAGGTATTAGACTAATAATATTTGAATCCGATCATTCTCATCATTCAATCACGTGATTAGGGCTTCGTCCAGATCGATCGAGGGATCGAATGTCCTGCTGGTGGTTAATGCTATCGTGGGTCAATGGAGTCTATCGGAAGGCTTATCTCGTAACTAATGCTCGCATGCCGGATTCCGAATCCCGGACTTTCGTGCGGCGCTGGCGTCCGTCACTCGTTCAGGTTGTATCAACGTCATGTCTTCGTCTTTCTCGTCGCTATCAACGAGACACCCCTGCAAGCGCATGACTTCCGATTCGAATCTGCAATTACTCGAGCCGTCAAATAGATGTTCCAGATGGAAGCATTTAACGCAGGTACTCATATGTATGTATGTATGTATGTACGTGTGGTAACCCCGCACTCCTGATATGAGGCCGAAATTCGAATACCCTCTTAGAGGATCCATCTCCAGGCAAGAAAATTACCTTACTCGCCCGATGATCTTAAATTTAAAAGGTTCTTCCACCAGTCCATTGTAAGAGAAGGAACGAGGTGACTGCCATGAGTATCCGTTGATCGCTACCTAGTCTTAAAGACAAAGAGCTAACGTACTGTAGTGTACTCTGCGGATAATATCAGGCTTCGTACGCCGAGCGTGTATCTGGCGCATAGATGAAAGAAAAAAGAAACAAACGCCCGCTTCATTCCATCATAAGGTCATCAACGATTCGTAAACAATCCCTTTCAATCCTCCCCCTCCCCCCGGTACATTTCCCTTCTCACGCCTTTGATCTCACTTATTCAGGGCGGGCTGCTTCATCTGCTTGCGAATCTCGCCAGCGTAATCGACGCGCTCTCCTGCCGCTCCGCTCTGATCGAGACCCTGTCCCGACTGCTCTGAAGTCTGCGGCTGGCTCATCTGCGCAGCAATTTCCTTCTCCAGACTATCCGTGTTGAGGATCTCATCGAGACGCCCGCGCGAGTACCCCCACAGTCCAGGCGAAGCGTAGATCTCGTCCACGGTCGGCTTCACGAAGCGGCTTCGGATCTCGATCATCAACTTGATGTACTTCTCGTAGTTCTCGATCACGCGATTCAGGACGTCCCAGATGGCCACGAGAATCCTGGAGGCTTGGATGCGGTCGGCGCTCATGCCTTCTTCGAGGAGGATCTGACGGTTACGGATGCTGATGAACCGGCTGTAGACGTACGAGTCGTAGAATTCGAAGAAGGTGGCCAGGAGCTCCTCTTCAGAGGTGCGGGGAGGTCGGATATTGCTGTCATTTGTTCAATGTTAGCGATGCTGATCAAAATATAGTAGGCAGGCGTCAAGTCTCCATGAAAAAAGAAGGTAAAGGTGAGAGAGCCGAGGACTGGTTGTTTACTTACGACCGCACAACCGTCACCAAGTTGCGATAACGAACAACTGGCGAGACCTTCTTATCCTTGTGTATCTCCTCCAATGCGAATATGACCCGGGCCCCGACGTCGTTCAGCTCATTCATCCAGATGTCAAGACCAGAGATGTACTTGAGCATCTGACTGGCCAAGTCTTTGACCTCCAGATAGACCTCCTCCAGCATCATGAAATTCTCGGGCTTGACCGGCTGAGGTTCCTGCTCGAAGAGGATATGGCGCATGCGAATGACGAACTGGGTCATCAACGAGAACTGCTCTTTGGTCGTCGCGCCAATAGTCGGATCGTTGAGGAGGGCCTTGAGCCGGCGGGTCACTTCAGGCACGTGCTCGTCGTCCTTGCCAGTGCTCTTGCCCTTTTCGTCCTTTGCGTTGGTCTCTGCGGCGCCTTCCGAACCTGGAGCTTCTGGCTTCGCTTTAGGCGTGTTGGCGGTGGACGAAGCCGAAGCCGAAGCCGAAGCCGAAGCCGAACCAGCTCCCTGGGCCATGGAAGTTGGAGTTGGCGTGGTTTTGGCGCGTCTTCGGAGAGACAAGAACATCGTGCTCGAGAAGTCTGGCAACGAGGTGATGCTGCTGTCGACCTCTTTGAAGCGGATGACTTCTTCGGCCACTTTCGAAAAGGCGTAGTTGTAGGCCTCCTCTTGCTCCTTATCGACAGAGGGTGGGTTGTTTTCGCAGGAATCGTAGTAGTCAGGGAATGGCTCGGTGTCGGCAACGGGGAGGGTGCTTAAGCTGCCCACGCTGGCTGCGAGGTTGGTGTCAGCGGACTCAAAGGAGCTAGTCGCGATGGGACTGATTTTGTCTTTGCAGGGCGCTGCGATCTGGTTGCTGTCTATGGGAGAAGCAGCGCAGTCGTCGTCCTTGGGACAGTCAGCACATCCAGTAATGTATCCTTCGTCGTGGAGGGCGTTGGAATCAGCTGCACCACCGGCAAGGTTTGTGTTTTCGAATCGTGAAATGAGAGCTCCAACACTAAAGCCTAGCAGAGGACGACGCACTGGAGGCCCACGAGTGTCGTCCACCATGGCCATAGGATCGGTGGTCTGGACGCGAGAAGAAGGCTCGGGCTCCAGCACTTGGCTTTCTTCTTCTTGGTTCAGCTGAGACGAGATCGGCTCCATCCTGGGAATATCGATAATGATTCGCGGATCGTAAAGGGGAGTCAACATTATGTTCGCGTTGAGTTTAGATAAAGTTATCGTAATATTATAACAGTATGATTAAACACGACTGCGCGATAGGACGATGGTACAGTAGGAAGAGTAAAGAGTGTCTCCGCGACCAAGGCTTAGGAGTGCAGCTTCCAGATATGTTTTGAAGGTTCAATTCGATTCGAAGGAGTCCATAATAACGAGAGAGTACGAGGTAAGTGACGGCTTGGTGAATTACTAGTGACGGAGTGAATTTGATATAGCGAGCTACTTCACTAATTCTAGAGGGCGGCCTTCACTCTAGGAATTTTCGAGACGAGCTCGAAAAATAGGCTTCACGTCATTATACCTATCATTGGAAGATTTAGTATTTATGATACCTAATCCTTATAGATGTAGGATTGGGTCTATTATTAAACTTCAGATCTGGTCGGCAAGATTATAGTAAATTATCGTGGCCTAGGGGATATTATAATGGAAGGTATTAACTAACGTTAAAGTGAGCGTAGACTGAATCGATATTACATCCCACAGTATTAGAGGTCTAAGTATATTAACAATCTATTAAGCTTGTTAGTGACGGGTTTTGTGCGCAGTTCCCTAGTAATTAAGTATTTAATATACTTTTCACAGTCTACAGTCTATACATACAAAGTCAGTTACTGGCAACACTCTAGATTAGCGGTTGGATCCGCGTCTTTCTTTTTGATATTTTAAAAGGTTATCAAACGACCAAACATTAGATTAGACGGACAAATATGATAGACCTTAAGATAAATACCCTTACGCAGATACAGATACTTTCGAAAATCTTGAAAAGCTAAAGGCTGGACTGGAAACCGATCTCTTAAATAGGATTAATATTATTCAAGTGATGCTTTGCAACCGGGCTTAGTATAGGTTATAAAGATATACAGAAACAAAGTTTGGAGCGCTAATAGTTGGCTTATGTATATAGCCGAGACTAAAACTGATAATGTACCGCAATTTAATCCCAAAACGCTCACTGACAGTTAAAGTACAACTGGGACGTTCCACAGTAATCGAATCAAGCGGTCCGACCTTCCTCCTGGCCACGTTCGATTGATAAAGCAGAACAGAGAAGGAAAGAAACAGAACGTTCCAATCCAAAAGTTCTACTTTTCGAACAATGACCCAGGAGTTAATGAAGAACAGAAGTCAATCTTCGCACGTTGACTAATTGGCACATCACTGAACAGGACCGTGACAACTTAAGATTGTGCGGTGTTGTACCATAAGGGAGGGTATTCAAGGATAAGAATAGGGAGATGGATTATCGGAATATACAGTTGGTGAGCCCTCGTTCTGGCGTGTCGCTGAGATTGCAAGATTACTGAAGCATTGATGCATCTGACTGAATTAATCATTTTTCTTGGATGGCTGTTGGTTCTCAGGAGATGGAGATGTCTCTACATCTCCATCATCTTCACCAGGCAATGGAACGTCCATGACACGTTCTCCAGCCTTCTCCAAGGTTCTTCGACTCCAAGCTCTGACGCCTTTGTAGACGGCCTGTAACTGTTAGCCCTGAAGAAGCCCTCGGACCTTGATGATAACTTACCCAGAGGAAGGTCCCAACGCCAATCAGAACTACCACCCAACTGATGGAGGCAGCCCGGCTCCGTCCAGTCGTTCTGCCGCTGCTGACTAGGCCAGAGCCGCGCAGATTCCACCAATGCCATGGCGATAGTGCAAATATAGCCTTGATGAAGGAAAGAACTCCTAAAGATGCTAGCCCTTTGACGAAGTGCTCCAGCCAGGAAGTCCGTTTTCCGGTTGGCAAAACATCAGCCACCGTACTTGGTTCCCAGAACTCCGTGTAATAGATCGTTTCCAAGGGGTCAATGTAAAGATTAATGATCGGGTCAGCAATGAATCCCAGTAAGAATATAGTAAACAAGAGAATGCCAAAGGTTAATCCAAGTTGAGTCCAGGTGCTACTGATCCAGCTTGCCCATCGTAGACGCTCGAGCCGATACTGAAATCCGCAGGTGGGACAATGCCAATAATTCCTGTTGCCATAGTCAGGGTCTGCATGTCGCCACGAGCGAAGACAGCCCTCGTGAACATATCGCGAGGACCCTTTGCACTTGCAGGGGCGTAGAAGCCGGCCAAGCTCAGGATCTGACGACTCGTATACGACCCGCGGCGTGGGCTGAAGAAATTCTGGAATATTGTCGGAAGGCGGATGGAATGTCGGAGGGACGGTTTCCAAGCAGATGCGGCACGTCCGAGGCAGATAATGTTTCTGGGGCTTCGCGGAAGCTGGTCGAGGGCCTGCATCAGGAGACCCAACCGGATCTTCAAAGCCAGGAATGTCCATCCTGCCAGCCAAGTCAATGGATTGGATCGGTGAAACGCCGGTGTAGAATACAGTCATTGAATTTCATGTCCCCCAGATCTACCAGCGATCGGCGGGGAGTAAATACTAAATAGTAAGACAGGCGTCACTCGCCCTGTAGGCAAGAAGAGACAGAGACAGAGGAAGAATAGGATGGAAAGACACGGGAGGTTGTGTGACTAAGTAGAGCCAGGCCGGGGGACCAAGCCAAAAGGGGATGCTAGCCGCTCGCCTACCGTCACCGCCCTAGGCGCGGCTTGGCATTCGCTGGATACCGCGTCAACACCTTGTCGCCTGCTACCGATTCCAGTTCGGAGCTTCAGCTTCATTCCCCCAACTCCTCAGCTTACCCCCCCGAAACCATCCTCAAGCAGCCTTTATCTCCATTCAAGACCCCATTATTAAGCTTGTGGGAATTTATAATCGTCTCCATGGCGGACCGCTACTCCTTCTCGTTGACCACTTTCTCCCCCAGGTAGGTTGGAGCTCCCCGCTAGTACATATGAGATGACTCTACTAACATATAGCTTGTAGCGGAAAGCTGGTTCAGATTGGTAAATTAGACTTTGGCTGATTATGGATGTATTTGACTGATTGCTTCAGAATATGCCTTGAACGCTGTCAACCAAGGTGTAACTGCCCTTGGCATCAAAGGTACTACACCTCCCGGTTCAACCGCCGTGGGTAGCTGTCCAGCTCAACTAATCCGTCTCTCTACTCATCAGCCACCAATGGAATCGTCCTTGCTACCGAAAAGAAGTCTTCATCACCACTGATCGATGCTCCCTCCCTTTCGAAAATCTCCCTGATCACCCCCGACATTGGCATGGTTTATGCAGGCATGGGCCCTGATTACCGCGTGCTAGTAGACAAGGCACGCAAAGTTTCTCACACTGGCTACAAGCGTATCTACAATGAGTACCCTCCAACTCGGATCCTTGTGCAAGACGTTGCACGTGTCGTTCAGGAAGCAACACAGTCCGGTGGTGTTCGACCATATGGTGTCAGCTTGTTGATTGCCGGTTGGGATGAGGGTATCGAACCCGATACACAGGAAGCCCAGAGAGGAGACCTGGGAGAAGAACCGAAGAAGGTCCCTGGCAAGACCGGCGGTATTCTGAAGGGCGGCCCTAGCTTGTACCAGGTTGATCCCAGCGGCAGCTATTATCCCTGGAAGGCTACGGCCATCGGAAAGCACGCAACGAGTGCAAAGACCTTCCTCGAGAAGCGGTACACCGAGGGCCTTGAGCTGGAAGACGCTATTCACATCGCTCTTCTTACTCTGAAAGAGACAATTGAAGGTGAAATGAACGGCGACACAATAGAGATTGGTAAGCTCTTTATACATCTTCAGACAGTCTACAGGATAGTTAGCTAATACGGGTCTATAGGCATTGTTGGTCCTCCGGCCGATCATCTCCTCGGTTTCCAGGGCGTCCAAGGAGCCCGAGGACCCAGATTTAGGAAGTTGAGCAAGGAGGAGATCGAAGACTATCTCACCAATCTATGATCGATTCATGCCGCTATGGACATTTGCACGTTGTTGAGCCTTGTAATACAATAGACCCTTTTAAGTCTTGCGAGGCCTTTGACCTAATTGAACTAAAAAGCAATTCCAAACCTAGAGAATGACCCAATGCGTGGACAGGAAGACGCGTCCCTCTCTGTGGCTCGAGAGGACTGGAGCCTCTCCAAGTGAGGTTAAACAATCAACTCTACGAAAATCAAGGAATATGAATATAGTCGCGACACGAAGGCATTTCTCAAGAGGGCCTCTTAGCTGTACGAACATCTGCAGCTCCAATGTAGTGTGAGGCCATATGGCTAGATATCATGTCATCAAAAACGTAGACCAAGGAGCTTTGACTCGCCAGGCACCGGTGGATAGCCGCCTCGATTACAACCTCAGAGGCTCAGAGCTGAGAGCTCCATGTTAAAGAGCTTCGCCATTCTCCAATATATCATATCTGTCAATGTTGGTCCATGCTTCCTCGACCCGCCCCCCTTGAACTGCGCTTTAACAATTTAACAATGCGGGCGATGGCGCTAGCTTTCAATAGGCAAAACGGCGCGATCCCGATGGTCTCTCCAACAACCCCTTTCAAGTTTCAATCCTTTCAGGAACTTTATAGTTACGGAAGGAAAGTCGGTACGGATTATTGTCTGACAGACATTGTCTGACCAGGATCTCCCAAGTGTTTGACTTTGACCAGGCAACTCCGTACCTCACCGTTCACGGGTACTCTGCTCTGCTCCATGTGGCATCCCGGACTCAAGTTTCAACTAACTAACCAACCCCTCGATGCCTTCGTATTCCGTCGCGCTAATTAAAGACGCTAAAGATACAGAGTTACAGACAATAGCTGAAATTCTATATCGAGCTAATAACTAACCGATCACCTTTCTTTTCGGGAAGCAGTGCAGCGCAGCACTAGTCCATCCAACAACCCCAGACTCCCAGAGCGCTCCGAGTTACCAGGCCAGCTTGCGGTGGTTCTCCGTCCCCCCTCGAGGGGAAATCACTATTGACAAACGGACCACTGTGGGATTCCTGCTGTGCGTAACTGCGTATCCAAGATGACCAAGCTCCCGTCGTATCAGCTTTCAAGCGACCGGTTTTGGGTTACCCATTGTGGCACACAGCTGATCTCCGTCTAGCATCTGTCGCTACTTTTCCCCGCTTTTTGACTCTCGCTTACTTTCCGTACGTTCCTCCAGGATCTTCAGGGCCTAGACAAAATCAACTAGCCTGGCCGAGTCGCGGAGAGAGCCATGGCGGCAACCCCCCGGAATCTTGTGCTCAATTAATTCCCTCGAGTCCCTCCCTTCTTAACTCGCCACTAACATGGAAAATGTAACTCCCCCTCGGGACCAGAGATCTGCACGATAGACCGGGCATATAGGGGGGGGCACACAGGGACAGTTCCGTTGGAGCGGCGGTGACTTGCCATGTGGTACAGTATTACTTCCAGACGGTACGATTCGCATGGCGTTTGCTTTTGAGTTGGATTCCAGCCACTTTTGGGGTATTCAATTGACATTGCCCCATGCTTCCATCGGTCCGATCCTGGAGAATGCATTCGATCAATGAAAGTATACCAACTAGTTGGGACCAAAGGGGATTTGTTACCCTCACGATTGATATCGTCTTGAGATCTGGGGTATAAGTTACATGGCTGATTAGCAAGTCACGTCTTACTTTATCAGCTGATGCCATCTGGATATCGATACTGCAAGTCCCTATGCCATATCTTTGATGAGAACTCACAATTCTCCCCCCAGAGCGGCAAATCGCAGCCCTCATAGCACCCCGTTATCACTTGCGAGAGACTCCTACATACTTAAGACCCAAACCACATTTGACGCCTCTCCTCAACAACCGCTGATTACCTTTTGGAATCGATCTCACAAGAAATGAATCATGTCGTCCACCCAAGACACGCTAGACGGTATATCAGGCGCGTTCGCCAATGACGCCGACGCGATCAAGATGGCCTTGATCACCTTCATCGCTCTATCCTGGTACAACGTGATCGAGCTCGTCGTGCTCGTGCTCTCCACCTTCCGACGCTGGAGGGGCCTATACTTCTGGAGTCTCCTCCTTTCCGGGTGCGCAGGGGTCGTTCCCTACTCGCTCGGCTTCCTCTTGAAATTCTTCACGCGCGCCAACTCAACCTTCTCGGTGACCGTCCTAACCGTCGGCTGGTGGACGATGGTCACGGGCCAATCGTTCGTGCTCTACTCGCGCCTCCACCTGGTGCTCCGAGACGAGCGGATCCTCCGGCGCGTGCTGTGCTTGATCATCGCGAATTTCTTTTGCTTGCAGGTCCCCACCACGATCCTCACGTACGGGTCGAACGTGAACGACCGGTCCCCCGTTTTCGTCAAGGGATACAACATCATGGAGAAGATCCAGATGACCGGGTTCACGATCCAGGAGGTTCTCATCTCGGCGCTGTACGTGTCCGAGACGATCAAGCTGCTGCGGCTCGGTTCGGACCGGAACAAGCGCAAGATCATGCATCAGCTCGTGGGCATCAATGTCGCCATGTTCGTGATGGATCTCGTCCTGCTGGGTCTCGAGTATGCGAATTACTATGCGGTCCAGATCACCCTCAAGGGCGCCATCTACAGCGTCAAGTTGAAACTCGAATTCGCGGTCCTGGGAAAGCTGGTGGACGTGATCCATGGAGATCGACGGCCTGGGATGCTGGGGAACAGTGTGAGACTTCGCTCGTTGAATGATCCGGCTGCCGGTGCCCCGTCGAATACACCTGGTGCTCCGACCTTTTATGGAGCATCTGTGGCTGGTGCAGGGGCACATCCGGCCGGTTCGAAGGAAGAAAACATAGATGTGCCGGATGGGAAGATTCTGACGATGACGGAGTTTTCTACCTGGATAGAACAACGACCGAAAACGAATGCCAGTTAATGATTTAATCTAACCTTTTTAATGAACTTTCACATGATTAATTTGGGCTTTTTTTTTTTTTTTTGAGAGAGAAAAAGCAGCCTCGAATATAATCATAGCTTTCTTTTGTCAGTATGGACACAGTCGATGCCAGATGCTTGGGCCCACAAGCTATGTACCGCAATGAATAATACGTGGGCATAATGGCTACCAAAAACTTTGAATCATATGATGGGCAAATAGACTATTCTACCTGATTGGACTGATTTGCAAGCTTATCCCAATAATTCTTGTACCCTCCCAGTAATGCAATGAATCACGAGAAACGCCTGCATGCGCACGTCAGTGTCAGTTACCATACCGTACCGTACATCCGCGGTCAGACCCCGCAAACTCTCCTGAGTTTCGTTGTCGTTGCCGAAGCACCATCGGAACTTACTGACTGCGGGAGAAGATAGCAAGAGGGCGCGAGCCTGTTCTGCAATCCAAGGATTACTGACTAATTTCAGAAGAAAGCAGGTAAGATTGGAGGCTGTCGTGGTGGTTCGTCCACGGACAACTGGAAAATGAGCTGGCAGACAGGGAGCCCTCCGCATCGCACTAAGACGCCGTCATATTGCAGTTTCGGTATGACATGTGCTTCTCTTGGACTTGGCTCCTGGCTGGGTAATTGATCGTGACTCGTCGGGGTGGCGATTATCACGGCTGCTGTCGGAGCAGATTCAACGCTGGACCAAAAGCTTCGCGAACTCAAACTTACTATTAAAATGCGCTTTCCAGAGGAGATCGACAGGTCCTCGAGCGAGAATAGCAATTCAACTCAAGACATGGTTGTCGAAACAACGTGCATAATGCAGAAAGCCTCGACATTGCATGCCGCTGCTAGCATACCCCACCTGAGTGATTATGGCGATAGGACCGTGCGATAATCGATTTGAACATTGAAGTTTGAATGATGGAGATGAATTAAGTCTGCGCGATATGGATTGGCGTGCTTTCTGAATGGTTCTGCGAATGCCACTCGCTGGACAACCCCCGCTCTTCTCCATCGTGCTGGCCCAACGTGGCCCCAGTGACTTGGCTCCCGGCCAGCAGTTAGTTATCGCTCAACCGAACCCAAAAGTGATGTGCTTCAATTGTGGGCGGTTTCCACCCTCCACCTTTTTTTTTTTTTTTTTTTGCAACCCCTCCTTCGGTGAGGCTCAATCGCGTTGCTCACCACTTTCCAAGGGTCAGCACAAGAGCACCTGGTCTTGATGAGGCCCTAATAACAGACTGAGCGCAGGAAAGGCCACACATCAATAAATATGCATGCCGCGAGAATCTGAAAAAGAGACCACTGGATCGTGGAGATCTCTTCTGATTATCTTATCTCCTCGGAAAGAAAAGGTAAATAACACCATTGGCCTGTTCTCCCTGGCTATTCTCCGTATCTGATTCTGCTCCGGTGCTGCTGTTCCAGAGTATGTGCTCCTGTCTCGACCATCGGTAAGAGATATACATGGGACGCTATTGCTCACACTGTCGTAGTGGCCTTTGCTTCATCCCCGCTCGCCGCTTCAAGACTAAGCATGTGGGAACAGGATCGCGCAGCCGGTTTCTCAGATCGTATCGCATCCAGGTGCTCGCGTTCTCGCACTCCTCGTACAATACCCGACCAACGGTGCCCACTTCCTGAATTGGTTTCGGTCAGCGTGCATCAACGTAAAGGGAGGGACGGAGGTGCATTCAAGGATTCTGAAGAGGACATCAGAAGTATGGTATCCGTAAATGCAGTCCCGTCCCTTTCAAGCGGCTCGCCTTCGTCGCCCTCGCTACCGGCAACATCCTTAGATACGGGACTGGCGGCGGGACTCGCTGGGAATAACCTCCTCGAAGATGATGGCACGGGGATGCTGCTCGTCCCCGCGGACTCATCGATTGGCCGCAGTTACGTGTGTCTGTTCCATGTCTTAAGTTGCCATGAAACCTTTGACAGCGTTGAACACTGGAAGACGCATGTTTTGAGCCATTTCAGAATTCACGCACCGCCCAATACCGCACGGTGTCCCCTGTGTCCGGATGAGAAGTTCGTTGACTCTTCCCGAAGTAGCGCCTGGGATCTCATGCTGGACCATGTTGATGTAGTACACTTCCAGCAGGGCCATAGCCTAGCAAGAAGTCGGCCGGATTTCGAACTGATGCAGTACCTCTATCGGTTGAAGATTATTAGCGACGATCAATTCAAAGCAATGCAGCTGCCACCTCCACCATCTAGTCCTGCATATCATCGCTCTCAGGACTCTGTTAGAGCAAACATCGGTTCGTCGGATGAACCATATTATGCTCCATATAGTCGCCGTCGGGAAGAAAGGATGCGAGGACAACGGCGAGGGATCAGTGTTGCGTGATCGAATGGCAGGCATGACGAAAACCTTTTGCCAGCAAAAAATTGTCTGTCAGTTCAGCGGCTCATTGCCCGCTGCTGGTAAAAGCGACGTATATAGCGTACTGGATATCAGAATGAGTGGATCGTCTGGATGAGGAATCTGCGATTGGAGCCGTCAAATTTGCCTTCGAAATGCCGGTATTTCTTGATAAGTGTTTCTTCTTTTTATACACCAGTCTTGAATAATTCTCATCCTTTTTCATCTTGCCTCGTCAATGTTGGCCGTTGGTGCTGAACGGTTGCTTGGCGGGTTTCATGTGCTAACTTGGACCCGAACACCATCGCACATCTGTGGCTTTGTCATCGCCTCGACTTTTCCATTGAACTTCTTTAGTGTCTTATCAATATAGATATTGTATTTCATGGGTTGAGGATTCCAGACTCTCAGAAGAAGGCGTCCAGGGGCAGGATTTCAATCCGATGGTTCCTATCCCGCCTCAAGAGTAAGCTGCAAGATTAAAAGAGAGTGAACGCTCTTTAATCGAGGAACCGCAAGAGCAGTGGAAAATATGTCGATATCTATTGCGGTCTCCCGTTGAATATGACTACAGGAGTCAGAGATTGAAAAACTCGGTGAGATCAAGGCAGATTCGCCTGCAAACACGCTGTACACCCCACCTTGCTGCGCCTTCCTGGCACAGACTCGCAGTTTCCTCCGTGGGATAGATCGCCTCTTTTGACAGGTCTCAGGCAATTGGGTTGGTCCCTTGTAATGCGACAGCGACTGGCGGGAAAGTGCGGAGGGCGCGCCTTGAAAGCGCCTCACTGCACTGTTATACCCAACACCCAGTCATACGACGGAAAGTTGAGACGATACCCTCAAAGCTTACTGTTGAAGTAGAGTCCCCAGCGGAAGATATCTGCTTATAGCCCGATATATATACGTGGAGATACTACTACTATCCATATATTGAATCAGTAGGTTTTCGACGTCGAGGCTGGATCCAATGACCGACCCGTATGAACTCAAGGCCAAGATTGTATTGCTCGATCATGCATTGAGGACGCTCCCAATAATTTCCAATGTCCGATGCAGCTCTAGACTCGTCTGGCTGCACTGGATTCCGTTGTAGTCGCTACATAGTTACCTACCTTGCCAAGTACCAGTGGAATTTGGAATCAAACAGAGCAAACACACGCCGGGGATGACCTCGAGACCGAAAGCACAACGCAGCGGCTCTCTCGATTCTTCTGTTAAGATTACTGGACTCCAGCGTCCTTCATAACCAAAGCCTCCTTGATTTTGTGATTGTCAATTATAGGCATTGTTGTTTCGCAACCCAGAATGCTAACGTCATTGTCACCATCTCGCTCCTGAACCCCACGAAAAGCTGTTCCGTCGTCCAATCCACCACCCGCCCCGCTACCTCTCCGATCCTACGACACTCCTTCAGAGATGGAAAGACTCTCAATTAACGATAATCCCGCCGGCGCTCAGCATGGAGGTGTCCAACAAAGTCATCCTCAGCGGAATATGATGGGAGCGCCCCCTGCTCCCGGGCTGCAACAGGGTCCCCCGCAATTACCACCACAGATGTTCACCACAGCTGCTCAGTTACTGGATTTAACAGATAGTGAGTCTTGGGCTTTTCCCTCCGCGTCATTCTTTTGGGGAGACGTTGAACGAGTACTTCTGGTGTCTGAATCATTGAACCCAAAGCATTACCGATGAAAATCAATGGCCTGGCAGGTAGAACCTCTAATCTTATCCGAATGCTGACCAAGACTGCGTCGCCTCAGAGAAACTTGTCCTGGTACTTCGCGATGGACGCAAATTGATTGGTGTTTTAAGGAGCTGGGACCAATTCGGTATGACAAGCAGGCTGCGTGCGGCATCACATATGTTGGATTGAATAGTTCGGCAAATCTGACGCCTTCCGAACCCTTGCAGCGAATCTCGTTCTCCAAGATACTATTGAAAGGATTTATGCTGGAAATCTCTATGGGGAGATTTCCCGCGGAGTCTTCCTCGTTCGAGGAGAGAATGTACTGTTGCTCGGAGAAATTGTACGAGTCTTTCCCTCCGCCTTCAGCATTTTACGCAGAGGGTTCTGTGAATAACCATGTCGCTTTGCTTAGGATCTCGACAGGGAAGATGACATCCCTCCAAATCTTCAAAAAGTCCCGCACAATGAAGTCCTCGAGTTGAAGAAGAAGGAAGACAGTGAACGGAAACGTTTCGACAAGAAGAGCCACAGGAAGTTGCAGGATCTCGGCTTCGAAGCCGAGCACAGTGGCGAAATTCTCTTCTAATTGACGAAGCAGTTGTCTGTTGAAGACTTTTGTAACGCTTGATACGGAAGGCTTTGGTCCACGCGGCCAGCGAGGGCTAGATGTGCCTCAACATCATTTGATGAGATGAGGCTATCGGGTGCCCCTAAATGTGTTGCGCCACCAGATAGGCTCTTGCGCCACATACATGGATTCTTCTCTTAGCATTTGAGCTTTTTTCAGGCTCTCTAAATTTTCATGGCTTCAGATGTCCCGCTCAGCAGGGAAGCTACTGAAGCGAAATCATTGGGATGGCCGGGGGGCGTTAAAAGAGTATGCTCAGGCTCTGCGACGCTTACCACATATATGGAGCTCCGATACAATATTTGATGGTTTTCATGACTTAGTGACCCTTTCGATTGTTTAAATGATCAACGTCTTTGTCTGAGCCGGCGAAGATGTTGGCAGATAGCTCGGTGCTGTACAGTTTCTGCCCTTAGCTAGCATGAGGATCGGGTTATCTTTCTTTTTTTCTTCCGTTTTGGCATATCATATCTAGTCCTTTGCATTCGCCTAGATACAATCAGGAAAAAAAGAGTGAAAGCAAGCACCGTCTTTCAGTGTTGAATTGCAGATGTAGAGAGAACGGGAGGATGTGATTGGCGGTCAAGGAGCGCTATCGATAGGGCTGCCAAGACTTTTTGTACCTTTTTCAGAAAAAAAAGTCTCCGCGGCGCTCGTCCATGTCAACTCCTCCACTGTTTGGAATTCCGACTTCTCAATCGCCTGCAGGTCGATCGCTCATCATGGCGACCCTGGCCGAGAAGCTCGAAAAAATCAAGTCTCCAAAGCTGCAGAACCAGCACCATGTACGCCCTTAATTCAATCACTCCGCACCTGATCGTCCGTCTCAAAGCTGACCTGATCTCGTATAGACTGCCGTGGTGCTCTCCGCAGTCGAAGATACCCTTCGCGATCAAAAAGCAGACTTTTCTCCCACCGCTTATTTCGCTGCGCTTATCGCACTCTTGTCACAGTCGCTTTCGGCCACCCAAGGAATTGTCAATAAGGAGCTAGCGAGTTCCGTGGTCTACCTTCTCGATATCACCACGGCCTACGTCCCCGCATCTATTCTTCGCTCGAAATTCTCTCAAATCCTCACCAGTCTTGCTCCCGCTCTCACGCTGCCGGATGTCGAAGCTCCGCTCCTCAGACCCTCTATTGGCTGCCTGGAATCTCTTCTTATCGCCCAGGATGCCGCTTCATGGAATCTCCCACACACCCAGGTTGGACCGCGCCGGGCTACCGCTGGATTGCTGAGTTTGGCTGTGGACCACCGTCCCAAGGTGCGCAAGAGGGCTCAGGATGCATTGATTAAGGTCCTCAAGACGCCTCCTCCCAGCCCGTCGCTCGACCACCCGGCTGCGGACATGTGCGCCGAGACCGCACTCCGGACATTAAGTGACAGCATCACCGCTGCAGCGAAATCCAAGAAGGGACGTCATGATCAGCAACACCGAGACAGCCACGAGCCTCTGGTCATTCACTCCTTGCAGTTGGTGAAGACGGTTGCGACCGCGTCAGGCGGCTGGCCGAGCAAGAAGATCGAGCCGCTCTGCGAATTACTCATGAACGCCTCTCGTTCCACCAACGAATACATCACAATGGGTGCTTTCGAAGTCTTCGAGGTCATCTTCGAGGGAATGGCCGACGAGTTTTCCTCCTCGAAGCTTCCTCGTCTTTTGGAAGCTATTTCGGAGCTGAAGCCTGCACAGAACGACTCCCAGCTTCTTCCACCATGGATTGCAGTTTTGTCGCGAGGCTACGATGTCTCGGCTCAAATCAGCCCTGAAGATACATTCGAGAAGCTCCCGGAATTGTTCAACTTGATCTCTTCGTTCTTGGCCTCTCCCTCTGTCAACATCCGAGTCTCGGCCTCGGAATGCCTCATCTCCTTCTTGGCCAATTGTGTCCCGGACAATGTGATCGTCGAGCCCTCGGTCTATGATGAAAAGACGCTCGAGAAGTTGGCTAGAGCTGCCACCGATCTGCTTTCCGTGAAGTACCAGGCGGCATGGGCTGAAGTGTTCAAGGTCTGTTCGGCAATGTTCGAGAGCTTCAAGTGGCAATCCAGCCCGTTCTTGATTGACATTGTCAAGACCATCGGAGAGCTGCGCAGCAATGAGTCTTTCCATGGAAAGAAAGAAGCAGACCAGGTTCTCGGTAGCGCTATCAACGCAATGGGCCCTGCTGCTGTCTTGGAGATCCTACCTTTGAACATTGCTCAGCAAAAACCCGGACAGCCAGGTCGTGTCTGGTTCCTCCCCATCCTCAGAGACCATGTGTCGAACACAAATCTGGGCCATTTCCGCTCCGAGTTCGTTCCTCTGAGTGAGGCTCTCTATCAGAAGGTTATGGACTACGGCTCTGCGGAGAAGACTGTGGAAATGAAGATCTTTGAGACTCTTGTTCAGCAGACCTGGGCCATCCTTCCGGGCTATTGTGAGCTGCCACTGGATTTGGTTGAGGCCTTTGACCAAAGCTTTGCCGAGCTTCTCTCCAATGTTCTGTATAAGCAGACAGAGTTGCGTGTTGACATCTGCAGGGCATTGCAGAACTTGGTGGAGTCCAACCAGGCAATCTCGTCCCTGGAAACCGACGAGGATGACCTCATCGTCCAGAGAAGAATTTCCAAGGCCGATGCAAAGAAAAACATCGCCCATCTGGCCACTTTCGCCAGCAATTTGCTTGCCGTTCTGTTCAACGTTTACAGTCAGACGCTCCCGCACTACAGGGGTTTCATTCTTCAATGTATCAACGCTTATCTGAGCATCACCCCTGAGAAGGTTTGTTGACCATGTTAACGCTCTATAAGTTCCTTAATGCTAATCGAAGTACAGGAGCTTAATGACACATTTGTCCGCGTGACCTCGATGCTCGAGTCAGCTTTGGCTACCGAGCAGCAGGCAGCCAAGCAGGACAACCAGCAAAAAAGCAATGGCGACAAGATGCCACCTACTTCGCACACACTGATTGATCTTATCATCGCAATGTCGATTTACTTGCCCCGTTCAAGCTTTGCAAGCCTCTTCGCGCTCGCCGCAGTCATCTTGAACGGCGATAGCACAGATCAACAGTTGATAAAGAAGGCCTACAAGTTAATCCCACGTCTGGCATCAACAGAGACCGGGAGCGCCGCGTTGCGCGAACGAAGCGCAGAGCTTCAGTCCCTTATGCTTGCTACTGCGGACAAGACACCCTCGTCCGCTCGCCGAGATCGCCTTCTTGCCATTCACGAGATTATTACATACTTGCCAACCTCTGACCTACATTTCGTCCCTTCCATTCTCTCCGAGGTCGTCTTGGGCTGCAAGGAAAGCAACGAGAAGGCTCGAACGGCGTCCTTCGACTTGCTCATCCATCTTGCCAAGAGAACCACCGACTCCGAACGGAATCCACCGGGCACCACGATCCGCAATTCGCTGGTGCCACACATGCCAAAGGACTCTCCAGATGCTCCAGCCACCATCGAGGAGTTCTTCACCATGGTGTCTGCCGGTCTGGCCGGTAGCTCCCCCCACATGGTTGCTGCATCCGTCACAGCGCTTTCGCGTCTGTTCTTCGATTTCCACGACCAACTCCAAGCCAACATCCTTACCGACCTTGTTCAAACCGTCGAGTTGTTCCTGACGAGCAACAACCGCGAGATCGTCAGATCTGTCCTGGGCTTTGTCAAGGTTGCTGTGGTGGTGCTGCCGGAGGATGCCCTTCGTCCCCGCCTCAAGTCGTTGGTCCCCAACCTCATGGCGTGGAACAAGGAGCACAAGGGTCGTCTCCGGAGCAAAGTCAAGGGTATCCTTGATCGACTGATCCGCCGATTCGGCGCGCCTCTCATGGAGGAGCTGGTTGGCGATGCCGATCGGAAGCTAGTGGTCAATATCCGGAAGCAGCGCGAGAGACGCAAGAGAAAGAAGAAGGAGGGTGAAGAAGACGGCGAGGAGGATGAGGATGCCGACAACGGTGGCAAGTCATACGGCAATGCCTTCGACAAAGCCGTATATGGCTCCGATTTCTCGGACGACTCCGACCTCGACGATGCCAGCGAGATCGACATCGATGAGCAAGGAGCCGCCCGCACTAAAGGCTCCAAGGGCAAGGGTGGCCAGCGTGGAGAACAGTACATCCGGGAACTGTCGCCGGAAGACAACCCTCTGGATCTGCTCGCTCCCAGTGCTCTGGCTAACATCTCGACGACGAAGCCAAGCGTCCGCTTCCTCAACACAGGTCCGGGGGCTAAGAAGAAGCAGCGTCCCGCCAAGGTCGGACCCGATGGCAGACTGGTTCTGGGCGATGATGATGCCGACGTGGAGATGCGTGGCGGTCTCGGCGGCGACACCCAGGGCGAGAGCGGCATCAATGCCTACCTCGCAGCCGTCAGCGGACCCGATGCCGTCCGTCGTGGTCAGAAGGGCCGGCTGAAGGTTTCCCAGAAGAAGAAGAATGACGATGACGGCATGGACCTTGACGAGGGCGACGGGAACGAGGCTCCCGTCTCCAAGGAGGACTTGCGCGCCGCCAAGGGAGGCAACCGCAACAACGGCCGCCGCGGACTGGGAATGCCCAAGGTTCACGGCCCCAGTGGAGCTGGCCGGGTGGAGAAGCGGAGGGGCGGAAAGCAGAGCGGAAAGGGAAGCTTCAGGGGTGGAAAGAGAAGGTGAAAACGAACGTAGGAAAAGGGCACGAACGTGATGTTTCTTCCATGATGGCTTCTCTGTTTGTGTCTTGTTCTTTTTTTTCTAATTACACAATATCCTGGGGTTCAAAAAATCTTTTTCTTTTTTTTCTGCCATTTTTTTTCATTATGTTATGCTAGTGCAAGTCTCTAAAATACCAAGAATTGAGTACATATTTTTGTGAATGTTCAATGAATTGGGTTCGTGCAATATAGCTATCTTGCCTGAGGCAGATAGAGGTTTATAACTACTGGTAAGTATATAGCTTCGCATCCCTATCCTGGTGGCGTTCTATAGTACATGACTTGGAAGACTGCGAGCAGCTTGTATATCAAAGGAAATATAGAACATGCAATACAGGATATACGAGCAAGATCATCTGGTAAAAAAAAATTAAAATAAAGAAAGACAAAAATAATTGTTATTCGCACCACACCCTTTTCCTATTTTATTTGCGTACCCCTCCACGAAGCAGCCGACAGTAAGCACGCCTGAAGTTTAACCACCAAGTCAGGGTACAACTTGACTGATAACTCACTCGTCGCTTCGACTCAGGCACCCTATATGAAAGAGCCTTATCTAATCAAACAAAAAGAATTTGATTGTCCAACTACAGTTTTCAATGAGCATTTTGTTTGCACTTTAAAAAAGAATGTAAGATCCTTAGAAGTTTCTACTCGTCAGGTGATCGGGCGGGAAGCTGAATTGCCGCTTCACGTCCCGACGCTATCTATACCCGAAGGGGACCGAGCTAGTCACGTGCTCGGCTAGCGGGAGCGGCAAATAGTAAATGGTGGGGACCCGAATAACAACACCCACGAATACGATCAACCTAAAATTTTAGGAAGAAAAGAGAGAGAAAAAATAGATCAGACTGGGAAACTGCTCACACGCGGGTTTGAACCGCGGACCTCTTCATGTCATACAAGTACGAGTGAAGCGCTCTACCACTGAGCTACGCGAGCGATTTTCATGTCCTGAATTGCTCGATGTAGGTATGTATATTATTGAAAGGAGATATAAACTGACTCAAAAAAAACCTGATGATAAGAGAGAGTTACCGATGGTGCATATAATAAGTTCTATATATTGATTGCTGGCACCATCCCTTGGATCGGGATAATCAATTATTTCCCATTTAATAATATATCAGAGTGAACGTTGTTCCGACTTGGACCTCGGGTGACCTGTTTCGTTTCTCGTTTACTTCTGCGCTGTACCTGCTAAGACAGGAAAGGGCACTACATATTTTCCCAGTCGGTCTATTCCATAGTATATGGATCAAGTACCTTCGACCCGACTATTCACCGACGAACGGCCGGAACCGTGGCGTTGTTGTTGTAGTTATTATTGCAGGAAGGGGCGGCTTGTCAGTGCTTGTATAGAACTTGGTATAGAACAAGAATCGAGACATTTTCAAACAATGATTCCACTAGAAGCGTATCGTTCTCGAATAATCCTTCTGTCTTAGAACAGGACCCACCAATGGTTGCGAGTATACAGGGGACGCGACCGATGATTGGAATAATCCTTTCGGGAGGTCCAGATGATGATGTGTAGGAGGAACAGCCAGGGAGAAGTACACGGTCAAACCCAGTGGGAGTGATGGATTAGAAGCAATCTATCTAGGCAGTCCACCAAGTATAAACATGAAAGAGACCAGCCCGGGTATCAATTCCGCATGGTGGTAGAAGTACAAAGAGATATTTCCGGATCCCAGATGGCCCCAACAGATTAGAATCTCTTCTTGTCAGAACGGGAAGTATTCGGGAAAAAACAAAAGCCAAGCTCCAGCGCCCTTTCAAACCGAAAACCCATACTCCTGTATCATATGTGACTGTAAAGCAACGCAGGGCGAAAAAAAAGAAAAGACAAGAAAAGCAAAACGAGCCTTGATAATCATCTCACATATCCCAAGCATTGGTATCATGCCATAACGCGAAAAACAACTGGTTTAAGATTCGAGGTTTGAGTCAGATGTAATTTTTTTTAATACATGACTCAAGGAATGGGGTGGTCGATAGGAAAGTTTTGTTGCATGTAAAAGGGTGAGAATGACGAGGCGCGATTCGGTTTGCATCGAACTCGTTTCGGAAGCGTCATTCCGTCGAAAGAAAACAAACAAGACCGTGGTCAAGTTTATCCAGGTAACCGTCTGGCCTTGCTAAGCCACATCTGCCACCATTTAGCAACACCCAAAACCGCAGCGCGGCCGTCGTCTTTCCGCTCGGTGCCATCCGGATTGCCCATCATCATGGCGAAGACCCAGAACAAGGCTGCTGTCCATGTCACGAGGAACAGTGCTATTGAGAGGAGAGACGAGAGGGTGAGGACGAGAATCAAGCCGCCGGGGGAGTAGCACTCGGTCAGCTCGAGCGCCGACAATCGCTCCGGGTCATTGTAGACCCATTGTGTCGATGACGACCGACAATGTGAAGATTTGTGTACGCAGACTAATCGCTCGTGCACGTGTAGCGCAGGTGCCAGGAGTTCGCAGAGCTGCGCTTGGAAGGTTGTGGACCGTAGGAATGGGGTGAAGGAGCAGAGACGTAGAGGAGAGAGGATGATGACGAAGAGTAGGCCGAATAATGCGTACAGCGAAGCGGCGAAGGAGAAGATAGGTACAGGGACTGAAAGGCGGAACTGGATGCAGATGCCGGATTAGCCAGAATGGACAGAGCAGCGCCGGGGGATGGAAACTCACGATCAGTGACAGAGCATCATGATTGCCATCCGATGATGGATCCACGTCATGGACTGCTCGCTTGTGCACGCGGGAAACACCGGGTGGGTGATTCTCGCCAGACATATATGATGAACGGTCGGTCCAACTACCACGAATGCGCTCTTCCTTGCGCGCGGCTCCGCTGCTATTCGAAGCCAAAGTCAATATCGATCCGTCCTCAAAACGGGGCGAGGACACGAACGTAACCGGTGATACCGCGGGCTGCTCCACGTCCACGGGTACCTTCTGGTGGGAGTGATATGGCGTCGCGGACGAGTCGGAAATGCGGCGACTGGGGTCTCGAAGGGATGAGGGCTCCGACGGCGTTCCGTAGTAGAAAAGGTCTTGGTGATGACGGAATAATTGCTGCTTCGGGGGGATGTGTGCCGCAGGAAGGGTCACGAGCGTTGCGTCGGGGGAATATGCCGTAACGAGATGACCATTGTCCTGGTAGTAGGCAGAGGAATAGGACATCTCCGGCTGCCTCATAGCGAGCCGGGTATTGAGGGGGCCCGAAGGAGGCCCGCTGCAAAGGGATAGAAGAAGCTCAAGCGATGGCGGAGAAGGCACAGAGGTTGCACGGCAGTAGCGCACAGAGAGCGACAGGGACAGGCTCACCGCATGGCCTCGAGAACAAGCGGCATACTCTGATCATCTGAACGCACAGGGAGGGGGCGAGACGGTTGATTTAAACGGCCGGCGGAGGAGCAGGAGGAAGCAAGAGGGGCGGAGGAAGAGCAAGAGACTTAAATGATGCCTCGACCCCAAAGGAGCACACAGCACCAAGGCTGAGGGAGATGGATTAACCACGGCGGAAACGAAAAAGCGAGCGACATGAGAGGGCAAAGGTAGCGGAGGGACAGGCTGCTGCTCTTGTCTGCGCCAAGACGCCCAGCTGCCGAGTTCTTGGCATCGACGCTGTGAAAAAAAAGTCGCAATGGACACGAGCAGTATGGCGCATATCGGCGTCCCATGGCTGCGGGAGAACCAGCGGAGTTTCTGATGGACGGTCTCGATTCCAAAATTAACATTGAGATGGTCCGTTGTGCTTGCGCTTAATGAACCAGCGGATTCGACTTGACTCTGTCCATCCTTAGACTCCTTACGATGCGGGATATGGAAAGATTGGATCAAGGAGAATAAATCTTCTAGAGAGTGGAAAACCGTGTGGTATTGGCGTGACCGTACCGTACCGCCAAGTAGCCAAGCCCTTGGTGGGAATCCTGCACGGTTTCCTTTCTTTCATTGGCTGTTGGGCGTTTTCAAAGGCTCCGTGATCCGCGCTGAGTGACTTTTGGTGCGCTTGGCATTACTGCCGAAATCCGTCTGAGTATTCACAAAACAACCGGCCCTGTAGGGCCTGTACCCATTAAAATAGAATATAATACGGCAGAAAGGAGGTGATACCCACTATGGAGGAGGTTAATTCCTTCGATCAGTTACATCAGCGATCCTAGTTCAAATATTGATGATTCTCGACCGGATACAAACTCGACTGTGACTGTTCTCTCTTGGTCTTGCCGCAAACGACAAGACCAGCCGGAAAAAGCCAAAGCCAGGCTGCGACTTGCCTAGAGTCACGAGTGTATCAACGCCCTCCGCCGAGACAGTCGCCCAGTCCCGCCGAGAGATTGGCAGCTCCTGTGGGAGTCATAAATCCTCCCTTTGTCCTCGCCTTTTGAAGCCGCCCGTCCTGCCTCTGGTTGGTCCTGACTCCTGGGTAAATCGCTCACTGGTGATGAGCAATTCCAGCCTTAATTATCTGGTTTCGGCTCATTGACAATCCAGCTAGCTGGGCATGTTGTTAATTCCGAGCACTCTCTTGGACACGTCTCCCTCCTCGGAGTGAGCGTCCTATCTACTCATACAGCCAATCTGACGCAGCATCTTCGCCACAAGATCAACTAACTCTGGACAATCGCTTATCTCGCAACCTCTTTCCTCGCTTCTTAAGACATCACCATCGCTTGCATCGCTCTTCCCTCCGCCCTTTTCTCCTCCGGAGATTCGGCAGGAAGGCGTGGCTGCTGCGTTTGTCATTTCCCCATCCTCTTGTTTATCGCTACGAGTCCAGTCTGGGCAAACGCGGCATTGGCCGCCATATCTCCGAAAGCAGATCCAGACTCCAATCTCGAATTCTTGGCCCGCCAAATCATGCCCCCCGAGGCTTGATCTGCAATTTCGGTCGAGGGTTGTGCTTTTTGAGACATGGTCGCTGTCATGTGGTCGTTTCCATTACATAAGCCCTGGCGATGGATCAAAGTCATATTCAACGGTGAAACAATGCCGTTCGAAGAGGGTGGTGTCATCATCAGGTTCTGACTATTTTATTGCCTTCTGCCCGCAGAGTAGTTACTAGTTAGTTACCTACTCAACATTTCACGAGGTACTCCGTAGATCTGTCGGACTGGTCTTCGAAAGCTACTTGCCCTGTCTCCGTTGCAGATCGGGATCTACCTCTTGTGGCGGGGAGGAAATAAACTTTACCCATGCAAACATTACCTACAAGTACACAGTATTGGCATGCGGTTCAATATAACAGGTCGATAATTTGCGTTGATGACGTGATCCTTATACGCTATTAGACGCTCCTGCAGAAGGATTCGCAATTCATGAAGAAACATAGAGCAAGGACCAAGTTGCCAAGACTAGCAACAACTTGAATAGATCTACTACAAGCCACCATAGTATCGATCGTCTCATGTCCAACATGATCTTCTTTCCGCTTCCATATGCCCTTCAATGACAACATGCCAACTATTGCAGTGGCATCGGGAACCGTTCGCACGTCTCAAGAGTAATTTTGTTGTTGAAACAAACGTCACAGGGTATATGGTGTCTTATATCATGTATCGGGTAGGATTTTATTATCAACTTCTTCCCCCAGGTTATGTACGGCTTTCCCGATTGGGAAGATGCATGCGCTCGACAGACTCGGCTGGAACTCTTCACGCGGAGGAAAATGACTCGTCTGAGATTGCGTCCATCGATCGAGAGGAGCGAGATGAGATCTTGGAAACTGTGGACCTGTATCTATGATGGCAGGCTTTCGAGGGTTCCGAACCGGTGAGGATCTTCTAAGCTTATGTGAGTTGCACGTAACGCTGGAAGGCAGTCACATAGGAAAGAGAATTGATTGATTAATTGGATCTAATATTCTCTCAGGGGCAGATATCGCTAACATTAGGGGTCATGATTATCATGAGAGGGGAGAATACAGGACTGCAGGGCGTGAAATCGCGACTTTGTGCACGCATACAACATGACGACAACATGGAGGAGAAAGCCAGTACCATGGATGGACCTTTGCTCAGAGAGCGGACAGCTTTGCCGAGAATTCTTGAGAGCTAAGAAGCCCCTGGTCTGGAGGAAATTGCGAGATTTCGGAGGGGGCGGACAGGGAATACTTTTCTGGAGTAGATTGTGAGGTCTCTGAGACAGTAATCGGGGTCGTGGAGAGGTGATTGCTCATAGCACTCAAGCATAGAGTACACTCGGGAGGATGCGACGTCTTTGAAATAAGAACTAGATGCGCACAGTTAGTTTGAATCTCGGTGCCAGACTGCAGTCATGTTATATATTGCCGACTGCCATTCAGTAACGCGATATTCCTTGAAACAAACAACAGTCCTGCACGAACCACCGCATCCTGGCCCAACTCCCGCGGTACAAAGACAGGAAAGAGGATAGGCTTGGAACTCACCGTGACGAGATAACCTTCTCCTCCAGTACGTTTCTCTCCCATTCCTTCCTCCCTTCGCTTGGCGCCACTGTGTTCCAGATCATTCCAGCTGGCCAAAATTCACGGCAATGATCTGCTTGATAGGAGCAGCAGGACAAACAGAGAAGACTAGAGTATTGCTATCAACTTGCAGAAACCCTTTAGGATCATTGACTGGTGTGATGCCCGTACTTTCGAGAAAGGCCTTGTCATTATCATCGTACTCCGGGTCCTGGGCGTAGCATTCGGTGTCACAGGAACCATCCTTTGCCTTCAATGCCTCACAGATGGTCCTGACTGCGGCATGCTGTATATGCGGACTGAATAAGTCGTAGTCTTCATCAAGTTCCTCAGGGTGTTTATAGTGCATATGATTTAGAGACCCAAGTGCAAAACACACGATCTTATTGATAGAAATGGTCAACGGCAGCTTTGCAAGCTGCTCCTTCAGCAGCCTGCACGTCTCGCTGGTCAGCCATAGTTGGCGACGCTTGAAGAACAATGTCACCATCTTCTCGGGCGAAATTCTATTTTTTGGACGGTCGGGATTGTAAAGGATAGTGGTAATGGGGTGCCATCCTTCATTTAGATGGCGAGTGATAGTTAGATCGAGATGTGTTAGGTCCTGGATGGTATTGTAATGGATGCTATAGTCGCATTTAATGTCACTACTAAAACAGTCTGGGTTATTACGCTTTCTTCTAACGCGGTTCAAAAGGTCAAACTCGATGTGATGATAACCTACCTTCCAGTCATCCAATGTGGAACCCTGAGGTTGTATTCCCTCGGGACACCATCAAAATCCTTGATCTGCACGACCTCTTTACCCTCTGTGATCTGCTGATCGAGCTCCTCTAGGACAGATCGAGGGAAAAGTTTCCTTCCGGCCTTGTAGCCCTCGAGATAATTGTGCATCCTCATCCTGATCGTCGGAAGCCACTTTTCCTCGGGCAAGGGACCTTCGCCTGGCTCCCCTTTGGGTGAGGGATTGAGATGAGTTTTTCTCTGCCATGGTGCTGGGGTTGTGCACTAGGCACGAAAAACCATACACGAGAGGAAATTGCCGTATCGATATTTTCTTACCCTGGATGCTGGTATTCGAGCGACGTTCCGATGGAAGAGGGTGATTAAAGCTCAGAAATGCCAAGAATAAATACACTAGAATCGCAGCAGCTGTGTAGGCGATGGGCTCGCTAAGAACCACACTAAGCCTTAAGTGGAAAGGCTGCCGCGCTCAGTTGTAGCAAAATAATAGGAGTGCTGGCTGGTTGGCACAGAGGAAAGTTAACAACAACACAAGGGCTTCATTTACTTTGCGATGATTGATTGGGTATCTCGACTTTTTAGCTTCTTTAAGTGACTCCTGATACCGAGGGAGCCTTATTATGTTAAACACAGCTTACAGCCTCTTGTGAATCATCTTGTCTTTAGTGTGTTATATATAGTAGGAAATATACTCGTATATGTGAAAAAGAAGTAACGACAGACAGATGAAAGTGAAAAGAGACTGAGAATCTGTACAGCCCTATAATTTACAACTGCTCAATAGTAGTAAGAGGTCCATCTAGTTGCACACTTTATACTCTATATCAGGTCATACTATCTTCTCGAGTATATCCTACTTTCGATCCGACTCTCGTCATTATTAATCTTCTCCTTATACATAGTGTATTGTGATCAATAACTGTAATGACACAAGTTGTAGGATAACACAGAGAGAAGCGATTTTGATATCGTCCGACCAATTCACCTGATCGATCCGTTTGTACCGAAATTTCACTGATCTCGAGGCAGAATTTACATATTCGATCCCATGTTAACAAAGCCGCTTCTTTGCTTTCTGACGACTGGGCCAGATCCTCGGTGAAGACTAGCCGCAGGGCGCATGGCGAAGTTGTGGAGAGCACTTGATGTCCTTTCCGCGCTGCGCGTCGCTGCTTTACAGAGTCGAAGTCGACTATAGTTTGTTTTACAGTTGCATATACAAACAAGTCAAGGCGGTGTGCGGCGAAGGGCAACCCTTTCCAAGGGCGACCAGTAAATAGACTATAAATACGGAGAATCACAACTACGCTTCAGCTTTCTTTATCGGACATCATCACACTGTCTTCGATTAATACATCGAATTGAGCACATTATTATCACTATTCATTCGATATGGCCTCCTTGATCCCTTGCGCAGCGTGTAGCTGGACCACTGAACGCCAAAAGCATTGTAATTACGAAAGCTACGTCAAACTGTTTTATGAAGCAGGCGATCGAGGCGTCTGGTCGTTGGGCTCAAATTTAATTCTCAAAGACCGAGGTGCTAGTCTTCCGACCTTTGAGGTACCAAATATTCAGTTTGTGCAGGAACAGACATCTATTCCTGTTCCCACAGTTGTCGACTCTTGGGAGGAACGCGAACACACCCTTATCTTGATGAAACGCATTCCTGGCGAGCCCCTCAGCAGAGTTTGGCCAAAGCTTTCCACAGATGAAAAAGAACGGATAGCAAGGCAGACAGCTGAGTATCTGCTACAACTTCGCAAGCTCCAGTCTGATAATCTCCAAACGCTCAGTGGCCGTCCAATTTATTCCAACTTCCTATTCAAAGATAAAGATTCCAACCTTCCCCACGGTCCTCTAGCATCTGATGACGAACTCTGGGCCGACATGGAGCGTGGGTTGAAAGAGACCATACCTGAGGCTGCGCGAATACGACTTCGACGTTGCATGCCATTCGCTACACCCTATACCTTTACGCACGGTGATCTCACTAATGTTAATATTATGGTCGAAAACGGCTCCCTTACTGGTATAATTGATTGGGAGATGTCTGGATACTTTCCAGTATGGTGGGAGTATGTTTGTACCTCAGTCCCTGATAGCGAGGAGGATAGGGAGTGGAAGACTTTGTTACGAAAATATATGCCCGATCATAGTGCCGCGCGTGAATTCTGGCTGGATTACTATTGTCTCTGCAGGGATCCAGAGGGTGAAAGAGCGATGAAGTTCAAGGAAACAAGAAGTACGAACCGCTAGGACCGCAGTGGGTTTCTTCATAGCTAGGCTGAGGGGAACACGATTGTGAGTCCACTTGCCTGGCGAGAAACGCTGTACTTATAGGGTCAGCAGTGCAGGCCTGAGTAAATGCTCTTGTGGTTATGGCAATCACTTTGTAGACAAGAACGGATGCCAAATTGAGAATTCTACAACCACTATACATGTCGCCACCCTAGAATCCATCCAATACCTACACGAAAAGGAGACCCTGCCATTTCCGCAGTAAAGGCACTCGACGTTCATAATACGGGCCCAATTATATTACCCCTCGCATCTGAGCCTCGCACTGGCAGCCAACAAGTTGGAATTACATTGGATCTACTCATGTTCGACAGCCTAGCCAAGCAGGCTTTTGGGAGCCTAGGCGTTCAGGGAGGGGGTGGGGGGGGGTTGGAAAGCATAGTCGCAGCAATAATTTGGATGACAGGGCGGCGCAGGACGACGGCCGCAGCGCTTTTACGCAACCCCAAGTAATATGTGAGTGAAGCAAGAATATACTATTTCCCTACATTTTTTTGAACGGAGTATAGTATATACAGTACGCACTATTACAGTCGAACGCACAACATCGATTTCGATAGGACTTCGGAAATGGGTAATTAATGGTCTCGAGGTCTTCCCACATGAACAGTCTTCCAACCAAACGGCATGCCTACTGTAGGTAAGGAGCACGCGATAGATTTGTTGAGCAGGACTCCATGCTACCGAGTACTCTCAATGCTGCATACTCTACAGAACACGTTGCATATATATGAAAGAAGCATCAATCATCAATTGTATCATAACGATCACTTTGTGGGATAATGGGGAACATTACCTAAGCGCGGGCTGTCAAAGGCCGAACTATGGCCGATGGAAGGCAAGTCGAAGGTTTTTCTTTTTCTTTCTTGTGCCTCGCGCTTCCGGCTGAAGCCGACCCAACGTGCAGAAAGAATTGCCAAGCCTCGCGGGGAATGATAATTATAAACCTAGTCGAAACTACAAGGGAGCCGGGTGGAGCAGAACCGGTCTCCAAGTGTGATGTTCCCACTTTCCCCCTCTCTTCTCTCTCTCCCCTGGAAGGTAGACTAAAAATTTCAAAAAAGTCCCCCATCCCGAGTCGTTCCCGCCACACGCACAACCACCCTGCTTCCTTGATTTTGGAATGTTCGGTGGAGAAGGCTGTGGGGTGTGACACTGTGGCGGGCACTGACGGCCGTGTCGATTTCCCAAGTCGAAAAAGGCATTAAGGCAACCATGTGAACCATAAAAGTTATATTAACCCACGTTGATCTTGGAAGGGAGGGGAATTCTACTCCCTACAAGGTACTCCGTAACTCCTGGATGGATTAATGGGGCGTATCGCGGAGATTATTGCGTCTTGAGGGATATTGGCTTGCGTGTAGTATGTAGC
This sequence comes from Hamigera avellanea, assembly GCA_027569715.1. Classification (NCBI taxonomy): domain Eukaryota; kingdom Fungi; phylum Ascomycota; class Eurotiomycetes; order Eurotiales; family Aspergillaceae; genus Hamigera; species Hamigera avellanea. The sequence goes on from JAPDKU010000004.1 coordinate 93,944, forward strand.
AGGAGAATGAGATGTCCGAATACTAGAAAGGAATCATAGATCTTCAAGCTGGCAGAGTTGAGATGTTTCGAGAAATCAATATTGTCGGTTATTATTGTTGTTCTAACTTCTGTATGTTTGCCAGGCCGCGGCATCATATGCAGCCGCGTACAGTACGTACGTACGTGGCCGTTGCCTAAGGATGAGATGGTAAACCATCGAAGGGGGCTGTTTCAATATTATCTATTACCCATAGGTCCCATACGGAGTTATCCCTGCTAAAAGCGCGTTGCTTAACTACTACAGTGCTGTACGGTTATCACCCTGGCCATAACGTTCAACGGCGACTCCTAAGAGGCCCAGATAATCGTGGATTTCCGACCGTCGTGTCAGTTTTTGCCTTTTTCTTTCCTGGGTCAAAACCTTCGAATCTGACGGGGTTTTTCTAATTCGATTCCGCTAACGCCACTAAACCCAACGGGACGAGAAAAAAAAAGCAAAGATCCATCCATTATCATGTGGGCGCCCCAATGGAGGAAGGCCGTCTGCAATCTGCATGCAGAGCAGCCGCAGACAATGGGTGCATACTTAACCACACATGCGTCGGGTCCGAAAAACTGCTGCTTCCTGGCCCAAGGCCCCGAAAGTTAAAAGCAAGTTGGGAACTAGGAATTTGGAAAACGATGGGAGGTGGGGGGCAGCGATCGCATCGATCAGTTGAGTCAGTTCAATTGACAATCTGACATTCCGTGCCCAGTGCCCACTGCCCACCCCTGCAATAGTCAGGTACCTTTGTACTTTTTATGGAGTCACTTGGAGCGTATTCCGTACGGAGTATGATTCTTTTGTATCCTGTGGATATTATATTATTGGTGGCTGTCAGCCAAGGTCCATAGTCTTCGGTAGCGCAATGAGAATGAAAGCTTGAGTATGCTGTCTATCCAGGACACTCCAAGTATGTCTCGAAAGGAGAGATATAGGCTTGGTGGTCTCGGTATGGATTATGGAGTCTATGGACCTTTTCCTTCGATTTGCAAAGGGTGTCATTTCCTCGCAAGGCCGTCGAAAGTTAAACTGGATGATTTGATATTTGTAAATCTGTAGCTCTTGAGTCTGAAACGTTGGAGACGGTTAATAACTACTTGTAGTTTGTAGAATCGGAAACTGTAAAGAAAACTAGTGACTGCCATGATCTGGGAAGACGAGCAACTTGCTACTACTCTATATTGTTCTGGTTCGTAAAATGACTTCAATGTCAATCAGCTGACGATCGCCATTTGCTTGATATGTTCTGGATAACTATACGGGTTAGAAAAATCGATCCCTTTTTGGGTCTCTCTGTCAATAAATGAGTTTGCAGGAGCGAGGTGCACGGCCGATATCCGTTGGTGGAGCCGAGGAGTCTTGACAGGGGCAATATCGAATTGAAAATCATGATCTTGACAATGTGTCCTCCCGACGAGCATGGTAGGATCACGTATCCCTTCAATTGTCAGCTGCAGCAGCTACGCTGTGGGTTACTGCTGTCGTGTAACCGATGACATTTCTATGCGAAGCTACGGAGTAGATCTATTATCTTTTTTTAAATAGAAAATGCGTCCGTGAGGGTCACAATCCGATCGGTCTGTCATACATGCCCTGGACGGCACAGCCAGCGAATCTGCGGTCAGGAACCAGGTTCAAGGTCCTCCGTACTTATCAAAGCGCTCCGGGTGCTAGACTATGACACGGTGACCAACCCAGCTCCTTCTCGGGTAAGACGTTTCACAAGTCGACCATTGGTGCACGGAGAAGGCAACGGCAGAAGCAACGGCGGCTCGGCTACTCCGTACACACCTCTGGATGAAGCCCGGAAGACATCACCAGATACCACCCAAGCCTTCGCCGGGGTTCGCGTAACAATGGCTGTCGTTGACATTTGGTCCGATAACTATTGACTATTGATATCGACGATCATGGCTCACGAGGTTTCTACGCAAACAAAATAAAAATGTTGACGTCAGAAAGCATCCTCGACTTCATCCCGGAGTATATTTACAAGGAGGAATAAGTCGAGGGAAGGTCATCAAAAAAAGAGGGGATGCCAGCGATGGAAAAGGGTTGAGCGAAGTGGGTAAGGTGGGTGTGCACTGTGCATTGGTGTTTAATGGCGTTGAAGGGGGGAAGGGAAAAAGGAAGAAAAAAAAAAAAAAAGGTGCGGATGTGGTGGAAAGCACCATCTCAAAATTCATTGTTGACCCACTGGGTGATGTATCAAGATCATCAAGCAGAAAAGCCGACGGGTCAGCATCGGAACGAGACCCACTGGCTGGAATCTCTTGGGAATTGTGGCTGGTGGCTGGAGCTGTGGCAGAGAAATAGACTCAGTTCCGCAGATTCGCAGGAGGAGGGAAATGGAACGATGACGGAAGAGGCAAAAGGCACAATCCCCGGGAGGATAGCGGCCCCAAGCTACCTCGGAGTAGTGGACCAGTGGCCAGAGACGTAACTGTTCTCTTCAGGTGGATTGGTGGACTGGACTGGTTGGTGCCACAAACCTTACCTACCTTACGAGCCAGCACAGACTGTCTGACGGCTACATGCTTACCGGGAACATGCAGCCCTGACGTACCTAGGTATTCTCTCTTAGCAACAGCAGTATCCGCAGTAGTGCTGTCATGACCCTTCTCTTTCTTTATTCGTAGGGAGAGAAAGTCGATCGAGTGGGTGGATGGGTACTCCGCCCGTACCCAAGTAAAAGAAGGAGGGTTGGACCGGAGACGCTTTAGGATGCCCGGCATCCATTATTAGGTAGAGTGCTCCCAGGGCTCCATCATCCATCGTCCAGACTCCATTATTATCCAAGCCCACCTGAGCCTTCATTGTAACCCAGTTGGGCGTAGGGGCCCGGGGGCGGCGCCTCATGCCTGTTCTGCACTTAGCAGCACTAGACCCCTCCCGGGAGCTTAGGGGACACCCATTGGGCTTACGGCACGGGGGCGCCCATGGTCCACCTGCAGCCTTTCGGCGAGTCACAACCGGGGGTTCGTGCTAGACTTCCCCCGTAATGGGGCATGGGCTGGCGGCGCTTGCACATCGCGGCATCTCAATCAGACTTGCCTGTCTCAAGGCTCAAGCGGTCCGACTCCATAATTTTCTGTCTTGACTCTTGACTATTGTTGCTCTCGCATTGGAGCCCCGCCTGCCAACCCGACGCTAAGACCCAAAACATCAAACACGCGAGACGACTGACTCTGTACAGATCCCTGTACGGTGAACACCTCCTCTGGAGCATTCCTCGTTCATTACAACCAATGGAATTCTTGCTTCAGTTGAATTTGCAGATTTTTTTCTTGCTCGGGCGCCGCAACTGCATGCGAAACTGCACCTGCTGCTGATCTCACAGTCACAGCAAAGTGGTCGGTGCAGACCCAGCCCCAGCGACGCCTCGAAGCCAGCTCCGTTGTCCGGAAAATATTAACTGTAAAATAACCGCGGACACGACTCCAGATTGACCCCACCAGACTAGACCGTTCCTGGATGGAACCTGCCTGTCGTGTGCTTGGCGCCGGACGACCGCCATCTCAGCTTTTCCGTGCTTCGGTGGTCGCTGACTGCTCGAGAGCTGCACAACCACTAGCGCTTCTTGGCAAAAATCACCGTCTACCACCAGCCCCTCGACCCCGTTCTCTCTCCTTCCCTTCTCTCCTTCTTCCTCCCAAGGCTTGGTATTTCCCTTTCCGAATTGCTTCACGGCCTTCCTCTTCGTTCTCAGCAGCTTCTCCCTTGTTCAATATCCTTTTCACCATTCCTCTTCCCAATCCTACCGTCCACCTCCTTTCCGTCATTGACTTTTTTTGCCTTCTTTCTTCTCGTTTCAGCCTTCTTTTCTCTCGCGGACTTTCCCACTTCTGTCGCCTCGGAAGTTCGCCGGCTGTTCAAAAGACATCGCAGACGTTGGAGCCTTCCGGTGTTCGACTGCTTCCTTCACCTCACGTACTTCGGGTTACGAGTAGCGCGGACGCAGTCTCGAATAGACCATTCTCGCGCACAGCGACGACTGTTTGACTAGTTTGGGGCGGAACGGGTTCGCGAGTGTCTCGACGCGTTGTCTCAACTGAAGGATTTGGCCAATATCGCGCGAACAGATATTCTGTTTAATCTAGTCAGCTAGATCGCTCCTAGTAGACTGCGGATCGGGCCGTGGATTGCATCATTCTGTCGCAAAGTTCTTCAGCCCAGTCGCAACAACATCGCGGGCCTTGGGTGAAGTTCCGGCTCGCACTTGCTGCTTGTCACGATAATCGAGGCATTATGGCTCATACCCAGCCGTCACCCACGGGAGGGGTTACTCATCATGGGCACATCGCAGCTCATCCTGGGGTCAATGGCCACATACCCTTGCAAACCCAAGGCCAGAAGGGTCCTCCCCTAACGACCGCTCAAAAGATTGCCGCGCTCAACGAACAAGTATGGCTCCAGATCGGTATGTATCTTTCCCTCGGAGCTCCAATTATCTTCGCGTCGTCATTTGCTGACTTCGTTTTAGGCAGTTTGACTGAACTGATGGGGGACCTTGACGGTGCCATGAACGCATACGAGCAGGCCCTTCGACACAATCAATGGTCGATCCCCGCTATGAATGCCATATCTTGCATCTTGCGGACGAAGGAGCAATTTCCCAAGGCTATTGAATACCTTCAGAACATCTTGAAACTGGATCCAACGAGTGGAGAGACCTGGGGAAGCTTGGGTTCGTCATCACGTCGCTGCTGTCATGGTTTTCATCCGCGAGGGCATTTAGCTGATGTCTTTCACAGGCCACTGCCATTTGATGATGGATAACTTGCAGGAGGCTTACACCTCTTACCAGCAGGCGCTCTATCACCTGCGTGATCCCAAGGTGAGTAAGAGCGGTGTACACGATATCTCGCGTGTGGGCCCTTGCTAACCCCATTGAACCCTTAAGGAACCGAAACTTTGGTATGGCATCGGTATCTTGTATGATCGCTATGGCTCTCTTGAGCATGCGGAGGAAGCGTTCTCCCAGGTCATGCGCATGGCACCGGATTTTGAAAAGGCCAACGAAATCTACTTCCGCCTGGGAATCATCTACAAGCAACAGCAGAAGTTCAATCAGAGCTTGGAGGTATGTTGAGTCCCTCGAGGCTGTTCGGCTCCGATGCTGACTGTCATTGAAGTGCTTCAAGTACATTGTCAACGATCCTCCTCGACCTCTCACCGAGGAGGACATCTGGTTCCAGATTGGCCATGTTCATGAGCAACAGAAGGACGTAAGTAACCCCTCGAACATGCTGGTATGATTGACGGGGTCTAACTCTGCATATAGTTTGAGTCTGCGCAGGCAGCTTACCGGCGCGTTCTGGACCGAGACCCCAATCATGCCAAGGTTCTCCAGCAGCTTGGGTGGCTCTACCATCAACAAAGCAACAGCTACGCTAGCCAGGAAAAAGCAATTGAATATCTCGAGAAATCAGTCAGCGCAGGTCAGTTACTGAGAGGTCAATGCGAATTACGCTCAAAACCAGGAATACTCACTCTTTTTCTACAGACAACACCGATGCCCAGAGCTGGTACCTTCTTGGTCGATGCTACATGTCGCAAGCCAAGTATCCCAAGGCCTATGAGGCCTATCAGCAGGCTGTGTACCGCGATGGGCGCAACCCGACATTCTGGTGCTCGATTGGTGTGCTATACTACCAGATCAACCAGTATCGTGATGCTCTGGATGCATACTCCCGTGCCATTCGCCTGAACCCTTACATCTCCGAAGTGTGGTATGATCTGGGAACTCTGGTGAGTCAGCTCTATAAACGTTGGATCAAACACAAGTCATATTCTGACTTTCTGCATAGTATGAATCTTGCAACAACCAAATTGCAGATGCACTTGACGCTTACGGACGTGCCGCCGATCTGGATCCTACCAATGTTCATATCAAAGCACGCCTTCAATTACTCCAAAGCCAGCTGCAAGGTTCAAACCAGAGCAATGCTCCTGCTCCTCAGCCTCAGGATGTTCATCCTCAAGCTTACCAGGCTGCTGGTGTCGGCGCCCCTCCTGCACCTCAGTGGGGTGCGCCAGCACCCACTGGAGGTCCCCCCGTTCAGCCTCCGGCTCCTCCGAGGCAGATTGCCGAGTGGAGCCGGGGCATCAATGAGCTGCAGTCTCAGCCTCAGCCTCAACCATCAAATGGATTCGATCACAGGGAAGCCCTCCGGGGTCCGGGGGCTGCCCAACAGCCAAGCCCACGCCAGGAACAAGGAAGAGGGTTCCCGGAACCTCCTCGTGGACAGCCGACCGTTCGCTCTCCCAAGACTAGCCTGGCTGGTCCCGTTGCGTACGTTCCTGCGCAGACTACCTTGCCTCAGCTCAACCCTCAGGCCCAGCTGCACGACCGAGCTCCCAACAACGCTGGTCCCTTCGCGTCAGCGGCTAGAGGCGCTCTGCCACCTGCTCCCGCTCCAGGTGGTCCTAATGGTGCTCCGGCGCCTGGTGCAACTTTGCCTCCTTACCCCCGCCCGTTTACTCCCCCGACCGAGATCAGGCCTATCCGTGACGAGCGACCATCCTCTCCAGGCTCTACCTATCCTCATCAGCAGTATCATCATGGCCCTAGTGTGTCTGTGCAAGTCGGCAGTGGCGGCATTGCCGGTGGTGCGCCTGCACCTGCATCTGCTATCACTGCTGCCGAAGCCGCTGCACGAGAGCGCGAAGATCGTCCTGCCTCCGCAATGAAGCGTGGCAGAGATTGGGACACTGAGTCAGGTCCTGTAAAGAAGATTGCCAACGAGGAGAGTCGCGCCCGCCTGGATGACCGTCGGATGAGCCCGCCAAACCGTATGCCCTCCCCTGGAGAAATGCAGCGTCGTAGCTCTTCGGAGGCGAGGCGCGAGGAGCAACGTCGTGCTAACGACAACTATCACCCTTCTGAGGCTGCTCACCACCCTCCGACTCTGCCATCCATTCAGCACATGCAGCAGCATCCCTCTGGCTCAAGCCTTCCTCCTATGGCTGATGGCACTGCCCCTGCCTCGAACGGACCTCCGTCTGGTCCGCCATCTGCTCATTCGCAGGTTAAGGAAGAACCTGCGCGCAGTGAGCCGCCGCCCTCGCATGAACCGGCGGCCCGCAAGATGGATGTCGACGAGAATTACGATGATGACGGCGATGAAGATAAGAGAGCCAGCAATGTCGCTAAGGGCAGCCCACACGGCAGTGGTACTGGTAATGCCAACAACAGCTGCAATGGGGTTTTGAGCAGTGGCAACACCAGTTCCCAATCAAAACAGGAACCGCCAGTCTAGACATCTTACCATCTCTCTCTCTTTGTTTACGTCCATAAGCGGGTGGGCATTGATAAGTGTCTCGGTTGCGCGCTCCAGACAGGTACAATGCATTGAACGAATCTTTTCTTGACGAAAAAACTCCTTGCATTCAAATCTTACACGAGTCTTCTTTTTTACATCCTATATATTCGGCACTCGCGCTGGCTCCTTCGTCCTGTCCTGTTGTTTCAGCTCCCCATTATCTGTATTGTATGATTGTGACTGCGTCATGTCTGACATTTTGTGTGTACGAGCAAATCATCCATCACGGTATGTTTGCCTATATTTGTCCTCTTCCGAGTTCCTCTGTGGTCCCATCCATTCGAAACCCTCGACTTTCTCTGCTCTTCGACTTCGCTGTGAATTTTCCCTTTTTCTATCGTTATATTAGCAAATTAAAATTTGTATTACTCTTTCTACCACGTATCCGCTTGATCGTATCCCAATTGGATGAGCGATGACGTTATGTAAGGAATTGCCCGCTCCCGTTCTATAGTCACGAAGAAATGAAGCATGAGAAACACATGAATGATTCCTGTGCATGAGTAAAATTCACCATATTTGTCAATGATTCTTGAATTGATGTGCCCCCAAACGAAAACAAAATGGGTGAGATTGCACCGAGATGATCGGGGTGGACTCCCAAGGTCGGGGAACAACTGGAGAGTGGGTCAGGGCTGGCCGAAAAGGGAACGCGGCGCCAAGACTTCGCTTAGGTCAGCCCACATTCGTTAAGCGTGCAAAATACACCTCCGGCAAATTCAGAGATAGTCACTCTCACCACCTCGACGACTAACGACAACACAGGGTCAAGATGTGAGTATACAGCATTTTTAAAATCATTGTCAACGCATTGCTGATCTGAATTCTTTATCAGGAGTCACCGGAAGTACGAAGCGCCTCGGCACGGTTCGTATACGACGTTTTCTGCGACTTGGAATTTTATCTCCCAGTGTGCGTTGGACTGACACAGGTCTTTACAGGCTCTCTTGCCTACCTTCCGCGCAAGCGCGCCGCCAGACACCGCGGTAAGGTCAAGAGGTTAGTAGTGATTTGCTTTGGATTGTCAGTTTGGGGATTGGGAACGATATACTGAGTTTTTTTGCGATAGCTTCCCCAAGGATGACCCCAAGAAGCCCGTCCACCTCACGGCCTCCATGGGCTACAAGGCCGGTATGACCACTGTCGTCCGTGACCTTGACCGTCCTGGTGCCAAGATGCACAAGAAGGAGATTGTTGAGGCCGTCACTGTCATTGAGACTCCTCCTGTACGTATCGAGTTGCCTAATTTTCGGATATGTGCGAGGTCACGAGAGAAGCTAATACTTTCGTTCTCCTTTAGCTTGTTGCTGTCGGTGTTGTCGGTTACATCGAGACTCCTCGTGGTCTCCGCTCGCTCACCACCGTCTGGGCCGAGCACTTGTCCGACGAGGTCAAGAGACGCTTCTACAAGAACTGGTACAAGAGCAAGAAGAAGGCTTTCACCAAGTACGCCAAGCAGCACGCCGACAACAGCGGTGCCTCCGTCACCCGCGAGCTTGAGCGCATCAAGAAGTACTGCACTGTTGTCCGCCTCCTCGCCCACACCCAGATCCGCAAGACTCCTCTCAAGCAGAAGAAGGCCCACTTGATGGAGATCCAGGTCAACGGTGGCTCTGTCCCCGAGAAGGTCGACTTCGCCCGCAACCTTTTCGAGAAGACCATCGACATCGACACCATCTTCGAGAAGGACGAGATGATCGACGTCATTGCCGTCACCAAGGGTCACGGTTTCCAGGGTGTCACCAGCCGTTGGGGCACCAAGAAGCTTCCTCGCAAGACTCACAAGGGTCTCCGCAAGGTTGCTTGTATCGGTGCTTGGCATCCTTCCCACGTCCAGTGGACTGTTGCCCGTGCTGGTCAGATGGGTTACCACCACCGTACCTCTTGCAACCACAAGGTCTTCCGCATTGGAAAGGGCTCCGACGAGGGCAACGCCTCCACCGAGTTCGACATCTCCAAGAAGCAGATCACTCCGTATGTTCCCATGTGTTTGAATCGATGTGCATTCCAAGAGCAGCGACTAACTTTCTCTCTACAGTATGGGTGGTTTTGTCCGCTATGGTGAGGTTAAGAACGACTTCATCATTGTCAAGGGCTCCGTTCCCGGTGTGAAGAAGCGTGTCATGACCCTCCGCAAGACCCTCTACCCCCAGACCAGCCGCAGAGCCACCGAGAAGGTCGAGCTCAAGTGGATCGACACCTCCTCCAAGTTCGGTCACGGTGCTTTCCAGACCCCCGAGGAGAAGCGCGCTTTCCTGGGTACCCTCAAGAAGGACCTTGTTACTTCTGCTTAAGGTGTTTATGGAGATGCTGGTTTGGTGTAGCGCAACGTTATATTATTTTCAATAAAAAGCGAACAATACCTTCAACCGCTCTACACCTCTCGCCAGCTTGTCTGGAGAAAAAACATGATGTTTCTTTGTTCTTAGTTTTTACGTAGCCGGAAGGGCAATTTCACGAATCTGGTTCAACAAACTGTGCAGTAAATCGAAATCGAAGGGTGTCGAACCCTAGGTCCTTCAAGTTGCCTTTCATGTCGCACTTGATTTACGATGGGTCGCGAAACTTGATGCCAACCAAGGCGGCCATTACTTCTCATGTAGCTTCCTTGCCGTCTTCCTTCAGTCATTGCTTTTGCGGTCCCTTTTGACATTCTTTCTTTTATTAATCTTTTCTATTCGAAGTCACCTGCACACTGTAACCATGTAGGAATACAGTCGTTATGCAATGGTGCCGAGTATTTTGTACAGCAACATATGATACATAGAGCCGAAGACTTCAATTATGGCCTGGCGGTGTCTATGGTTTCCATTTGGCCTCAGGAAAAGAAGGTTGCTTGCTGCTTGCCGCAAGGCACCTTGCCCTGTTCGGTAGTTGAAATCTCTTCAATTCCACTCCATCGTTTGACTTGACGGAAATTTTCTTAGCTACATCTCACTTTCTCGAATTTTATACATAAAATATCAATCCAATTTCCTCCTTTAGACTGTTTTTGCATCCAGAGTCAATCTGCAGTCACGAGCAAGCACAGCATGCGTCGGTGGCCGTCCAGCCGCGACCCTCATTGCGTCATTGATCGCGTTTCCCTTTGGGCTTCTTCAGCTCCAGTTTCAGCCAGACTCACACGGAAACCCCTCCACGTCTCTCCTCTGTACGCTCCCGTCTCCAGCTCACAGCATCCTACATCTCACTTGATACCGAATCGTCCATATCACCAACTACTACTCCCAACGACTCGTTCCCACCGACAGATCCAATCATCCCACAAACGCAACTTCCCCGCGAAAACCACCCTCCCCAAGAACCCCTCTCGAGCCATGTCGTCCGACGACGCATACTTGTCCTTCCTGGACAAAGCAAACCAAGATCTCAACGCCGGCCGATCACAGCAAGCCCAGGCCCAGTCTACCGACGGCGGCGTCCGTACCGAGACCGTCCACGCCAACGTCAGGATCCCCGCCCCGCTGCAATCGGTGGATGCATACTACGTTTCCGAGACGGATGAACCGTTCGAGCCCGTCGTGTTGAAGTGGGAGGGAGCGAAACGAGGCGTCTGGCCTGGTGCTTGTACGTGATATTACCCCTTCCCCCCCCCCCCCCTTTATTTTGGCGCTTTTGCGCTTCTTACTGGCCGTTTCCCCCTTCGTTGCTAACATATGAGTTGCCCACGCCAATAGCCCAATTCTCCGACCTGATCTCCCCCAGCGCCGACCTCTCCGCGTCCATCACGACGCTATCGCCGTCCTCCTTCGACCCCAAGAACCAGTACAGCTCCGCCTTGCGCGCGGTCCGCGCCGCAGTGACGCAGGCGTCGGGCGGTGGAGAATCGGGCATCGACGAGTCGTCGGTTGACGTCAAGGTTTACCAAGTGGAAATCGGCGGTTCGAGCGTCGAATACTGGGTGTTGGCGCTGGATGCGGAGGAGGGGAATATTGTGGGCTTGAGGGCGAAGGCGATTGAGTCGTAAGCGTTTCGTTGACTCTTACGATAAGAGTATTATACGGTTTTTTGTTTTCTTTTTTTCTACTAGCATATAATTTCGTGGGATGGGATGAGATATCCGCCCAGAGTATTTACTGAGGAGAGAGAAGAGTGCGATGAGCAACCTTCGGGAGCGATGAATTGAGAATTCGAGAGCTTTCTCCATAGTCTACGAGACCTCGGAATCTCAATCGGTCTGAATTTGGGTATGGATTGATCACATCCATGGTCGAAATGTTCGCCCCGAGCCAATGGATTAGATTTTTTTTTTATCGTATGTACTATGTACTGTACGGCTCTCCTTGCAGGAAGGAATCAATTGCCATGGAGAAAAGCCTAAATTCGAACGTAGGCAAGGAGCCTTACCCCCATCTTGCAGCGGGTTATCGTTTCAGAGTTCATTAACGTTTTGATGCATCTCTTGGTTTCATGTCTAGTTAACTGGTAGAGAATGCCGTGAGTGGAATTATATCTATATAGTTACTTCAGCATGCTGCCTCTATATATGCATATGTATATCATGTCGATGGATGGATCACAAAACGTATGCCGTACCTTACGAGGTCGATATATACATATATATATCGCAATCCACTCGGGAGATATCATCCGTCCATAAAAGCTGCGAGGTGATATACGTAATTCTTCTTCCCATCGAAATAGGAAAATCCCGAAAGCGAAACCGATCAATGAAAACGGCAGCATATATGATATAGATGAGAAGATAAGCTATTCAGAATCACCATGATCTCCCTACCCGACCGATCAACTCTGGTTTTTCTACCGTGTCGATTCGACGATCGGTGGGTGCGATTGACATCGGATCAGTTGGTGGGTCGCGAAACACCCGAGATCGCGACGAGATAGACTTTGGATCTACGGTGTATGTACTATACATTGGAAGATGCAGCGATCGGTCGGTTTAGAGGTTGGATGGTGTGGCTGGTTTGCGGTATCAGGGGAATACATCGGGTGTATATAGGTGGGATCAATACATGCTTTTTGACTGCAAGTGTATATCGAATTATATAGTTTGATTCACCTGGTGAGTAATACGATCTCGGGTGTTATTTGGGCCGAGATACATGTAGTAAATCACGGAAAGAGCTTACCCTGCACTTATAGATATACAGGCCGGCTGCAAACTCAACCGGTCATCTACACTTACAGTTAATAACTTCCAACAATATCGATCGCCACAGTTCCGGGAAGAATGACCTCGGCTTCGCAGAACGTGGCGCCCGGCCTTGCTCTCTCCATTGTCCCATTCCGTTCTGCACGTTGACGTCGTGGCGTCGTGTCAGCTGCAGCCTAGCAAGGATGGAGAATCTGTAACAGGTTTTTTATTTTATTTTTTTTATTGCCTATAAATATCACCCAGTGAAATTGTGGAGCTGCGACATGCGTTTTAAACACAAGTAGGCCAGGTGTTCGTCATGGGATTCGTTGTGGATCAGGATTGTTGCAATGCAAGGGCAAGTTCGGTATTGCGTGTCTCCGCAATGGTAAAGAATGGAGAGGGATATTGCAATTGCCAACGAACTAGACGGGGAAGAAAGCCGAAGGTGACGAGGTCATGACTCTAACTGAGTTGACGACGTTGAATGAGTCTTTGTGTCGTATATTTGGAAGGCACAGGGATATAACCTGTGGTCGGATGGAGCTGTACGAAGTCCGCGATAAGGGAGACCCAGTCCATATATTATTATAGATCATGTTTGATACACCTGTGTCGACAAAGTTTCTATAAGCTGTAGTAGTGATTATTTCTCATGTTAGTCCGACCATGAAACTGTCCTCTATCTTGCAGTTGTGTTTCATGCGAAATAGTTCGCCATGGCTGTTTGGGATGGCTCCCAATCACAGCCCGTTCCAAGTTTCTGCAAGCATTATTTTTATCTTGCTGTCGCATCCACGGTGCGGATTTCTCTGGGTCAGGACTCAGGGCAATGCTCCTTATTGGCTGGGTTGGAAGAAAAAAATTTTTTTTTTCTTTTCCCACCGTTGTGACTCCTGGGACCACGCGACTAACCAGTAAACACTGCCACGGTGTAGGTATGAGTCTATAGCATATTCGGATGGGTTGAACTTTGATCGGCTGATTCTTTCTTGTTCCTTTCCTTTACCATGTCTTCCTTGCAGGGTCAGGTCTTGAATTGATATAGTGGTCCTGCTCAGTGTCCACCACTCGCAGCACGCGATCAGACCCTCGAAGTTCTTATACCAAAGCGCCCGAGTAGGTGGCGGACGGTTCTCTCAACAAACCTCCGAGAGCTGGAAAGGGTTCCAACTTTCCTACTTCCTTGGTTAGAACCTAGCACCCTGCCCCTCTGCTCCGTAACTCATCCATACGTTCCGTACGGAATAGAAGGCATGCCTGTCGTTCGAGCGAACCGTGGAAGACGAAGATCGTTAACGGACGAGGAAAAGTGTCGCTTATGTGACTCCATTGGCAATTGATGTTACGTGTCAGGAAGCTCGGAAGGAACCTAAGGCCCTAAGCATTGCTGATCATCGAACTGACAGAGGAAGATCAATGGATCTATAGGTTTTTTTTTCTTTCATTTGGGAGTTCCTGATTGGATGCCGTGTCGCGAGATGGCGGCCAAAGCACGCCTTTTGTCGCCTGGAGTGGAATCTTCTCTCGTATGGATTCAAATAACTAGGTACGGAGGAGATAGATTGCGGTAAGACGAATCGTGTTATTAATATTAGGGGAAATAAGAGTTGCCTGAACTTGCAGTGTATGGACAGGGATTACTTTGGGAAAGAAAGGCGAGAGGGAAAACGGTGCTGCTAATCCGTTTCGAGGCGATCTTCCCGAAAGTCCCTGCTCCGAAACGGTCAACGGTGGTCACGATGGTTGTTTCCTCATGCGACCGAGTCAATAATGGGGGAGGGATCTTCCGATATACAGTATCTTGTCAACACGTAATAAACGCTTAAATTTATTTATTTATTTATTTTGTTTTACTTTTCGGATTGTTGTATGATTGCCAAGTAAACTTTCGGATTTCTACGCCGGCCTCCTCTGTTGTGAACTTGTGTGCATGATCGGAGACCCTTTGATACCTTGTACTCCGTAGTCCAATTTGGAGCGGAATGGTGAGACCTTGGCACGGGTTTGGTATGTGTCTAGTTCTACTCTAGAACTAAGACAAATGGAATGGGTAGAAACCAGGAGAACACGCAGGACTAGGAGCCTAGGAGGACCCGGCCTTGTTTGAAGTCCTCATCTGATGTCATCTTGGAGTCTCAGCATTCAGAAAGACAAAATAATCCTCCATTCTCAAATAGAACTCTAGAATGTTCCAGTCTTTTAGTTCTTCACTTGAAAACACCGTCGAGTTAAAGAACAATCTCCCAAACTTTAATTGTGTAGTGGGTGGTCTTACATTGATAGGGCATGTTGATAAACTTGATATCGATATCCAATATGCATGACATGGAGAGACAATTGATTATTCTCCGAGTGGAGTATGGAGTACGGAGTAAAGAAACCAGAATGCCCAGTTGTCTTGATGTTTTTGTCTTGTCTCGACAGTTCTACTGTCCAGATGCAAAGCCGACGCGTGTCCCGAAATGATCGCTAACATCGACAAACATCAGGTGAACGGAGATGACTTCTGAACGATTACTGCGATCAATATGTCCAGTGTGCTGTAGAATTAATTAATTCTATTACTGAGATTATGTGGTCCGTTACTGGCGCAAAAAATAAAAAATACAAGATCGCCGGGGCCATCAGTAAAAAACTAAAAACCCACCCACGAGTCAACGAACGCCAATCGCTCCCCTCATCCTTTTTGTTCCATCCACAAATCACCGGCTGCGATCTTGGCAGATTTTGTTGGCGCTGGCTTGCTTCGCTACTGCCCGTTTCGGTTACACTATGGGGCCCACAACCAACTGGCTACACTTTTCAGTACCTACTTCAAGTCGAGGAGAATAATAAATTACTATCAAATGGACTTGATGGAGACTGTCTCGTCATTGTGCCCTTGACAAGTGTAGGAAAGCCCTGGAAACAATCCAGGTGAGTCTTTGGATGGAGTGCGCTAACGGTGTCTGACCGCCCATCTTATACTGGAGAACTTCCAAGTTCCCAACTGTTCCATGGGTAAGGTTTCGCCCTCTGTCCATCATTGGATTCTTTGCATTCATTCTGGATTCATTTGGATTCCTGGCACTTGTTTGTCCGTCAAAGCCCCGGCCCATTCCCCGGCTCAGCTTTGGTAGCAAGTTAGCAACGGGATATCATTCCTCACCCCCTTGACCGACCAAAGGGTATAACATTGTTGTACAAGACCACCCTCGAGAACCGTTGTGGTAGAATTCCTTGCACGGGGATTCTGAAGGGAAAACGGAAAGGGAAGAAAACTAAGCCTGGGGATTTGAGCCTTGATTGCGTGTGGCTCCTTTTTCTTTTTTTTTTTTTTCTCTCGACTGTAAATTTTCCCCTGGTGTTGATTAGAATCAGGGCGCAGGCCACTGCGAGGCGCCCGCAGTCTCCCCTGACCCACAATTTTCTAAGCCACCAACCATCGGCCAGAGCGGGACCCCCAGCATTGTTCTGCATTTTTCATCTCCGCTGCTGTTGGCACGCTCGAACCAGGCCCAAGACTTCCAAGACTCCCAGGCACGTCTGGCCCTGCCCGCGAAGATATCCTTGGACCTGCTGGGCATTGCTTGTGCCCCTGCTGCTCTTTACCCTTTCGCTCTTTTTGCCTCGTCGACCTATTCTTTGCCTTTGCTTGTATCTTGCGACACGCGGCCACGCCTAATGAACTTTCCTCCCTCACCCTCCTCCGGGAAATCCCTCCGCCTTTACTTCCTCGCCCTCTTCTTCTTTTTCTTCTCTTCAATTCGTATTTCTTTTCGACAATAGGGACAATCGGTCACGATTAAGATTGTCCTGTCCACTCTTTGAATTTCTACGCTCGGATGGGAGATAAACAACATCTCTATTGCGCGCCAAACTCTCCAACCCGCTCTCCTCTCCAATCATTCATCTCTCCTACTCCCCGCCGAACGCTTAGTCGGTCCTTACCGTGAAGATCTGCTCTCTGTTTGTCGCGACAGGCGCATCCGCATTTCAATCCATTCCCTCGGTGAAATATTTTATCTAGTGCCTGGGGCCGTCAAGGAAATCGAAACGTCTACGCTCGCTATCGTGTATCTTGACATTTTCTCCCGTCAAGGGGTTGCCGAAGGAACAGCGCTTGGTGTCGCGACGTCCGCAACTAGGGCCTCGGGATACCGGTCGAGCTGCTAGGTCGAGACCATCTCACCACTCCACGCAGATCGACGAGGATCGAACTCTCTAGTCGCTCGCACTTTCGGTGATTTTCCCGCCCCCGTTCTCGAACGAAATATTCGACAGTTTTCTTATAAAGCGACCCAAGGCAACTGTGGTTACGTGCAGTAGTGAAGCATTCTGAGTGTCCGGTCTCACTCTTGAGACGGATCACTCTGCAGGTCCACTATCACCATGTCCGACTATCCAAACGAACTACCTGTCCGAAACACTCCGCATATCCGGCTCAATTCTGGGCAACATGATCCCTTCGCCGATTCAGACGAGTCCTACAGTCCCGGCACGAACTCGGCTCCCGTTTCTCGCTCCTTGACTCCGTTACAATCGCCTCCAGTTGGTCCACATGGCACGGCCGTAAATAATCCTTACGGCACGTCAATTCCACCGGAGTCTTCTGACCTCCTGATCCCACCGCGGACGACGCACCGTCCGAGGGAAGAGTATGGCAATCTACAATCTCCGGATCAATCCGCCTTTTCTTCGCGACGAACGAGTTGGAGCTCGGAGGCGGGGAGTCGCGATAGTAGGGGCTACCCTTTCAATCCGTTCGAGGAGTCGCGGGCGCCATCAAGAGCAGGTAGCGAAGATTATGATGTGAATACGCAAACCGTGTCCGACAAATACAACATCATGCCCACGGAGGGGCTCTTACTGTTCCCCGAGGATGTCGAAAAGGATGACTATCTTCACAACCCGGATCCCAACGACAAGGACCGCGACTGCGACATCTGGAATCGTCGAGGTATCGTTAATCTTGGTGGACTGGCGGTGCTAACGTTGGGTATTCTCTGCTTATTTGTCGGTTATCCCGTAATGTATGTGCCCTTTCAAGTCAACCGATCATCTCAACCCTGGGCGCTTCGATCTTTGTGTTCTTTTTTCTAGGAGCGCATTGGCTGATAAATACCTTCTATGTCTAGAACCTTTGTGCAAGGCATAACAAAGGTGGCCACCAAATGTTCCGTCGGCGATACCCTATGCTTGGACGTGGGTGACAGACCATTGCTGAGGAACATTCGAGCGGGCCTCATTGATCCTGACACCCCGGAATCTGCCATGACGAAGACATCGGTTGATGGTAAAGAGTGGAAGCTTGTGGTTCGTACATCACCGCCGAAGGTCATTCTCTTGAATCAGCTAGACTCACGCGTGTAACAGTTTTCGGACGAATTTAACGAGAATGGACGTACATTTTATGACGACGACGACCCATACTTCCAGGCCGTGGACATTTGGTATGGTGTGACACAAGATCTTGAGGTTGGTATCTCCTCACGGTTTGTCAAGTCTCTGCAGACTAACGTTCCTTCAGTGGTATGATCCAGACGCAGTGACAACCAAGGATGGAGTGCTAGAGATCAGATTCGATAAATTCCGGAATCACGGCCTGGAGTACCGCTCAGGAATGGTACAGAGCTGGAACAAACTGTGTTTCAAGGGCGGTCGCCTGGAGGCAAGCATTTCTCTCCCGGGAAGGGGTGATATGTCGGGTTTCTGGCCGGGTTTCTGGGCGATGGGTAACCTGGGTCGACCTGGTTATGCTGCCACTACCGAAGGGATGTGGCCCTACAGTTACTATGACGAATGCGATGCTGGCATCACCCCAAATCAGAGCTCCACCGACGGTATCAGCTGGTTGCCCGGGATGCGGTTGCCCGCCTGCACATGCGATGGCCAACAACATCCTTCTCCTGGTAAATCGCGAAGTGCGCCCGAACTCGACGTTATCGAAGCTAGTGTTGAGGCTCTCAATGGCGACTACAACGCCGTGGTCGGTTCTGTTTCTCAAAGTCTGCAGATGGCACCATTTGACATCTGGTATATGCCTGATTACGGTTAGTACATCGTCTCAATCACAGTAAGATCGGTGGGTTAACATGTACCAGACTTCACGGCTGTTTACGACTTTAGGATTACCGAGATCAACGATTATCGAGGAGGACCGTACCAACAGGCCATGTCTGGCCTCACCACCCTTAACAACGATTGGTACGATGGCAAAGCGTACCAAATTTACGCCTTCGAGTACACTCCCGGCGCAATAGGAAACGTTACCTGGTTTGTTGGTGAAGACAAGACTTGGACATTCGACGGCAGGGCTGTTGGCCCCAATGGCAACATTGGGCAACGTCTGATTCCAGTGGAACCAATGTCAATTATCATGAACTTGGGTATGGCCTCGAATTTCGCACCCATCAATGAGACTATCGAGGACTATATGCCGGGCTACATGCGCTTCGACTACGTCCGCATCTACCAAGATCCAGATGAAATCAGTGTCACATGCGACCCGCCAGGTTTTCCGACGACCGAGTACATCGCCAATCATCCCAAGGCCTACAATAACGTCAACCACACGACATGGTAAGTCCCGGCCCTGTGCAATCAGGAAGGTCTCAATTGGTCTGACATTATCTATAGGGCCGACTCGGGGTATGACTGGCCAACGAACGAATTCGTCCACGGATGCTAATTCCGATGTGTTGTCCATCATGTCTTCCATCTCACTTGTTCTTTTTTTCTCACCTCCGCTTTGAATCACGTTGGACGCTCCACCTGTTGATCCATCAAGCTAGACCAGGCTTTGATGGACTGCAGTAACTTTTCGTGGAATTCGATATCCACGTTCACATTCACCACCTTTTCTGTCTTCACGAGTCGTTTTAGCGGCATTGTGTTTTGGCGTTTGGGTCCGTCTTCCGATCATTCCTCTGCATTTCCGTTCGAGGCTGGTAGGTCCGAAGTTGACCGAGTTCTGCATCTGTATGCCATTTGATATCCGTCATGGGTTCTGACTTTGATGTCCTTTCTTCTTTTTTTACTTTCGACTCGAAGGTTTTTTACCACCTTTCCTTCCATCTTCATCTTCCATCTCATTGCATCTAACAACCATTCGAGTCTTGCATTCTCTTCTTCCTGCCTCATTTTGACTTTGATCCTTGTTCTTCTATTTTTCTACTTTACATTTGACGCTTCTGCCTTTTGGACGCGGACTGTGTGCCGCTGTCAGTTTTACGATGGAATACGCTGTCCGACGAATCGGGGGCAGGTCTCTTATTCTGGTGTCGCATAGAGAAGGGAGGGAGAGCACTGATTTCCTAGGCGCAAAAGTGAAGGCGAGTTTTGGCAATTGGAAGCATAATATACATACTACTAGAAAAAGTGTGCCTTTGTGTCAAGCATTTAATTGCTGCTTTGTCCTGTGACATACATGTTTTATTAGCCAACGTTGTGTGCGAATCTGTCTTCATCTACGCATCTCGGCACTCCTGTGCCATATCTGGATTTAAAAGTTATCCTATCTATTCTCTATTGTCCATTTTGATTCTACATATTATGTTGTGTAACATTATGAGGGGCATTATCTAGGGCGAAAGCGAAGAGAAGAGCTTTGGGCTGATGCAGATGACTAAGCAGCATTGGCTTCATCTGCATTGATCTCTGATGCTCAATCTATAGACTACATCCCGCCTCCAACTTCCTGCATGCAGGTCCATTGCTGGAAAATGCGCTGAACGGGCGCCCATATGCCTGAAGCTCTCAGACGAAGCATTCTGATTATCAGGTACCTAGTGGAGAGAACCTTCGTCACCTAATGATCTCTCGAATCCTCCTCCTGTCTTGCCTTTCCCACCTATTTTGACTGATATCGGAGCTTTTGACCCAAGCGCATTTGTTCCTTCATTGACAATCTGCAACACGTTTACGAATGAGCATCTATGGATGCATTGAGTGCTCATCTTCTGATTAATTATCGTGGCATTGGTTTCCGAGATTCTTCCTGATTCGAGCCAACATTCCTGATCTACCATTCGCCGTACTGTATAGTACTATCACAACCACGACACATTATACGCTCTACCTGGTAAACCTTTGTCACTTTGGCATTTGGTTCATTATCTTTCATTATCCTATTCTGCTTAGCTGCTGCAGTGAGTTCCTGTGTTTATGCACAAGGAGGTCGGTGCCCATCGCCCTGCTCTGCTCTGTCCCTGTCTCACCTACGCATCTCTACATCGTGTGCACGCCTGGTGATTTTGTTGCCCAAACTCATTCCTGAAAGAGACAGTTGATTCTCACACAGTTCCGACAAATTTATCAGGAATCATTGCACATAACCAAGACCCAATCAAGAGAAGTCGGGCCTGAATTATCGCTGCAACTTTTGCAAACCTCCAAAATGTCCAACCCCAACGTTTCCATATCCGAAGTTTTCAGACGAAACACCGCTCCTATTGACGATGATGATGACGACGAAGGTCGGATGCAGGTTGATCATGTGGATGGTCAGCCGATGCAATATCAGCAACGACCTCGTGGAATAGGAATGAGTAAGTCTGAAACGAACCTTTTGCGATATCGATCATATCTCGATGTATCAAGTTATCTTGAGTGTTCTTTGGATACGATGTTCGAACCTTTCTTTTTCTTCAGGGTTCTCACTAACACCATGTGAATCTAGGATATGATCACAGCGATGCCGGCACACCAGACGGAGTCCCAACCGCGACATCCAGCTACATGGCCATCATCGAGAAAGAGGCGCAAACCAGAAGCGAAGTCCGAGAGGACCGACATGCCGCTCTGTCCGTGTTGATGGATCGGGAGCTACTGATATTGCAGGCGCTGTCGAAGCAGGAGGTAAGCCCCGTCTGCGTCCCATCGTTTTCTTTACTTGGACCCAAGATAGATCATCTCTCCATCTTTTCCCGCACGTGAATCACCACCGATCTTTTTCCGAAACAATATTATTGACAACGGTGACGCTAGACCCTCCCGCAAGCCCGTCGTCGCTTCCTCGCCACCCTCATTGCTCCCGACCATCCCGACGACGCGGCTTCCGTCCGCGCCGACCGCTTCACCATCGCCCCGGGACCCGAAACGGGGTTCACGGCCCCCATGTCCGTCCAGAAGACGATCGTCGACGTCCACGAAACGGATGACTCGGGTTGGTTCCGGCCGGAGTCGTCTTCTTCTTCGAGAGGGAAGGGGAAAACGCCCGATCGGAGTGGGAGGAGTAAAGGGAAAGCACCATCGTCGGCGAGTGGTTCTCGGCACAGACGGAGTGGTGGTAGGAGATCGCTTGGTCCGGAGGGAACCTAGGGTTTGTTCTTCTTGACGGTTCTTACGATTGCATGCTTCTTCTATGTTTCGTCTTCGTCGTTGTTGGTCCATCCCGTCTCTCTCTTTCTCTCTCTCGTTTCGTCGCCTATTCTTTGGAGACCCACTTCAGAAAGGAATCTGGTTAGCTACAGCTACTGACAGGAAGCGGAAGATTCGGTTCCAATCAAATCAAATTTATACATTCATTCGCCCGTGTCTGTCTGACTGCGTAAACGTCCATGCTGAAAACATAACCCAACCCAGACACACAAAGTATTCCGTCCGTCGATGTACTTACTATACATGGAAACGCAAAAGCAAAACGAAGAGAAAAAGAAAAATAACACACAAGAAACGCAAGGCAAGGGGTCGAAACCACCCTCTATGCATCTCTACCCAAGTTAGAAGCCGTCAATTAAAACCATTGGGGAAGGTTGCTGCTCGAAATACCGCCACTGAAGCCTGTTTGTCTGTGGTGAAAAGATGGGTATCATAATGAATAAGAAAAAAAAATGAAGATTTTTTTTTTCTCCATCCGATTTATGTGGTGCATAGCGCGAATCACATCGACTCATGTGAGGCGAGACTATACCGGAGAGATATAGCCCAGGCAGACCGAAAGAAGGCGAACAATCTGTCACACGAGCAGTCAATCGCAGTGATATATGCACTCGTTGCTGCAGGTGAGATTGTACGAGTCGGATCGAGAAGATAGTGGGGAGAAAATGAGAGCACACTGCCTGGATTATAAATGACGTGTCAAGGCTTGGCGGTTGCAGCGGATAGAAAATGACATGGCTCTGCGTAAGAGGGCGGTTGACGGAGGATGAGCAACTCACGGAGAGTCGTCCACGAAGGTCGGTCGATGCAGAGCAATTTCATACCGGACGGACATCCGTACTGGGCTTCTGCGGCTGCAGCACAAGACAGATGGTGCGACCTGTTTAGCTCCTCCGATATTCTGCATTGATCAGGATCTCTGCATCTCCGACCTGCTTGCGTTCAGAGACCTCCCGATTTCGCATGCGTGAGCGAAGGGCTTGAATATTCATAGGCGTCAATCCTTGTGATGGCTGTGGAGCGGGTTCCGAATAGAAAGGGTGAAGTCTGTGGGAGGTAGAGAATCGCACCCGGCCATCCCTCATGACTGGTAATTGTCACTGGAGGGGTTCCGAACTCGACGACAGGCGGTTCAGATGAAGATAGACATCCGTGCCATAGCTGGAAATCAAATTAGTCGACGTTTGAACAAGTGCCGGAAACCGAGGAACTTACCCTTCCATACTGATCAGCTTCAGATCGCCTCCGAAGTACCGAGCATACAGTCTGCTGATTGGGAGTCCATAACCAAATCCGGCCATAGGGGCCTTGAAGTCGCTCTTGTCAAAGTCGGGATCCAAGTTCGGGGTTTGCTCCACTGTGGTATACATGTAGGTCCAGACCAGCGGGATAGCAGAACGGGGGATACCACCGCCTTCGTCAGAGACCTTGATCGTAATATCTTCCTTACCCTCAGCCACAATAACCTTGGTGACTGGGAAGGCTTCTTTGTCGGCGCCGTGGGCTTCCACCACAGCGCGCAGAGAATTCTTCAATGTCTCGAAGAGCATGTGCGAGAGATGTCCGGGAACGTACATGAAATTGAGGTCGTCCTTGCAGATCAGCTGCACCTTGGGAGCCTCAAACAAACCGTAGTGATCTTCACAGACGAAGCGGGCGTTCTCAATGGCTTCTAGGGCTACTTCTCGAACGTTCGTCTTGGTACAAATGATCCCGACATAGTTGGGATGTCGTACATGGGTCTGTTCCGTGAGGGCGATGTGCTGGCCAATTAACATTCGAATACCAATTCGGGACATGTAGAAGCGGTCGAGGAAGGACTGGATAGTTGAGTCGATCTGAAGACGCTGGCGTTTCCGTTTCCATTCTAAGATACCCTGGGCCACAGTGGTGACCACACTGTCGTGACGTCGCTTGATTTGTTGGAGTGTTTTGGAGAAGCGTTCGTTGTAGTCGTTTAACTCCGGCGGCCAGTTTCCTTGTTCATCGGACGGGACAAAGTACCGTCGAGTTGCGGTAGCTTTAGTAGTACCATTTCCATTTCCGTTCGACGACGAGGTAGGAGAGGACCGATACTGTCCTTCGCGGATACTGGGGTTCTGAGTAGTCTCGGAAAGAATTTTGGATCCACTGCCGTTCATCCTCCCAGGCCGTAGAAGACGAGCCTTGACTTCTTGCGTAAGGGTCGGCCGAGGCAGATTGATGATTTCCTGCAACAAGATTCGATTATGAGACGCTGCAGGCAGGGCGGGGAAGTTGGTGGCACGTGAGAGGGGGAAGAAAGTCATACCTCAAATGACTGGGCATACCAATCCTGCACTTTTTTGATGGATGGCATTTCACTGAGCCCATCTGGGAGCTCCCCGAGATCCTGCACGCGATGTGCCAGGCGAATGGGGAGCTCTTCGGAGAGAAATTGAGAGGCGCGAAAAAGGGTGCCTGTGGGAAAGGATATGGTTGGGTTAGATACCTGGTCCAGACAATACCATTGGTAGTTCCCTGCTGTCACAGGCATTGTTCGAAGGCATTCCATACCGGTTGATGGTCTGTCTCCAAATTGGACCATCTGTCTGAGAGAGACACCCGTGGCGGGGAAGCTGGCATAGTGCCTGATGGTTTCCATCAGCCTCTCCGATGGCTTCCACATGGTGCCGAAACTATTCCAGGCCCAACGGCCTGCTATTCAATATCAATAGCTCTGAGGAATTCAATATCTAATTATTTCTGAAAGAGCGGCGGTGAATGAAAGCTATTGCTTGATGATGTTGGGAACGAGCAAGCCTCTGCGCGTGACTACCGAGGTTGAAAGGAGCTCCACCGTCAAAGAGTCGGCTTCAACGATATCAGGAATGGTCAAGAAGCCAGCATCAAAGGACAATCTGAAGGTGTCGGAAAGACAATTGATCGAGTCAATTGTCGATAAAAAATTGAGAACGATTCACGGACAGAGAGCAAAAGGGAAGCCGAGGAATATCGGAGCGAAGAAGTGACGGGGTCTAATAACTCTGGGGTTCTGACTCTTACGTTGCGGAGGGCCGATGGCTGCCGGGCGGGGAGTCACGTGTGGGGGGAAGGCCATCTGGTGCGACCGAGGAATGATTCCACCTGCAAATCAGCCCACACTTACTGATTCTCTTGTCGGCAACTCTTGTTACACATATTAGAAAAGAACCCCATCTCATTCAATCCATTTTTATCAATTACTTGACTGATTTGTAGATCTATCAAATAATTTAATGCTAGATATCCAGAGCCCTTGACCGGTTGACTCACACCGAAGTGTGGGAGCGCGTGGGAAGTTTCCCTTTCCCGATAACGGAAGAACACTTCCTTTCCCCAGATCTTCCCCTTCGCCCGAGGGGAAGGAATTCATACCGGCTGGCGTGAATCAAACTTGCCTGACTACTAGTAGGGAGTACAAAGCCTTCCTAGTGTAAAGTACATATACATGCATACCTCTACGCATAATACTACTGTGCGCTCTAAGTAAGAGTATATACTGTAGGAAATATCCTGTAGAGTTGTAGACACACTACTTGCCCACCAATGCCTAGGTACGGCACTCTAATAAACTCCACCGGCACAGAGGGGTCGATCCCGCGGATGGCGAACACGGCCGGTGTACGAGAGTAGCGTTAAAAAGAAAGATGAGCTGCAGCAGTCAAGACCATTTTGAGTTTAGTTCTTATTCAATATTGTATAAGAATTCTCTCCCTAGTTCTCTTTGACTTGTATCACTATCACTCTATTGTGGCTCGTTCCCTACGGAAGAATCATCCAGGAAAGGATTTACATTCTAACAACCTTGCACGTGTCATCCTAGTTTTCTTCTCTAGAATGTTAAGGTGACTACTTACAGGAAGAACTGTATTGATTATATTATTAACGGCTCACCATGATGTGAGGGGTATATTATTCTCTCTACTCCCCTCTCCTGCCCCCTCAATCCTAAATCTCAATCTCTAAAAGAATTCTCCCCCTCTTTTGAGGGGCTCCGAACTTCTTATCCAGAAAATAATCCGCACTAGGTCGTATCCCAGTTGGCCAAAGAACATTGATCCAATCCGAAGTAGTTCTTTCTAGATTTTACCCCTCCTTGTTAGCTATGATTTGACTAGAAAGACTAGCTATTATAGCAGACGGAATTAATAAGGTAGTAATGACCTTTTTAGGTAATGGTGCCAGGTGTAGTACACAGCAAGGTGCCATAACGGCTTTTCGACCTTCGTGTTGACGCAATGCCAATGCATCCCCACTGCGGGCGGAAGAGAGAAAGGAAAAAAAGAAATAAAAAAGAAATAAAAATAAAAATAAAATAAAATATATTGTACAGTATATTTGCATTCCAGCCCAATTCAATGTAAACCAGACAAGCACAGAAGAGAAAGAAACATAGATGGCTCTTGACCTTATCGTCCACTGATGTCAACACACTTGATGGCGATTGCCCACCTGCACAGGCATACTAAATGCCTTTAGACTGGCCCCCGGCCGAAATGTCCCTTTTTTCCCTCTTGGAGGGGAGATTAAGTTGAGGTTGACACCCCTCCCCCCTAATCTGAGAACAGGTGGCTCCTTCGAACACAAAAGCGTTATCCCCAATGGTTCAGCACTAAGAAACCGTCTATTTCGCGATCTTTTCCGCCCGAAACCTTTTTGGCAGTGGAGTACTCTTGACACCTGTCTAGCCCACCAACAGAGTCGGTACCGACTGTCGTATGGACGCCCGTCGCTCCATCTGTGTTTTTCTTTTGTGTTCTTTCTTGACGACACCTCGCCTGTGTGGGCTCTAGCCTCTGACTGGCTCCATCAGTCGCCGTGGTGGCTTTCTGGGACCGTTGCAACTAGACTGGGCACGGGTTGCTGTCATTTGATTCGAGGTGTAAACAAGAAGCTTGGCCTGTGAAGTATGGATCGCTCTCAAGCGGACTGTCTCCGCCTCTGAAATCATGGCCGGACTCGGATGGATTAAACAGTCTATTGTTGAATATTCTGTAGGAAAATTCCTTGTCATTCATTCTTTTTTTTCCTTAATTTCCATCCTTTTCCTGGTCGTCATTAGAGGCTGGTTGGGTAGCTCGATGATACAACGTTCGTCCTCAACGTCATCTTTATTTTCTCTCTCGTTATTGAAATCTGCACCATCAGTCCATTTACTAATCAGCAAACCTGATAGAGACGAAGGACCCGCCGAACCTCAGTATCTGGTCTCTACTGTCAAGTTGTTGATGTGAACCTGCAACTGTAACTAGGTCGACTTTTCAGAGATTTGCCGCTCGTGCAATTGTTTTGTTTGGTTGTGCGAAAGAAAACAATTTCACCCGCTCAAAAACGGCAGAACAGGGAAAAGGCCCACGACGTTGACTTAAAACGGGCAGGAGCGCTCATCCTCCCCTCGCTTTACTTTGCCCCTCAGTCCCAATCTTCTGTGCTTCACCATTCTCATTCCTTCAAAGCCTACTTGGTGGATGCGTCGTCCTCACTTGTTCTCCCTCCCGATAGACAGGAACAGGAACGCAAGAAGATGTCTCGTCGTCGTCCTTCTCACAGTGAAACATCAGCAACATCGCCGATGATGAACGAGGCTGTTGCTTATCCCTACAACAATAACATGCAAAACAATCCCCAGCATCAACGCCGTGGTCCGATTGAAGGTCCCGGTGGACGCAGACTGGTCCGCCGAGTCACCTGGCGCTCTTCAACTTACAAGCTCCTGGCCTCGCTGTGGGTTTTTGGTGTGCTTTGTCTTGTCTGGTTCATCAAAGATCTCGTGTATTCCTTTACTTCGGCAGAGACCAATGTCTTGACGTCTAATGTTGCAGATGAGTATGTTGTGTGCCGCCCAGAATCCTTGTCCATCTTCTTGATGGCATCGTTTATATAGTTGAGATATACTAACTACACACCACCTGATCAGCTACCTGGCTCAGTATGTGGGTCGTCAAGAGTGCGGCATTTCCTCTCAATATCTTTACACCCCCCCTGAAAGTGGTAATGGGCATGCGTTAAGCAAATCGTATTGTCAGACTCGAACATCACTGCTAGACGCAATGAGCAACGGCGGCAGACATGGCTTCGACGCTTCGTATACCTCACAAGGTAACATTTGTCTACATCCAATAGGCGATTCTTTCGTCTTCAGTATCGGTGCTTTTCCCACATGGTTTGTCGCACGCCCCAGGGCTGACTTGTGTGCTTTGATAGGGTGCTTCTATCGCTGGTACTCCACGGCGCAAATTTGTGACATCTTGCAGAAGCTTGACGGCGTTATTTTCATCGGCGACGATCCACTTGGCAACATTTATGCCGCGCTCAACATTCTCCTCCGGGAGAACTTGGCTTTCGGATCCTTGAAAGAGTGGGAAATGACCAAGGAACAGATGAATCAGTGTCGATGCGACTCGCAATTCACTAGCAGCTCCTGTTTTCCATCCCGAATTACTTCTAGTGCCGAAGGTCCGCACATCGACAGCAACGCGGCGACACGCAGCCCTTATGTGTGCTCTTCTCGTGAGCATTTTGCCCCGCTCCCAACCCTTACAGCTTGGCCATTC
This sequence comes from Hamigera avellanea, assembly GCA_027569715.1. NCBI lineage: Eukaryota > Fungi > Ascomycota > Eurotiomycetes > Eurotiales > Aspergillaceae > Hamigera > Hamigera avellanea. Next base: position 122,308 of record JAPDKU010000004.1, read on the forward strand.
GTGGTTCGAATCACTAACTAGTCCTCTCACTCAGACACGCCTCATGCTTTCCTAGTAGCCACCGGTTCTCCTGCCTCTCAGACTGCTCATAAGAGTTTTCATCGCCTGGTGGCCAAAACTACTGGAAAGAAGCCTATACCGGTGATACTCAGCTTTCCATTCCGTGGCGCCTTTCCAGCGCAGAAAGCTACCCGCAGTATGGATGAATGGCTCGCAGTCGCCAGAGCTACCGGACGTCATACGCCATTTCTCTGGGTTGGACCTACAGCTCCCGGTCATCAAAAGGAGAATAGCAAGGGTCCTGCAAATAGTGCGATCTGGCAGTACACGCTTGACACCGCTCAAGCCGCGCATGATAGGGGCATGGACACCTTGGGCATGTACAATGCAACCTTGCAGGCTAAGAGTTGGGATGGCACGCACTACGGGGAAAGGGTGTCTTTAGTACAAGCAATGATGGTAAGCGCTTATCTGAGAGCGATCCCGTCAAAATGACCAAATCCTGACCACAGGTTGCTCAGATTATCAACTGGCTATCCACACTCTAAATGTTCCGGCACGCCCCGAGTTAACGACAGCATTCAATGAGCATCGAACGTACATCAACCCTATGCATGTTTTGCTGCAGCATTCCCATTTATTGAGTTCATGAACCGAGACGACAGCTTTCTTTTACCTTTCTTTTATGGGTACAACAGGCCCACCTCTTCATACTTGATCTTGTTGGATCAAGGTGTGCATTCTTAAAGAGATGCGCAAGCAGCGACTCGTTACACGGTCTATTATTCAGCATCGTCTGGAGTGTAGAAAGCTCTGGTTGCATCTTTATCCTTTTAGACTGGGCCCCTTGTTCAGTTATTTCGTCTTGTCAGCTCACTTTGATGATCCGGTACTTCCAAGGTTCTCGTTTTCTTTTATCTCATCATTTCTTGTGTCAACTATTTGGTCATTCACAGGGAAGTCTTGCATTTGCCGAAGGCCTTGGATGGCTTTCTAGCACTAAAAGTATTTTCGTTTCATGGGCTCATCTTCTGCCCAGTGTTCTCATGTTCTTTCTACTTGGAGTCGTTTTGGTTTTAGATTAGCACACCACCAACTTACTTTGCATCACCTTGCTTCGAATCCATCGGTGTTTTCGACATATCTTCAGACAGAAAGAGAAGTCTACTGTATAGGGTGTCATGTCTCCGTGGACTTGACCCAACCGATTCTAGATCAAATGAGATCAATCATGGAAAGACACTGCACAGGAGGTAGCTTACTAGATATCCGTACCACACGGTCCAATGCAAGATGACTGCAAGGCTGAGACGGGCAGAGACGCTAGGCCGAAACGAAGCGAAATGGTGCCACTGGAGCACCTGACCTATGTATGTCCAGGGCGGTTTGCACCTATTAAGGCTTAGAGCACCTTGTCTACTCTCGCAAGGGAAATACCTTCACTGAGTGTATTGGTGATGGATTGTCTAAACTTCAAGGAAGTAAGGCAATAATGCAAGTCAGAGTTTCCATTTACCTCGAGCCAAAGAGCTGAGCCTTCCTCAACCTCTTCCATAGCAGGCTAACTACAAGGATAGATAATTAAGGTCAAAGAAAGTTCTAGCGCTGATCTCAAGGTGATGGGATGATGGAATGTGACAAGATGAAAAGGGATCAGTTTAACGCTGATGGGGTGAAAGATATCACGGGATCGCTAAACCGTCCACTGTCTTTCCCTCCGCCATGATCCATCCAGAACAGCACTTGACGAACCGCTTCGTTTGACATCAATTTCGCCCCTGTCCTCGAGTATCATCCCGATCTCTCTTTGCATCTTGTCAATCGCCCACAATGTGCTGGCTCGGTAGTGTTTTATCACCTAAATCCGTATCGAGGTGATCAGCTCGCCTACATGCCGATGCTCATTGGTAGTCACTTCGCCGGCTTGGCTCTATCTGTGCTTGGAATACGAGCCTCAAGCCCGCTAGTTCTGCATCTGGACGATGCAGATGGCTGACCCTAAGTATCTAACTCCCCGAGGGCTTGGGGGAGCCTGAGGGTGAAACTTTGTTTCCTCAATTTCTGCCCCAGCTCGCGCTCAAAAGCGTTCGTGTCCCACTTTTCCTCTCATCTCATCTTCGTGGAACTCTATGTTTCCTTTTCGTTTACAGTGCTTTTTTTTCTTTAAAAAAAATACTTTGCTATGCTTGGTTTACTTCTGCTGTGACCGGCCATCGCGAATGGAAATGAGACCTTGATGATTGAACGCACTCGAACTCCAATCTTATCTAAAAATATATACGGCTGAACGAGCAATATCCTGTGCCCCAGGGCGTTCGGTCATCTGCGACCTCCCCCACCTCCCTACACACCTACACAAAACAGCAGAATCTTCAAGCGGGGCGATTTACTAACCACTGAGAAATGCCTCGAGTATGGCTGGGGATATCGGCGATACTGCTCCCTTTCTTGGGAGCAGACGCTCTTGAAGCGTTTCTGCCGCAAGCGACGATGCCAGGCCTGATCGCGACGGTCGGCATGTCTCCTCGACCGACACATCCTCCAGAAGCGCCGCCTGGAATACCTAAAGAGCTCGCGAAGAGAAGAACGTCAATTGCTTATCCCGCGCCAGGCAACTGGTGTGGTTTGGTGAACAATGACATAAGTTGGTTCCTCGAGGCATCAGTTGTTTGCGTCGCGCAACCTGTTGAACAGGCTTACTGATCATTGACCGAGTAGACAATGTCCTAAGCTGCGTCGACACCTATGCATACTGCATGTACTATGGAACCGCCGTGGGATGCTGCAGCAGCGCGGATCTGAACCTCTGCACCGCTATGCCAACATCATGTATTGACTATGGCTCCCCCTGTGATTACAGCTGCCAACTCAATCTACTGGTCATGTCTTGCACCGCCTCAACCGAAGCATACTGTGGAACGTACCAATTCGAGTCAGGCTCCCGACTCCTGGGATGCTTCAGCACGCCGGATCTGAGCTCAACCGTCCTTATGCTCAAGGAGTACTTCTCCTCGGAACTGGGGCCGGACTACACAACAATCCGTATAAGCGAAACCCCCTCAATTCCGGTCATCTCAGCCACGGGCAGCGACAACGGCGATAAGGGGGTCAACCAACAGAAAACCGTGACCAGCGTTCCGTTTCCTGGTGCAAGCACTACTACACCATCACCTGGAGCGAGGTCGAGCCCTGCCTCCATCATCAAACCCTCGGAGAAATCAGACGGACTTTCCGGCGGTGCGATCGCAGGAATCGTTGTCGGCGTTGTCGCTGTAGTCGCGGCCTTTGCGGCGTTCCTTATCTGGGTATTCTTCGTGAAGAGAAGGAAGAAGAACGACGACGCACCCCAGCAGCCACCACCACAGGACCCTGCCATGATGCAACCGCCATCGCTCTACAGGCAACAGCCTCCTTCGGGCGGATACGTGGCTGCAGATGGAACGGCAGCATTTAATCATCATAACCAAGGACCCCCGCGTTACAGCTCAGCCGTGTACGAACCGAAACCCGTCGCTCCGCCCGAGCCCGAGGTTTCCGAGATATCGGGGAGTCCGCTGCAGCAGCAATCCCAGCCGCTCCTCAGTGTTGGCTCGGGAGTCGAATACTACAAACCAAACAACGGACCGTCTCACCCGCCCAGCGAAGTGGATGCGACCAGCCCGGTCAACAGAGTCCATAGTCCCGTGACGACGGTCTCGTCGGTGTCGGGCACGTATCCCAGTAGCGGCTATCAGCTGGGTTCCCAAGCCGGTCCGATCCCTGAGAACATTTATGAGATGGGATCGGGTCGATGAGCAAAGATGGGGGTATTATCATTTCGAAAGAAGCATTATGATCCTACCTCGTACATATACCAACGAATTTATACGTACTATTGTTTACATTGGAAAATATACTTAATTTTTCGTTAGCTTCAGACAGAGGACCTTGGAATTGGGGGAGGGTCTAGTGAATTGTTTTTCGAGTTATATACTACAATAGGATATATTTTCTACGCCATTGTTAGGATCAATTGGATATTCAGGTTATGCATGCTCACCTTGTCAGAAAGGTAGGTGTCCATCAGTGTTTACCAAATACAGAGAAAAGACCAAGAAAAAGAAAATGGTAAAGTTATATATCATTCAATCAATGTTCATCAGATTATTATATATGCAACACCTCGTCAAGTCTATGTTTTTGCCATTCAAATGGCTTCTTAGGGTTCGTTTTCTTTTTTTTTTGTCGCACGTCAAGAAGCTTCTTCCATTTACAGAAACGTTTTGTATATCCCAACAAACAGTGATCATACTCCGGAGAAGGATCTATTGTGAAATCACGCCGTTTTGCTTAGACGAACAAAGCGGCGGTCTCGGCCTTGGCGAGGTGAGCCTCGTAAGGCTTAACGGCGTTCTTGACCTCGGTGGAAACGAACTTCTCGACTTGCTGAGGAGCGCGACCGACGAAGGTGCTGGGGTCGAGGAGAGCGTCAAGTTCGTCCAGGATGGGGGCGAAGAAGGGGGTGCGGCGGATGCGCTCGATCAGGTCATTGTTCTTTCCTTGCTTCTTGACGTTGTCTGCAGCCTGGTGGGAGAGGACGCCTGTGGGAATTTCGAGCCAAGATTAGTATCGGAATTAATCGAGCGAGGTCTTATGGAGAGATGGGAAGGAGGTAACATACGGATCTCCTCGTGAGCGTCCTGACGTGAAAGACCCTTCTTCACACAAGCCATGATAACCTACTCTAGTTAGCCAACCCACCGAAGATTGTCGGGTTCGTTCGGTCTTTTCAAGACTTACGTTCTCACTAGAGGACTTGTTAGTACGTGTCATTTGTAACTAGATTTGATGGGGAAAGAACTTACGTGGCCATGAAGGGAAGCTCATCGTTCACGTGTCTCTTGATGACCTCGGGGTAGACGACGAATCCGGAGGTGACGTTGTCTATCGAATGGTTAGATGCTCGAGTCGATCCGGAAGTTTGACCAGGTCAACTCACTCAAGAGAATAAGACAGGCATCAGCGCAGAGGTAAAGCTCGGGAATGCTGATACGACGGATAGCACTGTCATCCTAATAGGCAGAGTCAGTCGACTGGCGTCTTATAATAATGGAACCGAAGCGGCGAGTCCTACCAAAGAACGCTCGAACCACTGAGCGGAGTAGGTGTCAAGGGCATCCTTGGGAAGGTTCTGAAGGTGTCTGCCAAGGGAGCACAGACGCTCCGAGCGCATGGGGTTACGCTTGTAGGCCTGTTTATGACAGTTAACACAGCTTCAAAGCATCAACGAATTTCGACCACTTTGACTGACCATAGCACTGCTTCCAATCTGATCCTTCTCGAAAGGCTCCTCAACCTCCTTAAGCATAGCCAAGTGGCGGATATCAATACCAATACGTTCACAAGTGGATCCGAAGGAGCCGAGGGCGTTGGCGACATCCACGTCGATCTTGCGGGAATAGGTCTGACTGGAGATGATGTACGCAGACTCGAAGCCGGCCTTCTCGGTTACAAGCTCATCAAGCTTCTCAACCTTGTCGTGATCTCCGTCGAAGATCTGAAGGAAGGATGCCTGAGTACCGGTGGTGCCCTTGACACCACGGAAGCGCAGGTCCTTGCGGGCTCTCTCAAGGTTCCTCAGATCCATCAGCAAGTCCTGGATCCACAAGCATGCACGCTTGCCAACGGTCACCAGCTGAGCAGGCTGTCCGTGGGTGAATCCCAAGCAGGGCAAATCCTTATATTCCTGAGCGAAAGCAGCGAGCTTGTCGATCACAACAGCTAACTTCGGAATCAGGATGTCGAGACCGTCACGAAGCAGGATGAGATCAGCGTTGTCGGTACAGTAGCAAGATGTAGCTCCCCAGTGAATGATTCCTGCAGCTGCTGGTGCGACCTGGCCGTAGGCGTGGACGTGAGCCATAACGTCGTGTCTTCTCCGCTTCTCCTCCTCGGCCGCAACCTTGAATTCGTCATCTTGAATGGTGACGTGGGCCTTCATCTGCTCAATCGCTTCGTCGGAAATGGGAAGTCCAAGTTCTGCTTCTATCAGCAATCCATTTTCATTCTCACACCCATTTCAACCCAGTGAGGTTCTTGGATGTAAAAGGACAGACACCACGATTTGTGCGTCACATGAAGATTGAGAAGTTTTCGTTTTGAAGATGAAGTTTTTCAGATAGCTGTCGTACCTTTCTCGGACTGTGCGAGCCATAGCCACAGTTCTCTCCAAGTAGAGAATCTCTTGCGTGGCGAGAAGAGATATTTCATCTCATTGCCTGTCAATCGATGGCTGTTAGCGTGGGTGCGTAGCCCGAAGATTGTGGCGGCTTGAACAAAAACTTACTCGCGTAACGCGAGTTGAGGGGAGTCTGGTAAACATCGTTGCTGGCGGACATCTCGACAGCAAGTTGGAGAAGAATTGAGAGGCAGGAGGACGAGGGGGAAAAGAGAGATCGACAATGGAGAGGAACGTTGGAAATTTTGCTTCGGGGCCAAAAGCATAGCGGGGTCTGGAGACTCCGCTTATCAGTCTATCAGTCACGTTATCGCCCGAGGGGTTGCCGACTCCGGAGACATCATGTGACCCATCTCGTTGGATATAGCATTGAAGTATTAACATCAAACATTATGGTATTCAATATTGACCTGAATAGCGCCATTGAACTGGCAAAATAGTATATACTCCCTTGTAGCGCCACGCTTTGGGTACATTATCGCTTTCAGTTGCAGGGTTGGAGAAGACATTAAAATAACGACAACAATAAAGAGAAGCCTCACAATGCTGCCAACTGGGCGGAAAGACTGCCTTTGTCATACTTGGTGTACTTGCCCCGCCCCTTGTCGATTTCATGATAACGGTCCCAGAAACGAGCATAAAGTGGCTCAATAATGGCTTGTACTTCACGAGCCAAAACGCCACGCACTTCGCGCTCCATGTACAGCGCCTTATGCTGCGATACTAGATTATCAAATGTCGCATTGAATGACTTGAACTTCTCTTTAATCGCGTCTTTGTCTTTGGATGACAGAGATTTGACTATGGCGCTGGAATCAACGGCACCACTAGAGGTAGGACGGGCAGATCCGGCGCCTCGGGATGTATACTGTACGTCAAGGAGGAATTGCGACGTTTCCCTCCATGCGTCTAAGTACGTGGAGGTAGCCCGTTTCCGGAAAGTATCAATCCGCGCGATGCTGTCAGGCAAGCCCAGGTAGCGTGCAAGTTCGGGACTCTGGCGGATAGACCGGTCAACGATGCAGAAGACATTCGATAAGAAGACGCCAAGTGCTGCTTTGGAGCGATGAAAAGCCCGACCCCGCGCCTCGAGGGCAGTCATTAGGGTCTCAATCATGTCGAGAATAAAGTGTGACAAGAGAGTCGAGCTGTCTGGACTAACATCCAAGGGTGTGGAGCTTGATGTGTTGGAGGTCGACCGCCAGTTGCCGTCTCCCAGCGAGGTCAAAATCGAGGCCAGCGGTCCTGAGTAGCCAGTGAGAGTAGTGAGAGAACTCATGACTTCGTTGACAAGGGGAACAGATCCGCCATCCGGGGGAAGGACGGTTATGCTGGCAGCTTTACGCTTCGTCTCTTCGAGCAGTTCAGACAGAGAGGACTTCGCTGTTTCCCGAACAGGCCTGAGCGCTTCTATGAACAAACTTTTCAGCTCGCCCGTCTTAGAATCTATTCGATAAGACATAGCTGTGACGATCTCGATGATCTCAAATGCCAAGAAGCAATCGGTCATCAGATTGGCTTTGATATACTGGTTTAATTCACGTAACGTTTTCGAATACTCTGCGAGGGCGGAGCGGCTCGTAGCTTGCAGTGCTAGGCCTTGCTGATCGCCGGTGAAAATTTGCACGATGATGCCGTGCTCCGTGGAGATGAAACCTTCCAGAGCGTTCGAGTAAATGCCGATCCCGTTTGTTCCTTGCCGGTAAGGGCCGTCGCTAGCTTTCCGTTTGACAGTATTCAAGGAAGCTATGGCCAGATTCTGAAGACTAGATGTAATGTATGGTCCACGAATGTCCGCATATATCTTTAGCGCGGGGTTTTCGCCGTCGCCGCGCTTGATAGGTCCGTGGATGGCTGCGGAGCTGATCGCAGTACAAACGGGTGCTAGTTCTGCAATGGTCTCTTCGGGGATGGATGGGAAGGGAAGCTCTATAGAGGAGATCCTAAGCATCAGTTTCAGCTCCTCTGTCGGGATAGCGAAATCTCACCTTTCGTTAAGTAGTGTAAAGGTTCCACGGGATTGACGTGCTCGCTCAACGCGCCTCGGAACATATCCTGGAGTTTACCGCTGCCGGTGCTCAAGAGCGCATTGAAATCGGAAATGGCTTTTTGATTTGAACGCAAGTTGGTCGCGTTGAGATCGCCGAGCGCCTTTTCGACCCGCTTCATCGCCGCCAGGTACTGCGATAACCCAACACTCTGCGGCCTTTTTTAGTCAGCAACGAGCGACAGAATTGAAGTGGATGGGTCAGTACCCAGAGCGAATGATGCCCTCTTCACGACCCTTTGCGTCGAGGGGCTGTCGAAGGCGGTCGATTGCTTCATTGACCTTGTCGATATTACTATTGGTAATTTGCAGCGATTGGGTGTTGCTGTAAATGGGACCAATGGCCTCCTTAACGACTTTGCCGCTGGTTTCGAGGCGGACGAGGGAGCCTTGAATCTTCTTGGTGAGGAGCTTGAGCTTTTCGAGGTTTGCGTAAAGCACCTCCACCTCGGCGCTCTCCTCCGCATAAGCGATGTTCCTTGGGGCCACCATGGCTGTTCGAGGAGCGGTCCAGCGTCGAGTTAAGAATCGCTAGGTAATTGGCAGAGAGAAAAAGTGGATATTAGCAAGAGAGGTCATATCTCATATCTGAGGTCATGGCTCAGTAAGTAACTGATGCGGGTCAAGTTGTTGGGTTGATGATGAGGCTCCTGGCCTCACGATAACTGGGCCGAATGATGGAGATTCCGAGATAGGGAATCAAGAGAACTGGCACTGCGATTAGGCTAACTGAATCGGAAAGCGGATCAATTCTCCGACCGCATGTGATCGCTAGTCCCAAACCAGGTAGCATCGGCCCGATATCCTCCGAGCGTTACATTTCACGTGAGATGACGTCGAATCGGCATCTTTCATATGATTGAACCGGCTGCGAAGATCGCCGCGCTCTGGCCACTCAACACGGGCGGCAATGGAAATAACTACTGGATGCAGACGCCTCAATCACTATTGTCCTTACGCATTGCCCAGGTGAAGATGGGGGCTGCGAGGGTATCGCGCCTTCGCTGGACTGTACCTCCTGCTACTCTAGTTCTGCTAGGGAGTGGGATGCTCTATGCCAGTGGACCGCAAGCTCAAATCAATGTACTTGCCCAGGGATCGGAGCAGAAAGCCTTCTTGTCTTCCTCTAGCGTCTATGGCTCAGCTAACCAGTCGAATAAAAACGAAGGATCCAATAAGGGAAATTCAGACCATAGCACTTGGGGGGCACGCTTCAATGGCTCGAATGCGACGAAGCAGAATTCAGGTGAGGCGGGGTCCGTTTGGACGAGAATAACACAGAAATTGGGAGACGTCAAAGAAACTGTGGGCTCTGCAGAATGGATTGAGTTGGGAACCATCAAGGACTATATCACGCCCGATTGGACTCGATTTCTCCCGGCAACGCTGCAGAAGCTCAAGCGAGAGCTCTCAATGACCCCGGGTTCCTTGGCAGATGAGATCTGGAAGGAAGCTCACGACGTGGATATCAACCCGGAGATTATGCGAGATGCGAGAGTCCGTATTGGCGACAGCCTTTGTCCTGAAGAATTGGCCTTCAGACGAAAGCGGCAACGGCATGCCGTGAAAGCGCTGGCATCCTACCTTAATATTCGCGAGGAGGATATTCACCCAGATGACGTTCCGGTCATTGCAATGTGTGGCTCTGGAGGAGGACTACGAGCGCTCGTGGCTGGTACAGGATCGTATCTTGCTGCACAAGAGGCGGGGCTGTGGGACTGTGTCACCTACACTGCAGGTGTCAGTGGCACTTGCTGGCTGCAGACGTTGTACCACTCCTCATTCACGGGGTGCAGCTTCAACAAGCTTGTGGATCACCTCAAGAACCGCCTCGGTGTCCACATTGCCTTCCCAGCCAAAGCTCTCAACCTGCTGACGACCGCTCCCACTAACAAATACCTGCTCAGTGGGCTGGTTGAGAAATTGAAAGGTGATCCGGGCGCTGACTTCGGCTTGGTGGATATATACGGACTACTACTAGCTGCGAGACTCCTCGTCCCCAAAGGAGAGCTCGGGGTTTCAGATCGTGATCTCAAGCTGTCAAACCAGAGATACAACCTTGCTAATGGTGACCATCCGCTCCCGATATACACAGCTGTCCGTCACGAAATCCCGATACTCGAAGATCAACCCGACGAGAAACCGGAGAAAAAGCCAATGCCTGAAAAGTTGATCAAGGAGTCACGGAGCGAAGCATGGTTTCAGTGGTTTGAATTCACGCCATACGAGTTCTTCTGCGAGGAACTCAACGCAGGTATACCAACGTGGGCTTTGGGAAGGCATTTCAATGAGGGCTTCAATGTCATTCCCCATGGAGAATACCCAATCCCTGAGCTACGGATTCCAGGTCTGATGGGAATCTGGGGTAGTGCTTTCTGTGCCACGCTTTCTCACTACTACAAGGAGATACGGCCCGTGGTCAAAAATCTTGCAGGCTTTGGTGGCATTGATTCTTTGATCGCAGGCAAGAGCAAAGATCTGATCCGGGTGCATCCAATCGATCCTGCCGCCATTCCAAACTATGTCAAGGGCATGAAGGGCCATTTACCTCCCTCCTGTCCGGAATCCATCTTCAGAAGTGACCACTTGCGGCTCATGGATGCCGGAATGAGTAACAACCTGCCCATTTACCCGCTCATTCGACCAGGAAGGGATGTGGACATCATCGTTGCCTTCGATGCTTCGGCCGATATCAAACGCGAGAACTGGCTGTCTGTCGTGGATGGATATGCGCGACAACGGGGAATCAAAGGCTGGCCTGTCGGTGCTGGTTGGCCAAAAGAGGATACGAACCCAGAAGAGACCGAACAAGTGCTCCGGGAAGCACAAAACATGAGCGGAGGTGCCCTCAACGAAAAGATCTCGGCAGCTCAGAGAAACAGCCTGCATTCAAATGGCCAGACGCCAGACATGCCCCCGACGACTGAGGCCAACCAAGAACCCAAGCCAACGGGAGAGCGTGCCCCTGCCAATGACACAGACCTGTCTTACTGCAATGTGTGGGTGGGGACCAAAGAGGAGAGGGTATCAGGAGATGAACCGCCACCATCGAAGCGCTTGTTCCATCCCCAACACGGTGATCATTCAGAATCCGATTTTCACCTCATGCGACCGGACGCTGGTGTTGCTGTAGTCTACTTTCCACTGCTTCCAAACCCCTCTGCACCGGAGCTGCCACCAAGTTCGTCCTTGACGAAGCAGAAAGTGCCTTCGCGACCGGAGAGCAAGTCTTCAGCCGACGTGTCTGATCCCACGCAACCTCGTGCACCGCACCCAGGCTCAATAGACCCGGACGTCGACGATTTTCTCTCCACCTGGAATTTCGTATACACTCCCGAACAAATCGACTCGGTGGTTGGGCTTGCCAAGGCAAATTTTGCGCAGGGTGAAGAACAGGTCAAGCGTGTCGTGCGGGCCGTCTACGAACGAAAGAAGTCCGATCGCTTGCGCCGGGAGAAGCACGAACTTGAGGAGAAGGAAAGGAACGAGGAGTGGAAAAGCAGACGTCGGATGGAAGGATTTGTACCGCTATAAAATATCAACTACCGGGGACCAGCTTGGATAGACGGTCTTCTAAAACAGCGACGTGGCGACAAATAACCCCGCCAATTTTTTTTCACGGCCTCCGTTGATCATTGAATATCTTGCCCAACGGCAACAGATTGGTCAGCAGAAGAACGCTTCTGGCCCGTTTCAACAGGGAGATTCTTGAGGGACGCTAATTACCGATCCATGGCCTATGACCTATATACATCAAGACCATTTCTTCTTTATTTTTACCCTTTCCTGTTCAGGAAAATATACGATTGCCTATCGTTGGAGGCAACCAGAACGGATTCAAAGACGGCAAACGAGAGCATTATAGACTAGAGGGGAGAGATCGTCGGAGATCTAGATGTACCAGCATTTTCCTGCGAGATGTTCGAATACGTGTTACCATTTCATTGCATTCTTGATTGCATCATTCTGTATGATATCATAAAAATTATCGTGGACCCGTAAATGATAGATAGGTTCTAAATCAATGAGAGCTATGCAAGTCCGTGTGTATGGTTCATTCAATTCGTGTATGTACGCTACGTGAAGACAATGTATGGACAACAGCTCTGTATAATACACGGGATGGAAGTACTCTGGAAGTATACAGCGGTCAAGCCGAGTTCAAAGCAAAACAGAATCAATGGAACCTGCAACACCTTGCTTGCAACTTGCAACCCCCCAAGGATATAAGGAACCCCTACTTCTTGTTGGCAGAGCTGGCTGGATTATCATCGGTGTTGCTGTCGCCGGAGGATCCCTCGCCGTTGCCATTGTTACCAAAATAAGGCCGTACACCTTCAAAGTCTCCATTATCGTCCTTTTGCTCTGTCTTCTTACTCTCCTTGGCTTTTGCTTCGTCTCTGTCGCTCGCGGCTCGCAGATCCTCAACGCTGCTATTGGCAAGGCTGACGTCCTTGCTGTCCGTGGTCTGTTTCCGCAACCCTAATTCCTTTCTCAAGCCGTGTAGGGAGTGTGCTGTGGCCGATACAGCAGTTGCAGCTGCAGTACTGACGCCCGTGAGGAACGGATGTTCTGCTCCTGACGTCAATCCCTTAATTTCTTTGTGATCTTGACCTTTGAATTCTGCAAGCTGGCGCGGGATGTTCTCTTGATCCCTTATACAGCGGTCGGGGTCATCGCCTGGACTCTCGCCTCGCCAATCAGCCGGATGGCTTTCGGGGATCGGTTCGCCTGGTTTTGGTTCACCGATGACCCTTCCGACAGCTGGCCCGATGTCTTCCTTGCCAGGCGCTTTCATTCCAAGCTGTGACGGCGACGGGTATCTCCATACCACCTTCAGTCGATCAAGGGCCCTGATCCCTTTCCGACTACTGCCCTTGATTCCATCCATGGCGTCCCAATCGATCTCAAAAACACCAGAGTCATGCTTGTCCCCTCCCTCGAAGTATGCGTTGAACCAGACATGTGCGACGGATGTCACCATTGCCCAACCGGTATAGGCCGCTTTGCTTCGGCGCTCAAAGTCAATATTCACATCGGACGACGGCAGGACGACTGGTTTGCTAGGCCGCAAAATGATGGCCGATATCCGCGTCGTTGGGCCGTCGGAAGAGGGTTCAGGATCGGTAACGGTCTCCGACCCGGAAGTGGGTGAGACGATGGTCGACCAGGTACTCGAACTCGATGGTGACTCCTTTATGCTATCCTTGCCATTTTCCTTCTCGGCCGGTACGGTCTTACCATCATCAACCACAGTTCTCTCGCTGCGGTGGAACATGTGAAAGCACTTGATCTTCTTGCCTTCATCGACGTATCCTTCCACTGCAACTTTCACGCCGTCTCTCAAGCCCCAAACATGCAGTTCGACTATCTCCACTGGACGCTCGACATAAGTCTTTTCCATCTGGTTCGCCCAGCGATCGACATATTCAACCCAGCGAATTTGACTCGGTATGCTCACTCCGGCCCCGAATCCGACTCTCATCCTGCGATCTGTGAAGCGCTGTAGAGCGTCTTCCCTCTTCCATCCTTCCTGACTGATCAGGTAGCTGCATGCGACTGTCCCGCTGCGTCCTTTACCGGCTTTGCAATGGACCACAGCCACCCTCTTGCCTTTCTCTTTCTTCCGGTCTTCGTCGTCCTTGTCGTCCAGCCTATGCAACCAGTTTTTCATACTTCCTACAATCGCGGGAATGAGTGCGAACGGTGGCGGATGATGGTCTGGCCAGGGAAAATGACGGATGCGTCCATAGACCTCCGAGTCAGGATATCCCGTGCCCTCGGCACGGAACTCCCATATGTACCAGTCCTTGCCATGCTTCGAGTCCAAGAAACTCACTAAAGCATCGAGAGGATTCCGATACGCGCGCGATGGGTAGTTGGCAGAGGGACCAGACGTTGCGATGACTGCAGCAGATTGAGAATTGCCAAATTGTCAATCTACGTTCGCGTGATGCCAGAAAAGTAGGACTGATGAACGAGTGGATCTTACTATTATCTGTCACGTAACAAAGATCCAACCCTGCCTCGGGGTGTCGTAATCTAGGCCCGGCAACGATTTGCCGGAGAATGGAAGCCTATATGGCCCCAAAAATACATTGATCAGCAAATCGGTCCTTGATGTCCGTAAGAATTTCCCCATAGAACGAGAGCAAGGACGTGCGCGGCGGGACGTAAGTCAACTCGACTTACCATCACACAGCGTGCGAAAACTGCTGCTCGCTAGGTACGAGCACCGACATCAACGCATCGAGGGGCATGAAACCTACGAATGGAACCGTTACCCAAAAGCACATGGATATCCGAAGGGAGGAGACTCACCATTCGCAATGACCTAACCGCCAAATGTAGATCTCTGGCTCAACCGACGTCAGTGGGCGGTGCAAGTGGCAAGGCGGGAGTCGCTGTCGTAGGATTCGGTAGCTTCTGCAAGCTGTTAAATTCCACGACGGATGTACTTGTTGTCCGTCAATTATAGTCAGATTAGATTATAGTTAAATAAGATATTCTGCCATGCAGGCGACTTCCGCTCAAGAATGAAGAATCCCAATCGTAATGCGGGACGCTGTGGAGAAAGGATGCAACATCGCAGCGGGCGAAGCATTTGGCGGGTGACTTGGCGGATGCTTGGCGGGCCGATGACGTCACATCCAAGGGATGCAGAAATGGGATGATATGTAAACAATAACAATGAATACTTGGTACAGTGACATTATTGTAATACCTCAAAACTCATTATCGATTAGTTAGGGATACACAAAGGGAATAGTACAAAGTAAATAAAAGACATCATCGCAATTCCTCCATGTGAAGCATGCATCCAAAAGGGTATAATACAGTAAGGTGTCATTCGTATGTATGCTTCCTGCACACCCATCTCCGTGTTACTTTCTCGAACATCGCAATTGAGACTCGCTCCCCTTATTCTTCCTTTCTATTGGCAATTCCTGGCCATTGTCGATGTATTGTTTAGGCGACACCGTAAACGTCGGTGACGCGGATCGTAAAGTTCTTCGTTGTGGAGGTAACATTGGCGGCACCAAGCGCATAGAATTCAGCGTTGCCTCCTCTCTGCCATGCGTGCAGGACCTTGACGTTCCACGTGGGGGATGTCTCAGAACTAGAAGACACGATGGTGCGGATGTGCTTGTCATCGCAGAGTTGGTATTCGCCCTCGGATTCAATGCCATGGCAGGTTGCGTTGAATCCGGGAGTGTTCTGGGAGGCAGACCCGACGATATTGAAGGAGTAGGCGCATCCTCCGGGTGAGCATCCAGTGTCGAATTTGGAGACTTGCCAGGTCAAAGGATTGCCAGACCGACGCACAGAAGAGGCCTCTGTCAAGCCGAGCGTGGAAAGGAGCGCGAGAGACACGAAAGAAGTGATGTGCATGGTGATCGGCGACGGACGACTGTCAAAACGGCAAGGGCAAAGATCAAGATAGATTATTTGCTTTTTTTTTTCTGGTTTGCACGGAGTAGATATATGGCTTCGGGGGAGAAGTCAGGAAAGAGGACGATCAGGCTGAAATAAATAATTGACTGGAATTGGGGCCGTGGCAAGAAGAGGGAAAGAGAGGGAACGTTTGGTGGAGAAATCCCCTGGTTTTTGTAGATCGTTGCGGGAAAAGGAACCAACCCTAAACAACCCATCCAAGAACCATCGTCTGAAGACTGTCGTCAATGGTGTGACTCGCTAAGGATCGTAGGACGAACCTTCGGGAGGACTGTAAGAAAAGCGAACCCAAACAACTTTATTGATAGTTTCTGCTGAAGATCGTCGTCCAAGTTGTGTTTCAGTTAAACCCAATCTCCGAGTTGGATCTTATTTATAGAAACGACAAACGGGAACTTTATAAACGCTCAACCAAAGTTACCAAACGGTTACTTCGGGGAATTACTTTAATGAATGGAAGTGGACCACAAAAGTGAGGGATCATAGACTTTCAGTCCAGGAAGTTGGGACTGCTGTTCCATGCACGAGCATACAAGCAGGAGTAATTCTACACTGTGTTAAGATCTCTAACAAGCGGTTAGACAAGCGGTTAGTCGTGCGGCATCCGTGGGGCCAGGAAATTTCAGATGCCTTCAGACGCTGTGACGTCGCGAACAGTCGGTTGATTAAGTCATATATGTGACACGATCATCATTTCAGTCCTGCATGTAGCCATAGAATTGGAGTTGTCCAGCTACCCTAAACCGACCTTGCATATGCAGCAAGAGGAGTATGACGCTGCATATCATGGGCTCAGGCCTCGTGTAAGACAACAATGTTGAGGATAGTAAAATGCATTTGCAACTCTGTCATAATCTCAGCTCTTTCGAGGTTTCGTTTGTTTCTGACATGTCTGTTGATGTTGAACCCTCATTCCCCTCATTCCCCTCATTCCCATCATTCCCATCATCTCCATCTCGACGTTTGACTCGGAGTCGCCTGACTAGAGACAACCCTAGCTCTTCTCTGAGTCTTGCGATGGCCGCCCGTCTTCGTCGCGCCTTTCTTCGCTCCTTACTTTTCTCCCGTCGCATTCTCTTTTTGTGACCCCGTCTCCCCAGGTCGTCATACAGGTTTGCCACTTCCTCCGGTGTGTCGGTAGCTATTCTCCGCACAACGGACGTGTTTTCTTCTGCTGATGTGTTGTCTGTGGCTGACGCATCCACTGTGCCATGCCTCCGTATGACATCACCCTTGACCAGCGGATGCGTAATTATAAGGCGAGCGAAAGTATCAGTGGAGAGAGAGCATAATCCTCGAATCTCCACGAGAGCTTCTTCAGGGAGTTGATAACGACGCTTCTCCATGTCTTTGAAGTACATGTATGCAGATCGAAAGTTCCCAGCATTCAGACACATAAGGATGATGTGCTCAAAAGTCGTGGCGTCCGGAATCAAGCCGAGCTCCGCCATCTCTTTTATGAAAAACATACCCGCTTTGGTGTTCTGGGCCCTTCGGCACATGTTGATGAGAGAGTTGTAAGTTGATATATTGGCACCGTCAGGACACACGAAATTGAGTTCTTTGTAAATCCGGATCCCATCGTCCACCACAGAAGCGTCGAAAAGCGCATGGTGTTCGCATAATTCAAACACAACGTTCGCACAGCCTCTGGGAATAGAAAGCTGCCGAGATTTGAGCTGTTTAAGGATGGTCCACGCATATGTCGGTTTGGCTTCCGATCGAATTAGATATGTGAGAATGGAGCGGGTTGAGCTCCTTTCCAAAGCAATGCCTGACATATGCGTGCTGCAAAGTACTTCGAATGCAGCGGAGACATCACCAGCCACGACATGTGTCTCCGCCATCTTCTCACGATCTTCCAGGAATATGGGAACTTCAGTCCTGTCAAGGAAGCGGAGTACCGAAGCAGCTAGCTCGGTGTCGCCCATTCGAGATGCGAGAGTGAGAACATTACTGCAAACCCCATAGGATGGGTAGAGATGGTCAACCTCAACCATGTTATTCCACACGTAGCGAGTGGTCTTGTGATGGAGAGCCTCGCTAGCGACATCCAGCACATACATCCATAGATCCAATGTCATGTCATTAGTCTGATTGGCCCGAGACTGCATCAATCTCAGCACCTCGTCGAATTCCTCAGCGTCACAAAGATTGTAAACGAGAAGACTATGGAGCCAACTTTCGATTGGAATTCCTTTTCTTTCCATAAGGGCAACCTGGTCCAGTGCGAGTTCAAATTGATGTTCCCTGATGTACCCTGCAACAACATAATGCCAACCTGCAGGGCTCAAAGGAAGCCATCGATCTCGAAGAGTTCGAATAATTTCTTGACGTATTAAGTAATCCGGATGAACGGCAAGGGCCTATTGATTCAGAGACCAGTTAGCAATGCTCGCTAATTCCCTCAAGAGCGCAGTGTTCCTTTGTCCGCACCTGTAAGGCCGCATGGAGGGTACCCGAATCCACCGGAAACCCTTCCCTGTCCATCTCTAACAGTAGTTGATGAACCGCATGGGGTGAGCCACGTATCGCATCTGAGTTGGCGAGTATTAAGGCTCTGTAATGGCGAACCTCCGGACGGACATGGCGATCCCTAATTAGAGCTGTTAGGATTTGAGTCACGGTGTGTATACTAAGTGAATTCGCATCCGTCGTCCGATGCTGCAGTAAGCGCTCCAAGTATGCATTCGACTTGCTTTGAAGACCATCGGTTACGCGATACACTTTGCGCCCCCGTCTGTACGGCACAGAAGTCACCGATCTGATCACGCCTGACGTTTCAGCGGGTACACTGCTGTGATACGCTGCGGTTTCCAACGTAGGGCGGTCCTCATCTTCATGGCGCTGGTCACTATAATATCTTCTCGGAGCTCCTGATACCGAGCGGAGTTTGGTTGATAAATTGCGTATCTTGGGCGCTCGCTTTCCCTTGAGCAAGAAGGTTCCAGGACAATGGAGTGACAATGAATTGAACGATGGACATAGACAAAACCAGAGTCCATCAAGAAGGAGGGTTGCTCGTCGCATTTCCAGTCGTTGGTCGAGGAAGAACTCCGTCAACTCCCCGACCGAGATATTCCCATTTGGTCACGTGATATAGCTTCGCTTTATCCTGCGGCCATGGATCCATGTCTACTCGAGCTCCGAAAATGGTTTTGGTCGGGAAGAAAATTAGGTAAAAGTGACAGTTTTTGATCGTTGAAAGCCAAAATGGCACACTTCCCGTTGAAAATACAGAGCCATATACGCCCAGGCCATGCTCGAGTAAACCGCCAAACCGGACCTCCCTTGCTAACTACCTACCCTTACGAACAAACCCCGGGGTATCTTTTCTTTCATTCCTTGCTCAAAGTCCTCTATCCTGTCTCTAGCTACCACCTCGTCCTCTACCGCGACCACGTCCTCCACGTCCTCCACCACGCCCCCTATCGCCTCTGCCTTCTCCCCGTTGTGAAGGGCCACCACGGCCACGATTGGGGGGTTGGTTTTGCTGTTGCTCCTTGACAAGATCGACAATTTCGTCAGGAATTCGTAGATATTTGATCTGATATACATTTAGCGAGAACGGAAAAAAGAGAGGGCGCGCAGGAAAAAGCGTACATTGTTGCCTCTGATATAGACCTCGGGTAGTCGGAAGAAACGATCACCCTCAGGGCTGGTTTGTACAACTTCCTTCAATATTAAGTTCATCCAATTATCGCAATTGACGAGGTGTCCGTTCAGGGTTTCTCCGTTCTTCAACTCGACAAGCATCGGGTGGCCTTGGGCCGCAGTGAGTAGGCCCAACGGCAACTGTTTTATCGCACAATGTCAGTACCTCAGAAAATACCGTCAAATTTTGTCAGGGTGAGATGCGCTGCGTACCATTTTGCGGCCTTAATGAGTGAGGCAGCTGTAAATGAGTGGCTGAGGTCTAGACGATGCACAGTTGACAGTTGCGCGGGGTATCGACTGCTAGGAGATTTGCGAAAGAATGTGAATATTTGAAAGATAATAATTGATGTGTTTGTGGAGCCAACGGCGTGACGTCTTATTTGCAAATGTTGTCACTTCGCCTGAGGTATCGCCAACTATGTCTCGAGGTCAATTAGACAAAGCTTCGGCATGAGCTTCAGCGGGTGATGATCTCCGACGATTGGGGGACGGTCCGGAAAAAGAAAAGGGCCGAGATAACCGCCCTTTTAGTACTTATCGTTGTTTACTTATCTGCTCTACTGCGCCCCAGGCACCGCCCCATTGACTTCCCCAGGCATCATTCATCCGACCTTTCATTATTGTATGATCGAAGCTTGGGAGTCAGTTTTCTGCTTATTGATTTTGAGTGCTTTGCCTCAATCAGAAATAAAGACGGAGATTTAAATCTCCAAGCTGCTGAGCAACATCCCACAGATTATCATGCGAACCTGAGGCCTATGCGTGTCGCTCATCAGCCACCATGCGCTCGGCCAAGGCAACACTGTTCTTGCTTGCTCCAACACTTGTTCGTTGCCTCCAACCCCCTTCGCCTCCAATTCCAGTAGACCTGGACGAATCCCCTGCTCCAGTCAATAATGGGTCCCCTGTGCTACTTGAACGAAGTTAGTTTATGTCTTGTTGTTCGCCTTGTTTGTAATCAATTAGCTAAGCAAAAATCCATATACAGATAACGACAGTGCCGTTGTGAGATTCCGAATCCTATGTCCAGAATGTGAAGATGGATATGGTTCAAGCTTGGTAAGATTTTAACGTTTCATAACGTTTCATACTCTTTGCTGATGAAACATCAGCTGTTCGACCTCAACGCCAATGCAGCAAGCAATGCTTGCGAAGGGACAGGCATTCTCATCAATGGAGAGGAGTTGGTCCACGAGTGGAATGGAAGTCTCGGTTTCGGCTCTGGAACCATTGCTTCGCTCTCAGACGACAAGAAGAAAATCGAGTTGTCTATTAATTGGCAGACCATCTGTATCCCGCCTCCTTCAGATTCCTCGGATCAGCAGACGGCTCAACTCCTGAGTGTCAAAGTCAACCGGGTCGGTGAAACTTACGCCGGGGATGATGTCGGCTTCTCGGTCTCTTTTACCCAAGTCGGACGTCCTGATATACTACGACTGTGTACTCACCCACTGGATATACTCGGTGGCAATTTGACCATCGACAACTGGCAGGCCTTGGAAAGATCCGAACGTTTGGAGAACCAGGCGAATGTCCAATTGCTTGGTCAAAGTCGAAGAGAATCAGAGAAAGAAATCGAGCAGCTCTGGAGAGAATTGCAGGATCTGAAAGCACAAATGCATGAGTTACGTCACCGTATCAAAGCCGAGGAACATAAAATTCGCAAGCTACTGCAGCAGGATTGTCCGCGTCTGCTAACGAGGTGGAGAAACTGCAGGAGCATCGGGTGCGTAGTGAAGGTCTCGCTGCGAACAGTTCCTGAGATGTTTCGTCAAATCAGGTACACGTTCGGCCCTCTGCCGTCTTCGTTACCCGAGAAAGTGTGTGCACAATGTCAAGATTATGATGGCTGTTCGGCACGTTCGGATCGAGTTCCAACAGAAACCTCCAGTGCGGAAAATGAATCCAAGTTCCTGAACTTATCATCTTCGGAGAACACATTGAGAGATGATCCTGGCTCGTTCAAACCTCCTATCCCTGGCAACTTCTCCGAGGAGAGTGCGAGACATGTACCGAATCTAGAGCTTCCCCCACATGATGAAGTCAAGGGGTTTCTCAGGACCGTTGCTATTGTGCTTCTCGTTGTTATGCTTGGTACATTTGCATTCAAGGTCTATCGTAATACCAACCACTGCCGACGAAGACGGGCAGACCTGGCCGCTAGGCGCGAAGAAAGGAGAGCCCGTCGTGCTTACCGGTCCGCAGCGCGCCGTCTCAGATGGAAGCAGTGGTGGCAGGGAAGATCATATCAGACCACGCTAGTGCTGCCTACTAACCACAGCCTTGAGGAGCTTCGGCATGTTGAGCATGCTCAACAACCTGACTTGGAAGCGAATCCCCCACCTGAGCAGGGTGCAATGCAAGCCGAGATACTGAGCTTGAGAAGGGTTCTCGAGTTCGTAGGCGAGCTTGTTGGGAACAACGATAATCACGATGCAGATCCATCGGAAGACCCTCCAAGGTATACACGGCATGAAGTCGCGCAACTTCCCACCGGCAGATATTCGACGCCAGATCCTGCACCATCGTCAACAGCTGGACTCACGACGATCAACTCACCAAGAACTAGCAGTTTAATGAGCCTTGACACCGTTTCCTCGCTCACGCTGGATACCTTAGAGAGTGCTGATACCGATCCTCCCAGTTACTACAGGTAACTGACTGTGGTCTACGGTTACGATTTCGCCTCGTCTTCATGTTAATTGACAGGTATTGTAGATTGTCAGTTCTCGCGAAGTCCTTGGTTCGCGGTTAACGGCCCTCTGTTTGAGCCAAGTGCTGGCTCACTCATGGACATTTATTTTCCTTTGTTCTTGTACAGGTATGGAAAAGCTGCGAAACGAAGCAGCAGGATTAATACTTAAAAAGGTCTCATAGCACTTTCTTAACACTTTACATTCTTATGGTATCTGTGTTTACCCCCGGCGATGTCTGGTCTACTTCTTGTATTCTTCCTTTTCTTTTTTCTTCCTTACTATTCTTCTCTTCTCGCCCTCAATTCAGGGGGGAACTCCTACGTACTTATGGTAGCGCTCTCCCGGGGACAATGGAAAAGACTGATACCTTACTGTGAAACGTTGTGGAACTTGGTACCCAATGCAAATTTGCAGTTTTGATTGAACCGATCGATCGCCTCGGTTACGACGAACAAAGCTAACAAGAGTAAAATACATCGACACATTCATGAATTAACCCAGCCGAAACATAACCATTCCACAATTAGACCTTTGGTCGCTTGGCTGCTTCATCCTCCTCCTCTTCATTTTCATCATCCTCGACCGTGAACTTCCGCTTGATCCGCCTGTCTCTGCCAAGGGTGCCGTTGGGGCTTTCACTGGCCGCATCCAAGACGGCGATGGCTCTCGACTCGGCAACCTCTTCCATCTCCTCTTCTCTGGCCTTCAAGCTCTCCTCCCGAGCGACGAACGATTTGAGAAGGTTCTCGTAGCCTTCCTCGACGTTCAGCTCGGTCTCTTCCAGTTTCTGGATGCGCTCGCTCAGGTCAATCTGGATCAGCATGTCCCGGTGGCGCTTGTAGAGACGCTGCTTGACGAGCATCCGCCACCAGTAGTAGCGTCGATCGTTGGGGTCGTCCGCATTGTACTTCTTGATCAACAGCCGGGACATGTTTGCGCCACCGGCAACGCGGTTCTTGACGGGGATCTTGCTCAGGAGGAACATCTCCAGGATGTGAGCGAACTGGGTCGGAGCGATCTTGTAAGATGCGCGAATGTCATTGAGAAGTTTGGTGGGAATGAGTGCATTGTTGGGAACTCGGCGCGGTCGTTGCTTCCGAGAGTGGACTTGGTAGGGGTCTGGGTTGATGGTTATGTTGTGTTTGTTGAATTCGGTGCGAAGCATTTGGAAGTCGGCGGTATCACGGAGGGCGTCAAAGGCCTCGTTGGGATCTTCGACCGTCAGCTCCACGATGGTTGGATCGTCGAAGCATGCCGAGTGGATGGTGGTGTAGAGATGGGTTCCATGGCCGGAGCCCTGATGAGGAGGAAGGATCAGGAATTGGGCGATCCTAAGCCGGGCTGGGAGCTCGGAAGTTTTAACATCGGGCATCGGAAATGGGCCATCAGACAGGGTTGGCACTTTAAGAGGATCCCTCCGATAGAGCCACCAGCGATAAGTCGTTGCGTATCCGACGATTGAGTATTGCGAGGCGGTTGGTGTGGGCGGGGTCACTTTCTCGTACCTAAAGCCCGTTCTGATGAGCTGTCATGTCCTACCGAGCCAGTTATACGGACGGTGTCACTTACACAAAGTAGACGGTCCACCTCTCAAGAGTCCATTCGAAGTCGTTTGTCTCGATGGGAGTTCCGGCTTCGATAAACAGAGACACGAAAACTTGCATATGATCCAAAACACGTCGTACTTCAGGATCGGCCAGTGAGCCGGCCCAGATCTCGTACTGCCTTTTGCCGACGGTATAACTAAGGGCGAGCTTGCCTGGAGGGACGAAATCCTTTGCGCTTTCGTCATTTTGGACGGCGTTCTCGTACTCGCAAAGTGTCGTAAATGCCTCTATATCAAGTTTCCATATGTGTCAGTGAACCACGGCTTTGATGATTAACCTGAGTAGTAGTAATGACCAAAGAGTCTACGGACCTTCAGGAATCCAGGGTTTCAGCGTCGCATTCAAGTCAACGGCGGCCGTATCGTCAACAGTCTTGAACTTCTCATCGTAGGAGATGTGAACATGCGGCCGGAGATCATGCGCCGCGAATCTCAAGCGGATGATCAAGCCCTTGTAGCCGAATATGCGCTCCTCATCGCCGAAGATAGGATAGGTAAACCGTGGGTGGAAAGTGGAGAGCGTCTTGGGCTTTTGCTCGCTTGGCTGGACTATCGTGATATGGACAGCGTCATTGGCGTCGCAGGACCCTGTGAAAGGATAATGGCATCAGTTTACGAGAAGCTTTGGATAGAAAAATTAAAGGCTGACATCACTTACAGCCGTCTTCATTCTCCATGTTGCCGGCAGCTCTGCGTCAACAGTAGTTAAGCAATAGATGGTGGCTGCAGAGTGAGATAGTGGGATGAGTGGTGGAGTTTCTGAGGGATCTTTAGAGATGAAGGCGCGTGTTTTGGGACCGCGTTGCGTGGAGCTTGTATTACTGTTCTTGGTTAGTCTGCAAAGCCATGACCTGGAGCTTAAATAGGAGGACCACTTTGTATCCAAGACTTTATACATTCATCGTTCAAGCTTCTGACTGCTAAATTTGCAATAAAAAAAGTCCTTTTAAGGTTCCTTTATTATTCCTCTCAGAAGATTGTGATATCCTCTTCACGTACTATTGAACAACAAGTCCATTTCCTATATGTACCTATGCTTACACCCCATAACAGCTAGATTATGGTTCTCTGGAGTGGAAGGTCTTCAGTTTAGAAGTATTTCTTCAATCTATCATACAAATAAATATAAGCATATATCTACTCGTCGTCCTTGTCAACTTCATCGCATTAAGATTCGATATCTATTGACGATAGATATCGACTTACGCAGTATGAGTAAGATCCAGCTATGCACAGCCATTTTGACAGAAAACTCCACTGATATTTGCACGTGGCCATCAACTGTTGCGTATTTTACTATTTAGTGTTGCGCAGTTCTGGACCCAGTCAACGTGTTAATATGCCAATCTTGCATAGGGTATTGTTTGAAGTTTCGCGTCTTATCCTCTCGCCTAGTACCTTCATGAATCAGTTACGGAATACCCGTTACCAGCTTTTTGAGATCATCATATAAGAAAGGTGTTGTCGACACAGGATTGTTTACGGAGGTACTCCTGCGATCAATAGGGGAAGGCATTGGACAGTCGTCCAATATGGTAATAGGTATGTCCCGTGTGGGTCTCCAGTCTTGCCGCCCGGGAAAGAAAGTGACTGCGTATCTTACCGGCGTCCCTTGCGTATCACAATCTGTCCCATCCAAGTTCCAACGCCACGTCCGGCCCATTTCCCCTAGTTCCCATTTTGGATACTCGTTTTGAAGACCATTTTCTTACGTCTTCCCTTTTCCCTTTCCCCAAACAATTGAGGTTAGTCCATAGGAGAGCCTCGAACAAATCCGGGGAATTCTACGAACACTTGTTGTCAATTGACATGATGCTCGGAGTTCTGTAGCGCCGACCACGAGTGCGAAGCTCCGGACAAGAGGCAGCCATGGAAGGACTCTTCACATTGCTCATGCTGAGCATTGTGATGGCAATTACGTGAGCTAGACGCATCATCCCCTTGGGCTGGAGGTTCCGATCCGTAACTAAACAATTATGTTGTCTTTATAGATCCTTCGTCGTTGGCTCATTACCACTTGCCTTCACACTGTCCCCTTCTCAATTGCGATTCATATCGTCCATTGGCATGGGAGTGTTGGTTGGAACGTCGTTGATCGTGATCATCCCCGAAGGAGTAGAGACTCTTTATAGCGCAAGCTCAATCAGTCATCGAAAAGACATCAGTAGCCGCGGAACAAATGTCAGATGGCAACATCAGGAGATTCCGGCCGTGACCAGCAGTCAGATCTCAAATGCAGAGGATGGAAGCCTCTCACAGACATCCTTGGTTTCGGCATCCTCATTCATACTGCCTAGTCCACTGACTTCGCTACCGAGCGATGGTACGATATCTGTCACGAGCTCCGAGCAGCCATCAACTCAGTCGCAAAGATTGCGGGCGAGGAAAGAGGAAAATCCAAGTGAAAAAAAGGAAGATGGAACTCATGATCATGAGGATGAAACTTCGCCGCATGCCTGGATCGGTATCGCATTGATCAGCGGGTTCATTCTGATGTATCTCATTGACAAACTTCCGGAATTCGCATCCCCCTCGAAGCATCAACGACCACCATACCATATCTCTCTGGACAACCTAGGATCCGGCCTGCGACGAGGCTCATTATCTTCCCGAGATGGAGGACTGCTAGAGCCTGGCAGCAATTCCAAGCGCGGCCACAGTTTTGCAACAACCACTGGCCTTGTGATCCATGCTGCTGCGGACGGAATCGCGCTGGGAGCGTCTAGTTCCGACACTGGCTTGAGTTTCATTATCTTCTTGGCCATCATGGTCCACAAGGCCCCAGCCTCTTTCGGACTGACGTCCGTTCTGCTCAAACAGGGCCTCTCCAGTCGGGCGGCCAGAGCGCACCTCCTAGTATTCAGTTTGGCTGCCCCCGTGGGCGCTTTAGCAACATTTCTGTTCGTGCAAGCTGTGGGATCGGGTCTTAGCGGCGACGAGGCAGGTACACGATGGCGGACGGGAATGCTCCTTTTGTTCTCCGCAGGTACATTCTTGTAAGTTGTTTCCGGCTCTAATTCGTTGGCCTTAGAAACTCGGACTGATGGTATTCCCAGGTATGTAGCGATGCACACCATGCAAGAGAATGGCTCCAGCTCGGCATCCCGAGACTCGCAGGCCAATGGGTATGGCGACTCGAGAGACGCCCTGACCAAACCCGACAAGTCTTTGAGAGACCTGATTGCTTCCGTCGTTGGCATGACTTTACCGCTTTTCTTACAGATTGGTCACGCCCATTGACGGCCACCTTTCTGAAAAGTTATAGACTCACCACATTTCCCTTGTCGGAGTTTTGATTCAACCTTACCCGAATTGAAGTCGAAGAACTTGGAGACTACTCGCAAGTAGAATTACATTGGGGACGAAAACCCTTGCATGGCGAGAAATCTAAAGATCTGCATCTCACGCAAGCTATACTCTACAAAGAAGTTACTGTTTGCTACGATGCTTAGCCTCAGGCACCACGTTAGTCTGATGAAGAATTAGACGTCTGTGCCTCTGTTCAATTGTTTGGCAAAATTTATCTGTATTGGTCATGATTGCATGTTACCTCAGGATCATATTTACGTAGCGTCATCATGAGTTTCAAGGGCTCACATATATAGGGTCGGCCGCGCCGCTGGGACTTTTTGGAGTTTTTGCCAACATTGATCCATTCAGGAGGGCGCAATCTCATATTTCAATCACTATGTCATTCTCTGTGATGAAACAATTCGTCAGTCTGAATCATCCTCAGAAGGCGACCCGTTCCACGGTCGGACAGTCCATGCCGCGTTCGTACCCAAGGACTCGGAACAACCGTATCTACAGTAGTTGATATCTACATCAAGCTTCACGAGAGTTAAACAGTACTGGGTTGGGCACCACCGTCAATGTATGGCGTTTGACTTCTGACCTGTGCGCAGTACTACTACAGTTTTCGAGGGAACTAGATGGCGGCAATAGGCTGTTCGGTCACTAACGAAAAGACTGTTAGCTGCCACCCGACAAGAAAGATTCGTCGGATATACTTCGATGCTTTGTCTCTCGACGGCCTGGGAAACACTCGCCACAGCCCTTGCAAGATCCTCGTGGAGGAGAGTTATTTCACCACAAGCTTGAGCAAGGAGTAGCCGAAAAAACAGATCAAGGGGAAGGGGAAAACAAAAAAATTTTTTTTTCTGCCGTACAGATGGAGTCGGTCTGAAATGATTGGCACTATTAATAAGGCTCAGTGCAGTTCAGGCACTTATCAGGGCTGTCAGCTTTGACCGCCAACGGTTTTCTTCCATACGGGATTCGAGTCCAGCTGAATCTGATTATTGCATGCTTGGCGGGTCTCCTGCTAGTGACTGCACCTGACCCTCCGTCACGACATCGCATGATCGAGACTCTTTCGCCCAGAAGTCTTTCAGCCTGTACAGATTTACGAATTTACCGCCCTATTTCCCACTGGGTAATGCTCGGGATTTACTACGTACTCCTTGTCGGCATCAATACGTCGCATCTTTTCCAACACAACTCTCCTCTTAACGAAATCTCCAACTGCTCTCGGATGGCTCCGCCCGTTCTTTAGTGACTTCACTCACTCCCTATTCCGTACATCCTCCGCGCGCTCGCTGAAGTCCTGCCGGCTCGGCTCCTGCACCCACGAACTCAGACCCTTCCTTCATCAATCGTACCCGATCGTTTATTCTCCTACCTCTATGTATGGGACTAGTCCCAGAAAGGTTGTGCGAGACGTTTATCGATAATTTCGAAGTGCTTGGGGAGGGACATCACTGTCGCTGATAGCAAGCTATCGCCCGCCGCCGCACCGACTCCATGAGCCAGCGTCGTACCTCTTTCGTTGATACGCAGGATTCTGGGATGAGTCCGCGGAGTTTATCTGAGCAGCTGGCCACTGCTCATTCCCGATCGTCTGCAGGCAGGGATTCGGAATGCAGTCTCTCGAGTCATCACTCAAGACCGTCGGCGTCCTCCCACAAGACCATCACAGCTATTCCTCCAAATCTCCTACCATCTGCGCCGGCATCCCCTCCCACGCCGGCGCCTAGTCCGACGCCTCACCAACGGCCGCCAAGTTGGCAATCCGCCGAGGAGGAGGAAGATGCATTCCTCTTGAATGCAAGAATCCATTTCAGTTCGTTGTCTAGTGCGAAGAAACAGAAGTTCTTGGCGGGCATTTTGGGCCTGTGCGATAATCAGCATCTCAGCTTTGTTTCCAGCTATGTCGGCCCTCGTTTGAGAAAAGATCCTTTCTTGGTCTTTCCTAATGAACTCTGCTTGAGGGTAAGGCCAACGACCTTGATTACTCATGCGGACTGCCTGGGGATGCGCTGACATGTTTCTTCTTCCTTGTCGATTAGGTCCTTTCATTTATTGATGATCCAAAAACACTCGCAAGAGCCTCTCAGGTCTCACGACGATGGCGTGAGCTTTTGAACGATGACATAACATGGAAGAATCTTTGTGACAAGCATGCATATGTTTACCGGCGGATGTCAGAAGACGACCGTGACTTTATCGACCCTTTTCATACAAATGCTGTCCAAGCCGTGTCGAATGCGCGCGCGTTTTTCCAAAGAAGATCGCCCACCTCTAACCATCACTCCAATGATGGCTTTGCCGGTTTCTCCCGTTCTTTCTCTGGGGAGCTACCTTCGTCCTCGAGTTATCCATCCCGGAAGCGACGGGCTCGCCCCTTATCCTACAGATCCCACTTCAAGCAAAAGTATATGGTCGAGTCAGCTTGGAACAAAGGCGGGCGGGTCACACAGCGACACATTACACCGGACCAAGGCGTCGTCACGAGTTTACATCTCACCCCAAAGTACATTGTGGTTGCTTTGGACAATGCAAAAATCCATGTCTATGATACCAACGGAGACAACCAGAAAACACTATCAGGGCATGTTATGGGTGTATGGGCCATGGTTCCATGGGACGACATCCTAGTGAGTGGTGGTTGTGACCGAGAAGTTAGAGTTTGGAACATGGCCACTGGGTAAGCCAAGCTGCACCTCTCGATCTGGAGACCAGAGACTGATCAACCACGATTAGGGCTGGAATCCATCTTTTGCGTGGTCACACATCAACCGTACGCTGCCTTAGGATGTCGGATCGGAACACTGCTATCTCGGGGTCCAGGGATACGACGTTGCGTATATGGGATCTGGCAACGGGCACTTGTAAAAATGTCCTGGTCGGGCACCAGGCAAGCGTCAGGTGCCTAGCAATTCATGGCGATATCGTAGTCTCCGGAAGCTACGATACGACTGCACGCATATGGAGTATATCCGAAGGACGCTGCCAACGAACCCTCTCCGGCCATTTCAGTCAGATCTATGCGATTGCTTTTGATGGAAGACGCATTGCAACCGGAAGTCTCGACACAAGCGTTCGCATCTGGGATCCGCGTTCCGGACAGTGTCATGCCATCTTGCAAGGCCACACCTCTCTCGTCGGACAATTACAGATGCGGGGTGACACTCTTGTGACTGGCGGCTCGGACGGTTCTGTTCGAGTTTGGTCCCTGACTCGAATGGCACCTATTCATCGGCTCGCTGCACATGATAACAGCGTGACAAGTCTTCAGTTTGACAGCACTCGTATCGTAAGTGGTGGCAGCGACGGTCGCGTCAAAGTATGGAGCCTGCAGACCGGCCAACTGCTTCGTGAGCTATCTACCCCTGCAGAAGCTGTGTGGAGAGTCGCATTTGAAGAAGAAAAGGCCGTCATCATGGCGAGCAGGGCCGGTCGCACCATGATGGAGGTGAGTCATCAATGCCCTTCCCGTCGATGTTATCACGAATCTAACAGGCTCCAGGTTTGGTCCTTTGCCCCTCCCCCGGAAGAGACCGCGGATGATTCCGTCATCATCGAAAGTGCTTCTAGCACCCCTGGACTTCGGCCTGCCAAGGAACACAACGACTTTGCAGCTGGCACTGGCAGGCATAGGTCACTTTTTTCGGACCCTCCGCCCACGATATCGCTCGGAAGTGACAGTGACCAAATGATGCCAGATGCCCCAACCTCTTGATGTCTCGTATCACTCGTCCGGACCAAGAGGGCTTCCTTAGATTCGACGATGGGTCAATTTCTCGTCTATAAGTTTTCTCAAATTATGATGATCGCTTTCTTTCTTTGCATTCAACGGACTGGCAGTGTGAGTAGCTCTGCTGGCCGTCACAGAGCCCACTTGTCGATTCGTTGAACCCATCGTCGAATTTGACCCTTTGCATGTTCCGTTTTTGGATCCCAATACGATTCACTACTGTCAATTTCGCCTCGACATGAATGATGCTGTGGAGTTTATTGCTGGGGAATGGCCCTCCTACTACCCGTTGATTGAGTCGTTGTATGTGCTGGAGTCTTCCGTGTGGTGAGTTTCAAGGAGCTAGATGGTACCCGCCTCGGGAGGCGATGTGATATATCTGCCATCAGGGAATTCTTGTCTCATTTACTTTGGACTCTTTCCAACAAGTGAGGAGATTCCACCGTTTAATTCGATCACATGTGTTTAGCGTATAGTTGCATACCAAGAGCATTAGTCATACAAATCTACATAGTCATCACTACTTCTACTTAATTTCTACTTATGTATTGTTTCTTTTCTTCTGAATGGTGATGACTGGGCCTCTTCCCCAGCGGCCACTTCGTTGCCTTGAGACGATGGTTGAATTTACCCGCAGATGACTAATAAGCCTGTCAACGAAACACTCGCGGACCGACGAGGGGGAATCGTGATCGATCTTCGAAACGCTTCTCCGAATTTTTATTTGATTCCCAGATAGCTAGCTGAAGACTTTTTTTTTATGCCCCTGTCTGGCTTGACTCTGGGCGGAACCAGGTGCAAGCGGAGGGAACTAGGTAGCCGTCGCAGCCCCCCAAAATGGAGATGCTTTTGAATCCGCTAGCTTTCACAGTTTAATGACAATATCGTTCCTCAGGCACGTTGTTGCTCGTGCATTAGGGCGAAGACAAAGAAAAAGAAAGAACAAGTGGAATCTATCTATCTACCGTCAGATTCGCAGACAGCGATGGTCTATGTCGGACCGAGTACTGGTTGCTACTTGTGTCGCAAGCGGAAGATCAAGGTAGGCTCCCCACCGCCCGCGTGTATCATTTTCATTGTCCCTTGTTCCACAACAAGAAAAATAAACCAATAAACATCTGTTTCTGTCAATGTAGTGCTCGGAAGAAAAGCCCGGCTGCAGAAACTGTGCAATCTACGGACGGCCATGTCCTGGGTACAGGAGCGATGGTGTCTTCCGAAACGAGACACAGAGAGTCGGCAAGTTGATGAAGAAAACCGGTAGCTCTGCATTGGCCAAAGGTCCTGGGACGCGGAATCCGGTGGCTGGCCGCCGACTCCTTCGAGATGCATCATCTACTACTTCTACGGCAAATTCGCCGTTATCACTGTACCGTGTAGCGGATTCGACGTGGGAGGAACGGGCAGCTTGTTACTTCTTCGATCAATACACCACTGCCGGCAAGTCGGACGATTGCGTGAGCCATTTGGAGTTTCTTCCCGCACTGTATGCTCAGTGTCGGGAGAAGGGGGGAAGCGATGCACCGTCGTCGTGTCTACGATGGGCCGTCGATGCCTCGGCGCTTGTTGCGCTGGGGCATGAAACCAAAGCGCAGGCGTTGACGCTGAAAGCGAGGAGAAGCTATGGGATGGCACTTCGGGAACTACGACAGCTATTGCAGTCGCCGGCTCAGGCGGTAAAGGACCAGACTTTTGCGGCCGTGGTTCTGCTTTCGCTGTTTGAAGATATCAGTGGAGAACGGAATGGGCTTTGCAGCTCACATACCGCTGGTCTTGAGCTGTTGATGAGGCTCCGGGGGGAGGGTCAACTCGGTCACCAACAGGGTCGGGATCTGTTTGCTTATGCCTATGCGCATACGGTATGTTGGAGCTTTTATCGTGATTTCAGGGATCCTTGAATCTGACACTCATCTAATAACCCTAGCACATTGAAATACTGGCCCTGGGCGACAAACCTCGATTCAATACGGAATGGATCATCGGGGCATTGAGTGGTGATGACCCCGTTCACCGATTAATGTTGACATCTTCGAAGATCAGTCAGTTGTTCTTGAAAGCATCTTCGGCCCAGTCACAAATGCAAGGCCAGGATGTCCCGCCGGGCCTTGTGAAAGCGTTCTTGATCGGGTGGATCGAGTACGGCAAAGCTCTAGATTTGGAGCTGACTCGATGGGGTCAAAACCTGCCGGACCACTGGCTTCCTCTCATCGTGCATGCACCCAACGGAGAGCCGCTCATTGCTTACCAACGAATCTCCATCGCGACGATATGGAACTATTACCGTGCGGTCCGGATCGTCATGCAAAGAATCCTCATCGAGCTGCGGCGGGCCCTGGCATTACTCGTTACTGGCAACAGCGCGGAAATTGCTGCCGGCTTCGATGATTCGGCCGAGCAGGTGGTCATCCAGGAGATGATCACCGATATCTGTCGAAGTCTGCCTTTCTCGTTGGGGACTGTCGATTCGCTGGGCAGAAGGACGACTTCGTCGAAGCACGCCGCACCGTTGGACCAAGAGAAACCTCGCATCAAAGCTGTTCATGGATATAGTTCATTATGGCCTCTATGGTACGTACTGTCTTGTGGGCTAGCCACGCCTGCGCAGGCAAGCCAGGTCCGCTCTGCTTTGGCGCGGTTAGGTTCCGGGTTAGGGATCAAGTTGGCATCGATCCTGGCGGAAGCGGAGGGAGGCCCTGATGCGTTTGGAACGGGGATGAATCAACAATCGACGTTATAGTTGGGGTTGTATGGTATACAAGTATTTGTTTCTCTGATTGGATATATGGGCCAGGCAATGGCGTTCTTCGACGAGAGTTGGTTTTGATGAAGTATATATTTTGATCTAATCTGGTTGATAAATACAAGTCTTTAATCACCTTCTAGGGTATATACTACATATATATCCAGAGATCTAGATGGACCATCTTAAAGTAGTGACTTGCTCCGGTGTTTCCACTTTTAGGTGGTTACATGTCGTTCCTTCTCAAAGAGTCGATCGCTCTCTCTCGTGGGCGGCAGCGGGCGGATATGATGACGTCACCTACATGTTTGTTCCCCTGCAGATGGGGAAGGCGCTGTCTCAATTTGTTATCACTGTGGCTCTACCTTACTTTTTAGGTACTCTGCTGCTTTTCCTGTCTACCTATCCAATGAAACTCACACATCAGGTCCTGGAGTGGACGGTGTGCCGGTTTAGCCGTTTCCGTCATTGATGCTACCTTTCCAATAAGCACCTAGCTTCCCAGCTTACCACAGGAACGATGACATCTTCCGCTTGGGTCCTTATCGCGTTGTCGTCTGTCTACAGGTCCTCGGGTAGTTATCCGTGCTGACGCTGTGTCTTAAGAAGTATAGATAGTCCTCACTGACGACATCCCCCCTGGTGTTTTAGCTGATCTTTAAATACAGCCCTGCCGCATTTTGTTCGCTACCTTTTCGGTGAGCATATATATCTTGTACTTGGTTTGATTGTTACTGTTGCGATTTCATTTCCCCTTTAATTCCATCATTGTATTAAGTTCTCTCCATTCAAGTCTGATTAAAATACCACTCTACATCCGACGTCGATTCAACCCAAAGCAACCAGCTAGGTGGGAGACCCAATGGCGCAACAAGAGAGAAAGCTTCCTTTTGGGAAGATAGAGCCCAATTCAGCAAAATATTTCTATACTTGTGCGCTAGGTGGCATTGTCGGTACGTAGCACCTCCATTGATTACTACAGGCGAAAACGATAAGAGAACATGCAACGCTAATGGAACCGACCATATCGGTTGCATAATAATCAGCTTGTGGTATGTCCATTGATCTTACCCTTGCCTCTCATTGGCAATCCAGCGTGCGCTGACAGAACAACAGGTCCAACTCACACAGCAGTTACCCCGCTTGATCTCGTGAAATGTCGCCGTCAAGTTGATCCCAAGATCTACACCTCCAATATCTCCGCATGGCGCTCAATATTTGCCAAGGAAGGGTTGCGCGGCGTGTTCTTTGGATGGTCTCCTACGTTGATCGGCTACTCTTTCCAAGGCGCTGGCAAATATGGTTTCTACGAATACTTCAAATACCTCTACGGGGACCGCCTGTTCCCCAACACGAACCGCACACTCGTCCATCTGGGTGCGAGTGCATCCGCCGAGTTCATTGCTGATATTGCCCTCTGCCCGTGGGAGGCCATCAAGGTGCGCATGCAAACCACACTTCCGCCGTATGCGCACAACTTGCGCGAAGGATGGAGCAAGATCACGGCGAAGGAAGGTATCTCGGGACTGTACAAGGGCCTCTACCCGCTCTGGGCTCGTCAGATCCCGTACACGATGACCAAGTTCGCCACGTTCGAGGAGACCGTTAGCTTGATCTACAAAACTCTGGGGAAGCCGAAGGAAAGCTTCAACGGACTACAGCAGACGGGCGTCAGCTTTGCGGGTGGTTACATTGCTGGTGTTTTCTGTGCGATTGTTAGCCATCCTGCAGATGTCATGGTTAGCAAGTTGAATGCGGATCGCCAGGGTGAGTCTCTTGTCTAGCTGTGGATCGAAGATAACAATTGCTGACTGGAGGGGATCGATCAGCCGGTGAGGGTGCAATGAAGGCCGTGTCCAGGATCTATGGTAACATTGGATTCTTTGGACTTTGGAACGGCTTGACGGTCCGAATCTTCATGCTGGGAACATTGACTGGTTTCCAATGGTTGATGTAAGTTCTGCGTTCTGTATGATTTTCTTGATTTGGGTGATATAGGACTGACATACGGTAGCTACGACTCCTTCAAGGTGTTTCTTGGCCTCCCAACGACAGGTGGTCATTAGAGTACCTGATTGAAGCATTCGCATTCTTCTCAAAACATCTGTTTCATTTGTAAGATTTCGTTCGGATGGTTTAGAACCTTGGAGTTGTTGGATAGGAGTAATGATTTAATGTGCATGAATTCCCTCAATTAGATTGAGTGTGTATACCTTTCCGTGAGAAATTCTGAAGACTGGCACAGTATCTCATATCTAGCATCTAGTTGAGCTCATCAAAATGACAAAAATCTATTGGAATACATGATTGTTCTTCAATAGATCCAGAACAAGAACACGCTCACCGCCTTTGATCACCAGTTGGCCGAAAGACATGTGATCGCCGCCGAGGCCGCATCTCGACATTCTCGAGGCGTGATCCATCATCGAACATTCATTCACCTCCGCCAACTCTTCCAGCGATTGCCGCCACATCGCTGGGGAACCTTTCACCTCATGCTATATATCAATTATATTTGGACTTTTCACGTGTGACTCCTTTCTTTCCCCACCTCTAAGCTCTCGCAACCACTCATCTTTCTCCTCCCGACCAACCGAGAAAAAGGGATCTATCACACGCAACAGCAAGACATCGCTCCTCGTGAATAGTTCCTGCAGCTCAATTCAGCGACACAAATCCAACTAACATCAAACTTGAGAACCATCCGTTCTTCTTCGAATCTTCAATCCTCAATCCTCTTTTATCTACGCAACACACGCAACCAAGAACCTATCTACCCTACCTCGTCGCAAAGCTCCATCCCTCCATCGATCTCCCACTTTCTCAATCTCAAACCACCACACCACATTCACAATGGACCCCTCCACGACCGCCCGATCCTCCCTCCCCTCCACCAACCCTCCCAGCGTCGAAACGGCCTACCGCAAGAAATGCATCGCCCTCAAACGACGCCTCAACGAAATCGAAGCCGAGAACGAAATCATGCGCCTGCGCAACCGCCGCGGCTGGCAATACATTCAGAAGATGCGTCTCGAGTCGTGCATCCTGCTCGAGCGCCTCGCCAAAGTCACCGGCATGGCCGAGGAGGCGCAGGTCGGCGTGAACCCCGAGCTACGCGCCCGCGCGGCGGCCATGATGTCCAACGCCGCGGCGTTTAATAACCTCGCTGCCGCGGAGAACGGGCATCCGCGGTTGGAGGACGAGACGGAGGGGAGTTCGGACGAGCAGCCTCCTACGGTGAGTTTTCCTCGGCATATTTCATTCTCTTGGGCTAAACTTGGTTTTGTTATGGACTTGTTTCTTTTCTTTTTTGCTGATGTTTGGGAAAAAAAACAAAAAGCCCCAAGAACGTCCCCTCCGCGTAAAACGGTCCCGGAAATCCAACATCAACGTGGACGGCCTCGACGACGACCTCGCCGAGTCCACCCCCGCAGGCGCGCTGCCTCGCATCGCCCCCGCGCCGACGCCGACGCAGGAGGAACTCACCTCGACCTTCCGGATCAATGGATCGGCGACGCCGGCTGCTTCTGCGGCGGCGCACGAGAAAGATACCGCTGCTCCTCCCCCCCCTGCTAAGGAGAGCGCGGGTCACGATGCCGGTCGAGACCGGGACGAGACCGCCGAGCCTCGGGCTGCGGAGGGGTCGAGCGAGCAAAAACCGCCTTCCACGACGCCGATGGATGTTGATGCGAAGGAGCCGAAGGAGGAGGAGAGTCAAGGGTGATGTGATGGCGATGGCGTTGAAAGGGAAAACGAAGCATCGTTGGGTAGATCGGTGTTGAGAGATTTTAGGTCATGTCAAATCGATTGACTGGTTGTTTTGCTTTATACATGGGGGAGGGTGTTCTCACATTATTGATTTCGTTTATGGTCTTTCATCTTAATGTTACCTGTGGGAATAAACGGTACGCTAATTCCTTTTTCGACTCTTTTCTTTGTTTCTTCAAATCAATTATCATCTCTCGGTCTGATGTGATGATATCAGACCTGGAATATATTGGTGTAACCACCAGTCAGTTTTCAGCAGACCTTCGCATCAACCTGCGCTTTAAAGCTGACATTGACATTGACATAACCCGTGCTCTGGGTTAACCAGTATAGTGCAACTCTTTATGAATGCAATATATTA
The DNA here is from genome assembly GCA_027569715.1 of Hamigera avellanea. NCBI lineage: Eukaryota > Fungi > Ascomycota > Eurotiomycetes > Eurotiales > Aspergillaceae > Hamigera > Hamigera avellanea. The sequence continues at coordinate 159,891 of JAPDKU010000004.1, forward strand.
TTCTATATATATAGTACAAGACACTATCGACTTGCAATGCCGTTTTCTCGATTCTCCGATCTTTTCCCATAAGTTACAGCCCCGGCACAACCCGAACGAAAACTCCAGCGCCCCTGCGCAGAGGTAATACAATACAAGATGCATGCAGTGTTGCTCCGACCAGGACATGAATAGAAAAGAAGAAAAAAAAACCCCAACCCAACCCACGAATAACAAGTGCAGATGAATCAACCCAGTGGAGAAACCGACGAAGAACAGGGGGGATGATGACGACGACGTTGAACCCGCCAAGGCGGAGAAAATGAGAAAATGAAAAAAAAAAAAAAAAAAACTGAATACCTAGGTAATGCATACTGGATGTGGCTATGTTCACGTTTGGCTCCAAACTCTCCAGAAACCCAATTCCTGATGGGTGAGTGAGTAAACCGGAGCTAGAATGAGCATGTACAATGATTCGAGGCCGTCAGAGTAAATGGCTTTTTCTTGAGCATGCGGCGGGAGACTCGATAGCTGCAGAGGTGATGGATGACTCGAAAGCGGGCGAAATATAATAGGTGCTTCCGCTCTATTCGACTCCGGCGTACAGGTCAACGACGATGTTGATCGCCGCTACGAGGATTTCCGCAGCGATGAGAACGATGACTGTATCACGACGTTAGCAATGCTGAAACAGTGAACGGGGGTTCGCTCAAAAGTGCTTACCAATCCATTCAAGATACTCGCCATGACGGTGAGTAAGCTGATCCTTGAGGACCGCCAGAAGATCCGCAATCACATCGAGGCGTTCGGTCAACAGGCTGACTCGTTGGTCCATCTCCAGATAGCTGCGAACAGCCTGATATACGGGCTCTAGCTGCGGTTCCGCCCACATGAGTTCCGGACTGTCCAGGACGGAACCTTGCAGATGGATGTTAATTCGCAAGATGAACAGTTCTCCAATCTGCATGTTGATCTGTTTGCGAGTGAGATTGACGCTGCCGGTTGCGGCAATCTGAGCCGGCAGTGGCGCTGTCTTGGAGATGGTTTCCGAGACGAGATCTTCGAAGAGAGAGGTTTTGACGGACTGAGCGAGGGCGTGAGAAATCGTAAGCTTGATCATGTGGTTTCGCGGATCACGGAGGGAAATGAAGTCGTTATATATGCGAGCCTGATATTCGCGAGCATAGTAGAAGTTGAAATTCTCCACCTGGGTATCTTCAGGGCTCAAAATCGAAGTTGCAAATTTGGAAATATCGGACAGGAACCGAGATTCCTGCGCAGGTGTCATGCCCCATATTACGACCGTTCCATAATCGAAGAGGAAAATCTCGGGCGTATGGATTGTCGTGTCGAAATCCGGCGTCGTGTCCAACCGGGACGATGTGCCCGCATCACCAACGCTGCCTTCTGCAGTAGCACCCGCTTCGTGAAGGTCAATGAGATCTTCTCTCCTTTGCTTCGTGTTATCTTCGATCTCGACTACACTGTCCGAATACCTGCGTTCCTTGGGTAATCGTTCAGGCTGACGTCTAGCCTCCGTTTCCAATCCCTCACTTGCGAAAATCCTCGATTCATTTTTCTTGTCTTCGAACTGGTAGTCATACGGTGAATAGACACACTCGTCGTATAACTTCGGATTTGCCCCACGAGTTTTGGACCGCGATTTCAGAAACTTGATCACACCTTCCAGACGATATGAATTGGCCGTGCAGTATGCCGTCACCCGAGGCAAGCGATCCCGATCTGCCTTTCCTAGCCGTGCAGCATGACTCCTTGCGGTTGGTTCTTTGATTCGAGTGATCTGCGAGTAAACGTCGCGCGGGAAATCTCCGTCGAAGTTCTCGTCGTCGGCTGTCACAGGGTCGGGAAGAAGCTTCAGCTTCTGCGCATTCTTGGTTGTTCTTTGAGGGCCAATTTTCGGACCCGATGGCAGAGGGGCGGCCGCGGTACTATACGGAGCTCCGTGACTGTTGCGACGGCGGAGTTTGCTGTTCAGCGCAGAGAGCATTGGCTGCCCACCAGGCCGCTGCGGACTTTGAACATTCTGAACGGGAGGAGAGCCAGTTTGTAATGGCCCGAAAGTAGAATCTGTAGCGGTGGCTCCGCCGTATGTGCTGATGGTGGTGAGAGGATTGAAAGTCACAGTCCGCGCCGGGCGGTTTGCTCGCGGTGACGTATTGGAGGACGATCCCGTTGTCTGATATCGAGGGAGAAGCGGGGACGATTCTGTTGTTGAAGCCATGGTGGATGGAGTAAAAGAGAAATATCTAAATAACAAGCGCCATTGAATGACCGATCAATTGAGAGCAACCCCGGGGAGAAGGGGACGCAGGAAGGTTGGTTGTTGAGGTTTCAAAGGAGAAAAGTCAAGAAAGACGAGACCCGCAAGAAGCTTGGGAGCTTTGCACGTGCGCCCGCCCAGTTCTGCAGTTGACTTCCGGACCTACCCTGTTCACCAGCGTTTACCTCGAATTGATGCCTGAAATTTGGGTATTTATTTAGCTATGTACAATATTTTATTATTATGGTTCTGTTGGACATTCCCAATTTCCCATATTTTCCCTTGATTGATCGACAAGTTGCAACCACACCGACATTTACTTTGAAACCGCCCTGCCAGAAGCACCGAGACGCCACTATGCACCGTATCAAACAATCCCCGCTCATTGGTGTCATGTAGAGCACCCCAGAGTAGCGTTCACAATGCGGGATTCTTGCAAGTCGCTTCGTGGAAATCAGCAGATTGGTTGCTCATACATGTGGACTTTGACGCCGTCTCTGGCGTGGAACTGATGCGATTGATGAAGACCCCGCAACTTCTTGCTTACGCTGGATGAAGTGGTCAATCCCTTGCTGTTGGGTCCAACGGCGCACGAGGAACCTTCTCGCCCAGAAGGGGCCATTCAAGTCTAGGCGCGCATCGACCTGGAAGCCTGGAAGGTCGTCAAGCAGACTTGGTCCATGCAAAGGCAAGAGCCAGAACCGGCATCGAAGAAGAAACCCGACCGTTGGTCAAGGCTTGTGCCGATCATTCGGTTTTATTTCCTGCGGACGAACCCAGAAGAACCACCCGTAGTCCTTCTCAGGCCATTGACACTGGCAGTGCTGCGGCTCCCGTTGAGCCAGTTTCCCTTGACATTGCGTCCAGCCTTCGATGCCCTTGGGGCTAGAGATGCCTTAGCTTTCTTCTGGGAGGAATTCCCATCCAATACTCGGATGGTGACATCTCCCATTTTAACATCCTTGGGGGCCTTCTCCACCTTGTCGAGGAATCTCAGCTTATTTGGCTTTGTGATGCCAAAGTTGAAATTGTCTGGGGGCGTAGGTGGCCTTGCGATCGGTTCGGCATTCAAGATCTCGTCAGGTAACAGTGCGGGAAGAGCGGGTCGTCGGTTATCCTGTGTAGTTGAGCCCTGAAGGGTTGCGGTGCTTTCGGAGAGAAGATCATCTGGAACAGTAGGAGTCTCTTTCTTCTTGTGAGTCGCCGATTTCGCCTGAGTCTTGTGACGCTCATCCAATTGCCGTCTCCTTTCTCTCTTCAATTGCTCCTCTCTGCAACATGGTCAGGGGATATACGGAGATAAGTTGGTCTAGGTGCGTAAACTTACATTTGCTTGGCTTTCTCTTGCTTCTTAGCCTCCGCCCTGATCTTCGACAGTTGGGCAGAGTTGTCGATGGCCTCTGGAGCATCATCATCATCGCTACTATCCTCGTTCTCGCTTTGATCGCCTTGCTGGGGTTCTGGTGCCTCTTCTGCTTCAATTTCCACTGGCACAGCAGGTTCTTCGTCGTCAAATCTCATATGGTTTCTTTTTGCCGGAGGAGAAACTTTGGTCGAGCGGTCTGCTTCTTCTTCTTCTTCTTCCAGCTGATCGTCGGAGCCACGGTTTGAGGCATTTTCTTCCACTTCTGCCTGACTCTCAAGACTGCTTCTCTTCCTCCGCTTGTTGGTCTGATTGTCCGCTTTCCCAGAACCCGCTGGACGAGCCTTGCGCTTCCCATTCGTTACGGGAGAACCATTGCTCTTTGCCTCTGTTGTTGCATTCTCGCTCACGAAATCTTCCCGTCCCGTAGCTGTCACCATCTTCGATCTTTTAAGGATTGCGCTTTCGGATGGGTTTGGGACGGTTTTGCTGGATTTGATCGGAAGGATTTCTCCGGAGTCCTGGCGCGCGAATAGACCCTTTGCAGCGGTGACAAAGTGAGAAAACATAGAGGACGAGAGATCCTCACTGCGAAAACTCGCCAGCCACGATTAAATGGAGGATTGTAATTGGGCCCAGTCTTTGGCGAGCGGAGATGCGCCATCCAAGAATTTCCGCAGAGTCAAAAAAATCTCCGGCGTTACTTTTGGCCGAAGGCGGAGCTGTGAAACCCATTCGAAGTTGCTTGGCGTAATTTTTCCCCCGTAATCAAGTACAAGACTCATCGAATACTTTCGCTTCTTCTTTTAATTACTATTAAGCTAGCTCTACGAAAGAACCAGATTGGCGCACTGCACCGCAATTTTAAGAAGTAAATTCAAATGCAATGGTATCTCGGTACATGAAGGAAAAGAAGATGTAAACTTTCAACAATCAGAGCCCAAATCCCAAACCTAGTTAACTCCAACCAAATGCCCGGATGCTGGCCATAAATCACATTTGAGAGTGATGAGTGATTGATGTGATAAGAGGAAAACATGAGCTTGATCTGCCTCTCAGGCTCTCACAGTAGTGCATCCGCGATCTGTTTCCGCTCCAAATACTCCTCCTCAGCATTCAGGAAGTCATCCTCACCAATGTCGCTGGTTTCATCCCACATTTTGCTGTGCTCAGCCTCGTCATCTCCACTCACTGCCCACATGCTTTCTCTCAATCGTTTGTTGCGCTCGCGATCTTCTTCGATTCTCTGCTCGATTTGTCTCTTGTCCACGCGCAGGCCATTGGCCCTCGAACCGCGCGGAGTTCCTGCCTTTGCGCCGTCACCACCTTCTATTCCTTCCTCGGCTTCCAAGTCCAGATGCGCAGGGTGGGTTTCGCGTTCCTTAAGACCCGCATCGATCTCCGCAATCGTTTCCGCGGACAGGACATCTTTGCTCTGCAGGCCGTTTATCACTCGACGGACATGCTTGACATTCGCCGCTCCGGAGCCATCCGCTGGCGCGACAGCGTCGACGATGCGCAAGATATCTCTCTGGATCATTCGAACGTAGGGGAGGTGGTTTTCCTTGGTTGCCATTTCGCAGAAATGTTCTATGAAATACATGATGTTGGCTCTGTTGTTCATATTGTTCTAGAGGTGAAAAAAAATCAGTATTGTTCCCAGGATGATGCAGAAATGGAGATCCAACGTACCCTTTCAAGCTGTTCCAAGATACATGAGTGGAGATCCTCGTCCATGTCACGGTATTTGAGTGCATAGTGGGCAGCTTTCTGTGAGGAGGTGATAGAGGCACTCAAATGTTGGAGCTGCGTTGTAAAACGCATGCGAACCTCAAAGGGATCTGCCATTATATCAGAACGTTGACAAACTCCAACTGCACATAAATAGAGAGAAGCTTGAAATGACCTACCGTCACTGCTATCAGTTCCCTCACTGGGACTTATCGGCGTGTCGGTGGCCATTGGTCCGTGGTGAGGCGGTGAGGTGTAATTTGTGCGGGCAGAAAATGTGGGGAAATGGCCGGCGGTGACAACGAACTAAGATGCACCCCACTGAGGATTGGAAGATCGATACAACTTCAGAGGTACGAGTGTAGTCGTCGATTGGAGCTCACAGCACTATTATCGGTTTGATTTTCGGACAGATCACACTCGTCCAGCAAAAATGTCTGCGTCTCAAGGTACAGCTGGCTCCAAGAAGGAGATGACTCTTACGATGCTGGGTTGTGGTAAGAAACAATTGAAATCCAAGTCCCAAGCGATCGGTTCCAAATCCACTCACTGCTGATCTAAATTAGGCACATTGGGAATTGCCATTCTATCCGGCATCCTGGCCTCTCTATCCGAGACCAACACTTCGTCTACTTCGTCTGAGGACGTTCCATCCCTAACCCCGACCAAGTTCATCGCTTGCGTCCGTCGATCCTCACAGCGCGTCAAGGATGCTGTCAGCGCATACTCCGGCTTCCCCGTCCAGATCCTCCAGAACGACAACATCAACGGCGTGAAACAGGCCGACGTGATCATCCTCGGCTGCAAGCCTTACATGTTGAAAGAAGTGTTGGACGTGCCCGGCATGCGCGAAGCTCTGAAGGGCAAGCTCTTGATCAGTATCCTGGCCGGCGTCCCCGCTCAACAGATCGAAGACCTTCTCTACCCTGATGCCAAGGTTCCCGAAGAAGAGAGGTGTCGGGTTGTGCGTGCGATGCCCAACACGGCTGCGATCGTGCGGGAGTCCATGACCGTGATCGGAACCACGACGCCTGCTCTCCCCGCAGAATTGGACAAGCTGGTGACCTGGATCTTCACGCGCATCGGTCGCGTGGCGCACCTGCCTCCCGCGAACATGGACGTGAGCACTGCTCTAGCAGGCTCCGGACCGGCGTTCATGGCATTGGCTCTCGAGGGCATCGCTGACGGTGCCGTGGCCATGGGCATGCCACGGGCCGAGGCACAGCTCATGGCGGCCCAGGTCATGCGCGGCACAGCGGCTATGGTATTGAATGGCGAGCACCCAGCTCAGATCAGAGAGAAGGTGTCTACCCCTGGCGGGTGCACCATTGGTGGACTCCTTGTGTTGGAGGAGAAGGCTGTCAGAGGCAACCTTGCTCGCTCTGTGCGGGAAGCGACTGTTGTTGCAAGCCAACTCGGACAGGGTGCCAAGAATGTTAATGGCACAAGATTTTAGGTTGGACGATTATGTGTATCTTTTAAAAGACGAAGACATGATATATATATATATATATATATGCCGAGAGAAAAATAAAAGAAGAAGATACCCTGAAAATTGGCCCGCCGAGATCACATAGTTTGCCTTTCAGTGATACAAAACTTATCGATGATGGTACAGTAAAAGAGCACCAGGGAACCGAAGCTAAGATGACAAAAATGTAAATCGGTGGACTTGCTCAGATAAACGCCAACTGCTGTACGCAGGTCTATCCTAGCTAGTACTTATCTCAGCAGTGCAACAGCGAGAAAAAGAATTGTATATCACAGAAAGAAAATCATAAGCTTCCCTAACCAAAAGAATACAAAATGGAAACCCGTTCCTTGATTGATCAGGGACTTCACAGAGATTGCCGTCTTTCAAAAGAGCTGGCCAGACTGTTCCCATCATCATTCTCGAGCAAGCCGACCTCTTCTGCCGAAGTCTCCTGTCTGAACAGGCCGTCGTCAAGACCCTTCGCCTTGCGATTTTCCGCTCCATTCAGGATGGACCAGACATCCTTCTTCGTAAGCAATCCCTGCAGAACTCCTCTATTGATAAGTAGAACATAGCGAAGGCCGAGTCTTTGGAAGAGCCGTAGCACTATCAAGAAGCTGACATTGCTATTAAGTGTGATGGGCGTCTGGTCCATCCATGGCCGAAGGTCAAGAGTCTCCACGGGATCCGCAAATGGCTGATGCGCGAAGAAGACCTGGGTGTCTCCAGACAGATTCCGGTCCGCAGGCGACGTCGGGTACTTCAGAGCGAAGGAAAGCTCATTGCGCGAGATGTAGCCCAGCAGAACCGGATTCGAGGTATCTGACACAACGGGGAATCCGCGGTACGGAGTGGCTGCAAGCAGATTCTTGAGAGAATCGATGGTATGGCCCACAGCAGATATGACGGTGATATCGTCGACGGTAGTCATGACTTTGTTAGCTGGCACATCTGGCGGGGTCGTATCGTCTCGATGATCGAGGAAGGGATATTCGTTCAGCTGAATCCATGATTCGTAAATGCCACGCTTCCCAAAGATGTCACCGCACCATTTCGATAGCATGACGGCGATCATGATTGGGATCACGTAGGTCAATGCGCCTGTGAGTTCGAACATGATCACAACTATGGAGGCCGTCATCCTCGTTGCGCCACCGAGGGCGGAGGCAGCACCGATAATCGCGTATGTTCCCGGAGTAACGCACTGGACATCGGGTTCACAGCTAGCGAAGAGGAAAAACTTGGGATATGCCTCCTGCCACATCTTGAAAGTCATTCCTAGGGCGCGACCATAGAGGGCGCCGACAGCAACGGAGGGCAGTATGATACCCGCGGGTATGTCTAATCCGAATGTTATCGACGCAAGGAAGAACCCGAGGAAAGCAGCTAAAAGCAGGAGAGCGATCGTGCCAACTGATGCAGCGCCGGTCTTGCAGAGACCTAACGGATCATCAGAGCCAGTTCCGCACTCTGCGAACAACCAGTGAACCAGCTCAAAATTCTGCCATCTCATGAAGATATTGGGGAAGCTGATGAGGGCTGTCAAAAAAGCCACAGCGAGCACTTCGAGTATCGGATGAGATACACGCCGGGACCGTCGCCATCTTGCAACCTTCATGTTTAATCGGATTAGGAAAGCTCCGTAAAGCCCACCGAGTAGACCGAGAAGAACGAATGGTATCATCTCGAAGCGGTGCCATCCTCTGGTGTAGGTGACCTGATATAGAACGATTTTTCCAGTGCGGAAAGGGTTGACTGCTTGCAGAGTTACGGCTGCGACCATGGCACAAACAAAGCTCTGCCACATTGTCTTGTCTGGGAAGTAATATGACAATTGCTGGTGATGATTAGCTTTGGAAAACGGAGATGTTTGGGAGCTACCATACCTCCAGGCTGAAAAGAACACCTCCGATAGGGGCTCCGAATGCAACAGATATTCCCGCAGCTGCAGCTGCAGAGAGAACCTCACGTTTCCTCGCTACATTATTAGCATGGGGACGAATGTTAAAGCGGTCCATCTACAAACCTTCATTGCGGTTCAGACTGTCGAACGGTTTCATCATCAAATTGGCGCAGCAGCAGGCAACGTGCACAAGCGGACCTTCTTTTCCTAGCCACATACCAGATGCGACTGCGAGGCACTGCAAAAGTGTGAGCAAGGCATTCACTCCATGGATGCGTGGAATTTCTTACCAGTCCCAAGGATTTGATCGCCAGTGTCCAGGGTCCCATGAAATGGCGTATAACGAAGCCGCCAAGTACAGTTTTGATCTCAGGAATACCACTATGTCTAGCATAGATGGCATAGCTCCTGACGAGGAAGCTGGCGCATACAGCGAAAAGTACCTGAAATCCCCGTCAGTAAATCTTCGACCACATGAAAGAGTTCTACTACAGAGAAAATGATGAAGAAGAGATATTCAATGGTATAGCCTCCACCAGCAGAGTTGACACCCAGAGCCTTCCTCCAGGGAGTCCAGTCGAGACATTCGGACAAGTCTACGAAAAACCGAAAGCCATTAGTGAACAAAATCAAGCTTTTTGAAGTATGGCTGACTCACCTTCATGGCCCCAGCAGCAAAAGCTCTTGTTCAAGTAGAACTTTCCTCCGCCTTGACCATTTTTACAATATCCGCTCTTGATATCCCCCAACCAATTGGTTGCAATGTCGATGGCAGCCGCAATGATCCCCACAGCGATTCCAGTAGCGATCAAGACGACCCAGACATTGCTAGCATCAAGCAGTCGGCGAGCATGTCCCAGAATTCCTTGACCACTCGAATATAGGAGCCGTTTCCTTTGACGTTCTTTTGTGTATTCCCAGATCCAATCGATTGCCGTAAGATCATCATAGCCGACTCGTCGTCCAGGACCTTCCACATACCAGTCCAGCATGGCCCCATCTTTCTGCGCATTTAGATTTGTATTGCTACTTGTTTGACCATAAGTCCTCAAAGGTGATGCATTTTCCGGGGGTCGCCCATCGCGCGCGCGAGGAGAGCCGAACCGCGTGTCTTCTGCATTGGATCCCGTGGAGTTACGTGAGAAAAGGCTCGAGACGCTAAATCTAGACGTAGATGTTCGTTTTTTCTTGCGCTTGAAGGAAATCCTACGTATACTCCGTCAGCGACAATAACCATGTCAGGAATGAAGCGCCTACGGCTCATTCAACCCTTCCCTGAGAGAATCGCTAGGCTCACTCGGGTGATCCGATAAGATGTCACCGTCTAGACGGTCGTTGTGTAGTCTTCTGTGGTTGTTTGACGATTGGGCAGGGTATGATGGACCATCAGTCTCCGGGGTGGGTTCTGGCATCGACATGATTGTCACAAAGGAGTCGACATGGCAGAACAGCCACCTTCATCGCCGAGTGTTGCGAACTCACTACACTTTGTCCGGAGTAACTTGCGCTGCCGTTATTGAATGCGGCCGGAGATGTGGCGCAAGCTCAGTGCTTAGGTAAAGGCGGTGAGGGCCGCTTTCGGCGGCGCCACACTTTATCGCGGCAGAAAATGAACTGCTAAGAAAAAAAAATATCGCAAGTCGGACTTTCGTCCTTTTCGATTTCACCACAAGAGTTCCTCTAAAGGCAGGGCCCGGTATGGATGGAAGACCTGCCTACGAGGGGGCTCTCGATGAGTCCCAGATTTTTCAGCAGCTCCCGAATGAGATTGTGGAACTCATTCGCACTGCTTCTGGGACTCAATATCTAAACGCGCTTGCGCTTGGCGCTTTGAAGCCGAGATGTACAGAGAGTTTTTTCAACTTATACAAGCCAATTTTCGTTGACTTAGCAGCACGATGGCTCATGTCGGACCTTCATGTCAACCAGGTCCACGTCCTCTCGGCTTTCTCACGAATTCTGCCATTTGCGCCATATTTGCGGCCGTTTGCAAGCCAATATGCCTTGTCCAGCGGTGGACCTCTGTCGGCTTTGGCTGTGTCGAAGGAGCTAACGCTTCTGCAGCTCGATAATGATACCCTACGTACATTACTTTTGTCTATTTTCAGGCTACTTTCGTTTGACTTAGAGGCGTTCTCGAAAGCCGTGTCCCCGCTTCAACTGCAGTCCCTCTTCCGACACCAAGACCGATCCATTCGATATCTTGCAGTACGATGCTTTGCCTTATACATGCATGCAGCAGATGCTGCTACGGAAAACATGATTCAGGTCAATATTGGAGGAGAACCTATTGAAGCAGAATGGGAAGGAATCACAATTGATTACCGATGCCTTGGTCTGTGGGAAGAGCAGCGATGGGAAACCCTGGAGAAACGTTTTTCGCACACAAGGTCAACTCTGTCGGACTCAGATTACCTGTCGCAAGTGGAGGCTCTGCGCGAATATTTCACGGGTCGAACAGCTGAAATCTGTGGTGTTTTGATACCAAGGCTCAAGGAGGTGACCATCTCGTCTTCTTCCATCGTGAAGACACCTACTGCTGTTGTGAACCTGCGGAAAATTGCGTCAGCTTTACTCTACCCAGAACCTATTCTATTGGTAGGGTTGCCAAACTCTGGGAAGACGTCGCTGATAAACGACATTGCTGCGACCATGGGACAAGCCGAATCTATGGTCACACTTTATCTGAATGAGCAGACAGATGCTAAAAGTCTTCTCGGAATGTACTCAACATCTTCAGTCACCGGATCGTTTGCCTGGCAACCTGGTGTCTTGACCAAGGCTGCGAGAGAAGGCCGCTGGGTGTTGATCGAGGACCTAGATCGTGCTCCGTCCGAAGTCATTGGTCTCATTCTCCCAATTATTGAGAAGTGTGAATTGACAATCGCAAGCAGAAAAGAGCGGATAAAATGTGCCGATGGCTTTAAGATTATTGCGACGATGAAATCCTCGTATAACATCGCAGGCGAAGAGGTTGCCCCGGGCACTTCGATGTTGGGGAGCAGACTTTGGCGGAGAGTGCAAGTGGACTCTATGTCCATTGATGAGATTCGAGACGTAATCACCCAGAAATTCCCTCTACTCGAGGCTCGGGTATCCCTGATCATGGATGTCTATTGGAGGTTATGCTCTTCGTTCCATGGAAGTCTAGCCATCAAAAGCTCCCAAGGAAGAACGCCAGGTTTTCGCGATCTCATCAAACTCTGCAGTCGTTTGCATAGGCGGCTTCAACGCCTTGGTGCAAAGACTGGGTATGAAGCCGCTCCGGAAGGCACGGAGGATGAAATATTCCTAGATGTCGTGGATATCTTCCTCAAGTACCTCCCTGAGAAGTCTCTACAAAACTCTCTTGCGTCTGTTGTTGCCGAAGCGCTTCACTTATCGCCTCAACGAGCACAGTTCTGTTTGCATGAACGTACACCTGCATACTCGGATCAAGGCAACACAATAGTACTCGGCAGGGAAATTTGCCAGAAAATTCGAGTGCCTAGTGGGTCAGCGTTGAAGAAGGCTGCTGCTTCGTCTCGCTTCGCTTCCACGAGAGCAGCCTTGAGGATCATGGAACAGGTCGCTGCTGCAGTTCAGATGGCGGAACCAACCCTTCTTGTTGGTGAGACGGGTATTGGTAAAACGACAGTGATTCAGCAGCTCGCTACTCTGATGCGACAAAAGCTCACGGTGGTCAACTTGTCACAGCAGAGTGAGAGCACTGATCTGCTCGGTGGTTTCAAGCCCGTCAATATTCGCACAATGGCTGTTCCGATGTTGGACGAATTCAACCAACTGTTCGAATCGACGTTCTCAGCGAAAAAGAATCAGAAATTCTTGTCATCTGTTTCTAAGAGCGTTACAGCGGGCAACTGGGTGCGCCTAGTCAATCTCTGGCACGAAGCTGTTCGTCTGGCCCAAGGTGTTTTCAACCCCAAACCCCCAGCCAGCGCGGGTAGTGAGGAGCAGCCTTCGAAGAAGAGGAAGCTGGACTCTCCAAAGTATCAGCATCTACGACAGAGATGGGAAGCGTTTTCGGCTCAACTTGGCGATTTTGAAGCGCAGGTGTCGCAGGGAGACGCAAAATTTGCCTTTGCATTCGTCCAGGGTAAGATTGTCCGGGCTTTGAGAAATGGTGAATGGGTTTTGCTCGACGAAATCAACCTTGCTTCGCCAGATACACTGGAAAACATTGCCAGTCTTCTTCATCATGGAAGTGAGGGACCACCTTCTGTCTTGCTTTCGGAGGCTGGTGATGTGGAAAGAGTGTTTGGACACCCTGATTTCCGTATATTTGGAGCCATGAACCCGGCTACCGATGCAGGTAAACGAGATTTACCTCCTGGCCTCCGCTCTCGATTCACCGAGATCTATGTTCCCTCTCCTGATGGTGATCTGGACGATCTGTTGGCTTTGATTCAGACCTATCTCGGCAATTTGACGATCAGTGATCTCCGAGCCGTGCCTGACCTTGCGCAATTGTACATGGAGACAAAGAAGCTCAGCACCGAAAACAAGCTCACAGACGGCGCTGGACAACGACCGCACTTCAGTATACGTACACTTGTTCGAACTTTGATCTACGTCATCGATCATGCGCACATATATGGGCTGCGCAGAGCGATCCATGAGGGCTTCTGCATGAGCTTTTTGACCGTTCTGAGTCAAGACTCAGAGCGACTATTGCTTGCTCTCCTTGAGAAACACATTTTCGGAAATGCAAAGAATGCAAGATCACTTCTCGGTCAGATGCCTAAACCTCCTAACGATGGCAATGATTATGTGCAATTCAAACATTACTGGATGAGACGAGGGCCCATCACCCCGGAGGAACAACCTCACTACATCATCACTCCTTTCATCGAGAAGAACCTGAAGAATCTTGTCAGGGCAAGTTCAACTCGGCGATTCCCCGTCTTGTTGCAGGGTCCAACCTCTGCTGGAAAGACCAGCATGATCGAGTACCTGGCGAAGGTCTCTGGCAACAAATTCGTTCGTATCAACAACCACGAACACACGGACCTTCAAGAGTATCTCGGATCCTATGTTTCTGCTGATGATGGCACTCTACGGTATCAAGAAGGTATCATGGTTGAAGCGCTTCGGAATGGCTATTGGATCGTTCTCGACGAACTCAACCTGGCACCTTCGGATGTCCTGGAGGCACTGAATCGGCTCTTGGATGACAATCGGGAACTCTTCATCCCGGAAACACAGGAGGTTGTTCATCCCCATCCGAACTTCATGCTGTTCGCCACCCAAAACCCCGCTGGTCTCTACGGTGGCCGCAAAGTCTTGTCTCGTGCCTTTCGCAATCGTTTCCTTGAGCTGCACTTTGATGACATTCCAGAGAGCGAATTGGAATTTATTCTAAAAGAACGGTCTCAAATTGCGCCCTCGTTTTGCACGAGGATTGTGTCTGTTTATCGAAAACTATCATTGCTCCGTCAATCAAACAGGCTGTTTGAGCAGAAGAACAGTTTTGCGACCCTGCGTGACCTCTTCCGATGGGCTCTTCGGCCAGCAGATGACCGCGAGCAGCTGGCTATCAACGGTTTTATGCTGCTGGCTGAGCGAGTCCGCAACCCTCAGGAGCGGGCGGCCGTGAAAGCAGTGATCGAAGAAGTCATGAAGGTTCGCATTGACGAAGACACAATATACAGCGCCTCTGAACTAGAGAAATGTGCTCCCAATCTCAAGCAGCTTTCATCCAGTATCGTCTGGACAAAGGCTATGAGACGTCTTTTCGTCTTGGTCTCGAAAGCGATCGAGAACAATGAACCAGTTATTCTCGTGGGAGAAACCGGTTGCGGCAAGACCCAGCTGTGCCAGGCAGTTGCTGAGGTATACGGAAGGGAGCTGTTCATTGTCAACGCCCATGTGAACTTAGAGACCGGTGATCTTATAGGAGCCCAGAGGCCTATAAGGAACAGATCAGGGATTGAGAAGCAACTTCTAGACGACCTGAGGCTGGTCATCGGTGAAGCAACAACTGAACAAAGATCACTGGACGAACTGAAGCAGGGGTTTCAAGCTTTGACTGCGGAACAAATACAAGCATGCAATCCAGCTCTGCTGCGTCGGGTCGAGAAGAATATCGCTCGGTCTAATGCCCTCTTTGAGTGGTCCGACGGAAGTCTCATCACTGCTATGAAAACGGGCCAGTTCTTCCTCCTCGACGAAATCTCACTGGCCGACGATTCGGTCCTTGAGAGACTCAACAGTGTTCTGGAGCCCCATCGATCGATTCTGCTTGCAGAGAAAGGTCCCATTGATTCGATGGTTGTGGCTGACGAGGGCTTCCAATTCCTTTCCACCATGAACCCTGGAGGTGATTATGGAAAGCGGGAGCTTTCAGCTGCGCTCAGAAACCGAATGACAGAAATATGGGCACCTCAATTATCGGAAGACGAGGACATCCTACCGATCCTCAGAATGAAGCTCGACTTGAAATCGGATCATGTTCCTAAAGCGATGTTACAGTTTGCGAAATGGTTCAAAGCGACCTTTCAGAGCTCGTCAACCAGCTCTCTCTCAATCCGTGACCTGCTTGCCTGGGTGGATTTTGTTAACAAATGCCCTACCTCAGAGCCCATGTTTGCAGTCGTCAATGGTGCCGCAATGGTGTTCATCGATACGCTGGGTGCAAATCCCGCTGCCATGCTTGCCATGGCATTACACAACCTCGAAGGCAATCGTCAATTATGCCTTGATAAACTTCATGAATTGTTTGACGTTGACGCTTCAGGAATTTACCTGCAAAAATCCACCATCTTCATCGAGAACGGCTCTCTGCGTGTCGGACCTTTCTCCCTTCCGATCAACGGCGACACGGAGCCAGATCCGCAGTTCATAATGGATGCACCCACCACAATCGCTAATTCAGTGCGAATTGCTCGTGGATTGCAGTCATCGAAGCCGATTCTTCTTGAGGGAAGTCCTGGAGTCGGAAAAACAACACTTGTAACTGCTCTAGCCAGAGCCCTTGGAAAGCCTCTCACCCGCATCAACCTCTCGGAGCAAACAGACCTCACAGATCTGTTTGGATCCGACGTGCCAGTTGAGGGAGGCGATGTCGGCCAATTCACTTGGCGTGATGCGCCTTTCTTGCAGGCAATGCAGCGTGGCGACTGGGTTCTGCTGGATGAGATGAATCTGGCCTCTCAATCTGTTCTCGAGGGCTTGAACTCCTGTCTGGACCACCGTCAACAGGTGTATATTGCTGAGCTTGACCAAACGTTCAAGAGACATCCGAACTTCGTCCTCTTCGCAGCGCAAAATCCGCATCATCAAGGCGGAGGGAGAAAGGGTCTTCCGGCTTCTTTCGTCAATCGGTTTACCGTTGTGTATGCTGATAGCTTCACCAACACTGATTTGAAGAGGATTTGTGCGAAGCTTTTCCCCGGCAGCCCTGCTGAGCAAACGGACGGGCTAGTTGACTTTATCTCGCTTCTCAACTCTGCCATAGTTCAAGAACGGCGTTTAGGAGCCATTGGTGGACCATGGGAGGTCAACCTACGAGATATCCAACGATGGCTACAACTGGCAGATCGGGGAACTTTGCAAATTTCGACAAGCCACTTCCTGGACGTTATCATTTCTCAGAGATTCCGAAGTGAAGAAGATCGAGCACTCGTCTCTGACCTCTACAAGAGAGTTTTCAAGGATGCCCCGACTAAATCGAAGAGTTATTATCACAACCTGACCCCAGAATACTTGCAGGTTGGACTTGGGATTATGCACAGGGATCTTGTCATCCAGCAATCGCTTGAGCCCCACATGAGGTTGCTTCCAAAGGACCTTTCCATTTTCGAGTCACTGATTCTATGCATAGAGCAATCTTGGCCAAGTATTCTGGTGGGCTCGGCTGGATGCGGGAAAACCACCTTGATTCGGAAGCTCGCGGCCTTCAGTGGTGCTCATCTGGTCGAGTTGGCGTTGAGTGCCGACACTGACACCATGGATCTGATCGGTGGCTTCGAGCAGATGGATCACAAGAGAGAGGTTGCATCCCTTGTACAAGATATTGCACTGTTTGTCCAGCGTCAAGTGATCTCTGCTCACTCGTCCGCGGAAGTGGCAGATACTGTTGGGTGTCTTCTGGAGGCCTATGACCTTCTCAAGACCGCGGATCTTACGTTGGAGAGCATTTGCTCGTGGTTGACAGTACTGGGTCGATCTTATTCTCATCCAACTCTTGAAGAGTTCTTCATTCGTGCCCAATTACTCTTGGAGATCTCCAAGCGGTCAGACAAGATGAGAGTTGGTTTCGAGTGGACTGAGGGTGTTCTGACCCAAGCAGTTCAGCATGGCTACTGGGTCGTTCTGGACAACGCCAACCTGTGCAACCCTTCTGTTCTTGACAGACTCAACTCATTGACAGAGCCAAATGGAACTCTCATTCTCAATGAGCAACGTACTGAGGATGGATCTGCTCGAGTTATAAAGCCGCACCCAAATTTCCGGCTCTTCTTAACCATGGATCCTCGTCACGGAGAATTGTCTCGTGCTATGCGCAATAGATGTGTTGAAATCTGCTTCCTGCCTCAGGAAATCAACGACCACCAGAATCTAGTCGGGCCGTCGTATACCTGCGAATCTTTCCTATACCGACTTCGACCTGTCTGGCAATTCGATTCTCACGCCGCGGGAGACTCGAAAGATTCGCTTGAGGTGCGTCTCGATCATCTGTCGGCCACCGACGTTTTCTACCTCCACCGTTCCTGCAGCCTATTTGCTTTACGTTACCCAGATCTCGCAACGAGCGAATTGTTGTCGTCCATTGTACAGCGCTACGTATCATTGATACACCAGAACGATCAGTGGAAGCCGCTCGAATGCATCAGCAACGAGATAGTTCTAAGCGGTGCTCCTCTGGCAATTCAGGGAAGATTACAACCGCTTCATCCCCTCGTGAACGAACCTCTTGTGTCTATTATTGGGACAAAGCCGTATCAGTCTTTGGTTGTCATCCTTGCGTACTTGCAGGAGTTCAAACTTGATATTTATCGCTTAAAGCAGGGCTTGGTACGAGCAGACGAGTCTGGAAAGCTACTCAAACCTAGCCAGATGACCCGCCTCCAACGATCACTCGCATCGGGAAGGCTACCATCTCTGATGAAGGACTCAACACAGCCAGTTGGTCAGTTCATCGCCGATTGCGGTCAAGCAGTCTATGATTTTATTCAGTCCCTGGATCCGGATGCTCTCCAGATCCCTGATATTGTACGTGCACTCAGGGCAGTCATCAATTTCTGCTGGGACATTTATAGGGCTACAGAAGTCAAGCAAGTGGATGAGGGTGAATTCCAGATATACCTGCAAATTGGCCGGGAGTTGTGTGTTTCTTTGACCAATGTGTGGGGATCACAGAACTCTTTGGCTTCTTCTTTGTTTCACGCTCTCAACCGATTCCGGGCAAATTGGGCGCTGACAACAGGGCTTAGCATGCAAAGAATCTGGGACTCATGGAGGCCAGCAACCCCTGCCACTCAAGAACAATTGAAGTCCTTGATTGAGTTGGAGACTATCGTTGCTGGATTCGCAGAGCTTGCCATGAAATCTCGCCTGCAATTGTCTCAGTTGGGTCAAGTACGCAATTCGTTGATTGATGCGCAACGGTCCATTCTTCGAGATGCGGCCGACGGCCAAGCTCTTGTTCAGGTTCTGAAGCAAACGGTCGGGGAATTAGCGAACGCCGTACAACCTTTCGACTCGGCTCTGACTCCTTACTTCGCAAGGGAATTCGAGTCTCTCTGTCAATACCACGATATATCATCGTTCTGGCCAGGCAAGAACATTCGCAACCCTGTGCTTGAAACGACTTTGCCGCTGCTGGCGGGTCGTCCGGCTCGACCGCTCGATACCTCCATTCTCCAAGCTGAAGTGCCCAATCTTCTCAATAGACTTTCCCTGTTCGCTGGATCTGAGGCTTCATCTAGCTTCGCGTCTGCCATCAATGGTACTATCTCCCTCTCCCTTCTAGAGAAGCTTACGGCAATCGGAGTCTCGAACTTGGGGCAGATGGACATGCTCGAGGTTGAGAAGAACATGCTTGCACAATCTATATCGTCAAGCAGCCAACAGATCGCCACGAACCAGTCTCAGATCCTCAAACGGTTGTTGGCGAGACTCGCAGCGGAATTGCTAGCCTGTCATGCAGAACTTATTGACCCGCGATCCTTGGGAGATATGATGTCCATTCTTCGAGTAATCGAGGAGGGGGGTTCGTACACCGGCCAGCAGTCGTTTGACATCAGCTTAGATAAAAGCCTATCGGATGAGCATTACTTTAACGCTTTCGCAAGAAAGGCTATCCCAAGGTTCATGTCCTTCATGACGGCCGATGCGCAGGATTTCCAGGCCAAGATTCAAACAGTTGGTTTGGCCGCCGTTCAGATAGCCGTGGTTCTCCTCCGTCTCTTCGTACCAGACAAACCGTTCGACCCCTCCCTTGGGCTCGTTGTCCAAAGAAAACGGCACAATTTGCGTGTTCTTGAGCTCACGACAAAGTCTGAAGCTATTTCGTCATTCGAGCTTGATTTCTCAGGTCGCTCATCAAACATGCGCCATGAACTTTTGCAAGATGAACTTCGTGAACTTGGTTCCGCTCCTCCTCCCTCATCCGTCACTCGACCCCAAGAATCGGATATTAGCTTACTCCAGGGAGAATTTTCCAATCTGGTAAACTCTGTTCTTGACAGGAAGCCAGAAGTTATGATCCTTTCGGTCGACAAGAACAATGCGGAATCTCGGGCAATGGTGAACCTTCTTCGCGACAACATCCGACAACTCAGTCGTCGTCTGAGCACAAACTATAGATCCTATGACGATATCACCGTTCCTGTCGTCCGCTTCCTTCAAATTCTTGATCTGGGTCTATTCTTGGCTTCGAGCCACAGTGAACAATCGACTGACTCACAAATCCTACGAGCCATCAGTGAGAAGACGCCTTTCCTTGGAGGGTTACATCATCCTGTATCGGACATGGACATTCAGAGACAGCCATTGAAATCAAAACACTCTGTGGACCTGCGGTTCCATGAATTGTCCGCTCTAAGATTGGCCCAAAATGCAGACTCGACAAGTCTCTACACGCGTGCTGGCCGTGATTCCCTCCGTCAAATACTTCAAGACTTCCATCACCTCTGGAAAACACAACTTCTCGAGGACCAAGAGGAAGAAGCCCGGAAAACGGAATTGTACCGTTACCGAGGATCTTGGGAAGACAGTGAGGAGGTTGATGCAAAGGAGCTGCAACAGCTCTTCCCAACGTACGACGAAGAGGTTGTTGAAGAAAGCACAGAAAAAGGTCGTATTGATCCCAAAGCCATATCGGTTCGGCTTGCCTCTATTCACGCTAAGCTCTTCGCATCCGAGAACTCTGAAGAAGCTCTGTCAAACTTTGTCAAAGAATCCGCTCAGCTCCTGGGCTCCGTCTGGTCAAATGCTGGGGCTTCAATGTCGCCTGCACAGCCCGAGGAGCACCTTTCTGGAGTGTTCTTGCTTCTTGACGATGCGATGAATGGAGAGATGCAAAGGTCCGGAAAGAACTACAACTTCTACACCGAGGCAAACTTTGCCGAGGCCAGAAATCTCGTGTCCTTGACGCATTCAGTGCAGGCACGCTTCATCCAGCTGCAAACAGCCTGGCCGGAACATGCAGTGCTCCAGGATGTCATCACATGTTGTAAGGAGATTCTTCAGTTCAAGCACACTGAGCCAGTCGCCAAGTTCCTTACCAAGGTGGAAAAGCTTCATGGCCTAGTCCACGAGTGGCAGCTTGTCGCAAGCAGAGAATATTCTGCTGCTCCGCTCTATGATGAAATTACTAGCCTGATCATATCCTGGCGGCGCCTCGAGCTGTCAACATGGGCAAAACTTCTGGATATTGAGAAAGAGAAGTGCGACGAAGATGTAAGCTCATGGTGGTTTGTCGCTTACGAGGCAATCATCGGCGCTCCAATTCAAATGGCGGCGTCAGGACAAGAGGATATGAGTAGTCATATCCAAGAAGTTATTGCGACGCTCGAGCAATTCTTCCTTACCACAACAATCGGTCAATACAGCCAACGTTTGCATCTCGTTGCAAACTTCCGGTCTTTGTTGTCGATCTACGTTCCGGACTTCCCATCCCTGAAGCAGCTTGTCTCTGCATTGGACAACTTCATCCAGCACTTCAAGCCATTCGAACCTGTCGTCCACAAGCTTTTGACCGAGAAACGATCGGCATTGGAGAAGGATATCAAAGAGCAGATTCAGTTGGCCAGCTGGAGGGACATCAACATCATTGCTCTCAGGGAGAGTGCCCGACGCTCACACCACAAACTGTTCAAATATGTTCGGAAGTTCCGAGAAGGACTTGCGCAACCGGCTCAGCCTATCCTACTCCAAGGCATGCCCGAAGCCAACGAAGAAGAGCCCAGCCCATCGCATCTGGAAGGTGCCGTTTTTGCCACGGCTGTTATCCCTGATGCGCTCGCCATGTGTCACAAGAATAACAAGCTCTGGGGGAGCAGAGCGCCTAGATTCAAGAACCCCGAGAGTACAGCAGGCAATATGATGGATTTGTACAAATCCATCTCCAACGAGTTTGACGTCTCCAACGAACTTGACAGTTTCACCACGTCCGTCATCGAGAGTATCACGGAGTTCAAGTCACAGACGCCGAAGGTCTTGACTGAGGAGAACAAAGACGACGTCCAGCATCTCAAAACCCAGAAACGTCGTTTCTACGCAGACACTTTACGAGGACTGCTGGAAATGGGCGTCAAACGCAACGTTGGTACCAACTTGGTGGAGAAACAGGCATCTCTTGCCCAAGTCCTTACTACCAGCTCCGCTCTGGAAGCTGCTACCTCGAGCCTAGCGAAGAACGCCGACTCGTACTTCCACAGGTTCTTGGACCTTCTGCCACGCGCTCGACAGGCATCGCGGAATTACTCCGAGGACCTTAGCAACGTGGAAGTCGCGAGAAGTGTCGGTTCGGTTGAACATCTTTTGTTCTTGGCCCGGAAGCAGAGAGGTGTCATCTTCCCTGCGCTTTCGGAGCTGGGAGCTCTCAAATCAACTCTCATGAAGATGTCCAATCTTTGGAAGTCCCAGCCAACCTCGCTTGAGGGACCTTCGTCCGGGTCAGAGGAAAAGCAGCAATTCTCTCGAGTGGTGGCCTGGCTGGCACCTATTCTTGGTTTGGGTGCAGCAATCGTGGAGGTTCACTGCAAGTTCTCTGGTATTGATTCCTCAAAGGTCTCGAAAGACTTGCGGACGTGGCAGCATGCATTTACGGATCTGAAGCGATCCCTGGACGGCCTTCCCGACCTTCCATCTGGCATTGTTTCACAAGCACATCGCAGTGTCATGGAGAAAACGCGTACTTCCCTTGGTCAATTGCATGACAACTTGTCAAGACTGGCTCGGGATCGTCCTGATCTGTCCTTTGCCTTGGACCAGATAACTCCATGGATCCAAACGCAAGAAATTTCCTCTTCCAAGATGTCTGACGATGGTTCGGTTTCCGTTGCGGAGTTTGATGCAAGTCTTTTGGCCGCTGTCGACAAGATGCTTGTTGGACTCCAGAATGTCAACAAAGTAACGTCATCGATCGAAACCACCGCTTCACTGGCACGAAGTGACGAGTTCTTCACGCGGACAATCAAGGCCACTCGTCTGTCCGAAATCACGCTCTCTCTCGAGTCTGTCCTTGAAAGGTTGCAGCACCTACAAGCCGAGCCTGCTGCCGGACTTCCCTTCGCTTCTGCCTTGGTCGCGAGCGTGCTGCCCATCACCAACACATACTACGGTATCTGCAAGGCTTTGATCGATCGATTCATCTCCGTGCACCGAGAATCATGCAAAATGTCTTACATTCTCACCAAGTCCTTCACGCAGGTGGCATCCGAGGGATTCTGCAGTCCATCCGAAGCATCCACCGAAGAAAGCAAATCCGGTAAACTAGAAAGTGGCACGGGTCTCGGCGAAGGAGAGGGCGCTGAAGACATCAGTAAAGATGTGGGAGACGACGAAGACCTGTCGGAACTCGCTCAGCAGGAGAAGACGGATGATGCAAACGAAGAGATGGATGACTCTGCAGACGCGGTGAACATGGATCAAGAGGACCTCGCGGCCGATGCCACCGACCGTAAGGAAGGAGAGGAAGAAGAAGAGGACGACAACGAAAGCGGTGAGGAAGGCGAAGATGACATCGACGAGGAAGTGGGCAGTGTCGACGATCTTGATCCTTCGGCAGTGGATGAGAAGATGTGGGATGGCGCTCATGACGAACAGCAGAAGGAGACTGAAAATGAAGAAGGGAAGGGTGTCTCGGAAGCTGATCAACAGACCGCAGCTCAGGACAAAGAGAAGGGCAAGGAGCAGCAGGGTGAAGGTGGTGATGAACAAGACTGTGAGGAGGAGGAGGAGGAGGAAGGTCCTGACGATGAAGGCGAGGCTGTTGGGCGTGAGGATATGGACGTGACGGATCCTCAGGCGAAGGAAGAAGAAGCACTGGATCTTCCGGAGGAAATGCAGCTGGATGGTGATGAAAAGGGAGGTGACGAAGGTGACAGCGATGATGGTATGGATGATCTTTCGGACATGGATCCTGCCGGCGGAGATGAACAAGTTCAAGAGCATGAAGATAAGATGGACGATGATATGACAGAGCAACCGGCAGAAGATCAAGGTATAGGCGAAGAAAACGGAGAAGAAGAAGAAGAAACTGAGGATGCTGAACCAAACGAAGCTCAAGGGGAGGAAGAGGCTGAGGTACCTGGAGAGGAAGAGCCTGAGGAGGCGCAAGACGCCTTCTTGCCTCTGCGTGAAGACAACGAAACTGCTGGAGAGGATGCTGCCCCCAGCGAAGCTGTTACCGGAGGACTTGCCGCCGAGCAAGACCAGAACAACGAGAAGGGAGCATCCGGTGATGCGCAGCAAGAAAGCGGCTCGACGGATCAGTCTGCAACGGCAGAGCAGAAGACCGGCGCTGCAAAGGACAGCGAAGAGAGCAAACGGAGCAGAGACGCAGGTGGTGCAGATGATGCGTCACCAGAAGATCCCCAACTGCAGGCGTTCAAGAAACTGGGCGATGTCCTCGAGCAGTGGCATCGCAGACAAAAAGAGATACTGGATGCTTCGCAACAAGAGGAATCTCAGCCTTTGCCTCAGGACACCGACATGGCTGATGCTGATTTCGAGCACCTGGCCGATCAGGACGATGTCGCAGATACTCAGGCCCTTGGACATGCCAGTGAAGAGCAAGCCAAGGCTCTCGATCAAAACAAGGGCGTGGAATCGGACGTCAAGCCTCGAGACAACGATGTTCTGCCAGATGTGTCTGATGAAAACGGTGACCTTGCCGGCAATCAAATGGAAGATGAGATGCAACTCGACCGAGACAACGTCCCTGCAGACACCCAAGGGGCCGGAGCTTTCAGCCCGGGTAGCCTCCAGTCCCAGGATCGAGCAACTGACGCCGCTGGTCAGCACGATGCGAACGAGGAACTGGACGAAGTCGACGCACATCTGGCGGCAATCCACTTATCATCTGCTCTCCCACCACTCACTCCGCAGGACGAGGCTCGTCGACTCTGGTCGCACTACGAGTCTGTGACGAACGACCTTTCCTTGTCGCTGACCGAGCAATTGCGCCTCATCCTCGCACCCACGCTTGCCACGAAGCTGCGCGGCGATTTCCGCACGGGAAAGCGTCTGAACATCAAACGCATCATTCCCTATATCGCCTCGCAATACAAGCGTGACAAGATCTGGATGCGCCGCTCGATCCCCTCCAAACGCAACTACCAAATCATGCTGGCCGTCGACGACAGCAAGTCCATGCTCGAGAGCGGAAGTGGTCAACTCGCCTTTGAAACGCTCGCTCTCGTCGCCAAGTCCCTCAGCATGCTCGAAGCCGGAGACCTCTGCGTCCTCGGCTTCGGCAACGAGGACCACGTCCGGGTGGCCCATGAATTCGGCAAGCCATTCTCCTCCGACGCAGGCAGTCAGGTCTTCCAGCACTTCAGCTACCAGCAGACCGGCACGAACGTGCGCAAGCTCATTGCCGATTCCATCGCTCTGTTCCGCGAGGCCCGCTTCAAGCGCTCGCCCGGCGCAGGCGGCGCCGACCTCTGGCAACTCGAGCTGATCATCTCCGACGGTATCTGCGAGGACCACGATACCATTCGCCGGCTGGTGCGCCAGGCGCAAGAGGAGCGGATCATGATCGTCTTCATCATCGTGGATGCAGTCAAGGGAAGCTCGATCGTGGATCTCACGCAGGCAAGTTTCGAGCCCGACACTTCGGCCGGTGGTACGGGCGAGATGAGGTTGAAGATGAAGAGATATCTGGAAGGATTCCCCTTCCCTTATTACTTGGTCGTTCGCGATGTTCGGGAGTTACCGGCGGTGTTGGCTACGGCGTTGAAACAATGGTTTGCTGAGGTTGTTGAGGTATCATCCTAAAAGTGTGGTTTTTTTCTTTGTCTTGGCATTGGGGGTTTTGAAAGATACATAAAAGTCGGTAGATAGATTTCTGCATTCTTTTTTTTTTTTTTAATTGAGTGTTCCTGTATATATATATCGAGATTTTCTGCATGTTGATTCCGACGACGTGGACCTGTCTATATTCATGAATACATCCATTGTGATTCAGTAGATCTTTGCTGTCTTTGACTTGCCAGTTTGCGGTTTAGTTTGGTGGTAAATAATGGACTTGATTTTTGCAAGGCGCGTGCCATGATAGAATTCAAATCTTCCTGTACAATAAATACATGGTATCCAAATTGCAATAAACCCAGTTTTCTTCGACGCTGAATGAATGGAAAAAAAAAAAGTAAAATGACTTCCCGCAAGTCAGAGGAATCGAATCACCAGCCATACCTCGACCCAGCTTCCTTTTTGTTCCGTTTGCCAGCCGCAAAGCTTTCCTCCAACGCCTCCTTCTGACTGCTCGCCGCATTGACGAGCTGTTGCAGCGTATGTTTGCCGGGAGCAATTGCACGGACGGGATTATGCTGCGCAGCGGCAAGATCCGTCTCGTGCGCCATTGCTTGGTTCGCAGCATACTCCGCGTCCATGTTGAAATGGAGGACTCGCGACGCCGACGACGCGGGCTGCCGACCGAACAGTTGGCGTCGTTGAGCACGCGAGAGGTTGAGATCGTCGGCAATATGGTCCAATGTCTGCGGTTGCGCGGAGGACGGGCCGGCTGACCGAGCGGACGAGACTGAAGATGCTCCCGGCTGCTCTTCCGGCTGGGGACCGGCCGGGGCAGCTTCCAGGTCGGTATTGTAGACGAGTGGTTCGTAGGTTGCTGAGCTCGGTGCAGAGGAGTCTGCGGGAGTTGGTTCGTCCTCTGTCGCCGATGGCAAGGAGAAGAGACTGATCTTGGGTTTCCGTACGACGGGGGCAGGGGCCGAGGGAGGAGCCTGAGAAGGGGCGGCCTGCGCTTTGGATGGTGGGGATACTTGCTGCGGTGCGACAGCGGTGGTAGCCGTGGTAGACGACGAAGCCGAAGCTACTTTTGCCGGTTTCTTCTTCTGCGTGCGCGCAACCGATAGCGGTTTGAACATCATCGGATTGCCCTTCAGCTGGACTTGCTCCTTCGGAGCCTGTGGCGCCGCCGGCTCCTCTGCGTTGTCAAGGCTCCCAGCAGATGGGATAAACTCGTCGTGATCCCCTGCGCTCGAGTCCAGCACTGCTTGAGCCTGCTGATCGCGTCGCATCTCCGCATCGGCCTCGCGGTCGAAGCCAGGTGTTGCCCCCGTCTTCAAATTGAAAACTTTGCGCGCAGGTCCAGTCGCTTTCTTCTGGGCGTCCGCAATTGCATTGCGCTTCGGGGCAGGTAGAAAAGAATTGAATCCGGAAAATGCACCTCCGCCTCCCGTCGTCCGCGGCTTCTTCCGCGCGGGTCCATCTTCATCGCCATCCGCGGGAGCTTCGGGTTTGATCTCAGGGAGGGCGACGCGGATTTTGCGTGGGTTGCTGCGGTCGACGAGGGCTTGGAAGCCAGCACCGGGGGCGGTGGTTGATGTCGATGGCTGGGACGAATTCGAAGGCGGAGGCGCGACGGTCGTCTTTTCGGTCGGTGGTGCTCCATTCTCGGTCTCTGAATCAGAGGCTTCGGAGTCGGAATAGGATACTAAAGCCATGTTTGGTGGGTTTGCGGGGGGGAAGCTTCGGGGATGGGCTTTGGAGGCGATGATGAATTGAAAGTGAGGGTCCCTTTCGGGCAGCGCCACGCTGGGCTAGGCTAGGCTAGGCTTAGTGGATTGATGATCAGATAAGATAAAGTTAAGAGATAGGGCGTGACTAAGCCAAGCGTGTGTCGCTTTCCCAAATTAAAACGACATCATAGCTCTACACTTTTTCTCCCTCATTCATCTGTTTACCTCAAGGGTCCTTACCAAGTGCGATAGCTACATCTTGCTCCCGAAACACATCCGTCATGAAATAAAACCCACCATCCCCCGGTTAACCTCCGATGCCGATCTAAATCATCGCCTGGGCCAGAGAGGAGCATATGCCACCCGTCATGGACGCACCACCCACCGAAAGCAGCTCTACCGGTCCCATACCAGCGCCCGGCGCAGAAAACGCGCACAGCCAGAAGGACGAATACTCGGGCTCACGACACGGTAAATTCCGCTTCAAATCATCCGAGTCCAAGTCCCGGCGTTCTCGAGATGACGGCGACGATCACTACCGCGCCCATCGTCGCCATCACAAGCGCCATCGCCATCATGACGCGAAACACGGTCCCTCCTCCTCCTCCAAGCGGCACAAGACGAACCATGACCGGTCGCCGTCGCCGAGTTCCCGCCTCTCGCCCGGGGCGGCGTTTCGCGAATCGCTCTTCGATGCGCTAGGTGACGACGAGGGCGCGGAATACTGGGCGTCAATTTACGGACAGCCGATTCATATCTATCCGAAGCCGTCCCTCCCCACGGGCCCGGACGGGGAGCTCGAGCAGATGGATGACGAAGAGTATGCGGCGTATGTGCGCGCGAAGATGTGGGAGAAGACGCACGAGGGGATGATCGAAGAGCGGGAACAACTGAAGGCCGAGAAAGCCAGACAGAAAGAGAGACGGGAAAGGAGTGCGCGTGAAAGGATGCAGTTCGAACGGGAGATCGAGGAAAGCTTAAGGAGGGGTCAGGAGCGACGACGTGGGAAGGCGTGGAAGATTGCGTGGGAGGAATACCAGCGCTGCTGGGAAGAGATGAATACGCTGGCTTCGGGTAGTGGAAACGGCGTTGACGAGAATGAAAAGGACCGGAAGCGATTTCGAAACGTTATCTTCTGGCCGGTCGAGTCGGGGAAGCGCAGAGATGTGTCGCGGGCTGCGGTTGAGGAGTTTATGCAACATGCTCCTCCGCCTCCTTCTACCGGTGGGACTGGGTCGGAGAAGAACAGGGATAGCACGTCGGATCTTCTCAGTACGCTGAAGGCTGAGCGTATCCGATGGCATCCCGATAAGATCCAGCACCGCTACGGGTCTCTGGGGATCGACGAGACTGTCATGCGAAGTGTTACCGAGGTCTTTCAGATCATCGATCGGATGTGGAATGAACAGAGGGAGAAGCAGGGTACAGGGGTTTGACAGCCAATGTACTGGACTGGTTTGCATTGCGGCGGCGTTTTTGATCGGATTAAGAGCATGATACCCTAACAGTTTCGAAGGCATCCAATGTCATTTCTGATATTTCCTGCGACAAGCGCATAGAACCAGATTCAGATTCACTCATCTTTTCGGGCTTCTCTATACTTTGTTTGGTGAACGATTTCTACGGCTGTGTTCAAAAGGAGCGTCATATCATAAGCTGTCATTGAGCTCTCCCACCATGGCTTGAAATCATGCTATAATAACTAACGAGAGAAAGGGGGCTTCTGATGATGAACAATAAGAAGTAAATGACACACACAATAACATAGAAGGCTATGCAACAATGCAGTAAACAACCAAACTCGGACAGAATTCTTTTTTTGGTATTTGCTTTTTTTCTTTTTGAGTTCGTTGACTTTTCCTTTTTTTTTTTTTTTGTTATCGGGCATGGCTCAGAACCTCGAATAACGCTGCTTGGCCCGGTAGGCGGTGTATCCGAAATAACCTCCCACGCAGACACCGAGGAACAAGACAGTCTTGAACAAGAACCAGCTCCAGCTTCCCTCCTTGTTCCCCCGGGGAGGCTTGACGCGGGCACGGTCCTTGCGTGAGCTGCCGCTATCCTTGCTGCCGCCTGCGCCTGCATTGCCGCCGATGCTGTACAAGTTCTGGGATTTGATGGAGATGATGTCGTGGTTATCGCTGAGCTCGCCGGTTTCGGCGGAGAGACCCAGGTAGGCGACCGAGGGGATGGCGATGTTGGTTTCGGGGGCGGTCAAGGTGAAGCAGTTAATCCAGGAGTTCTCGGACTTGTATTGCAGGTCCAGGGTCAGGGACTTGTCCTGGAAGTAGGTCAGGCGAGCCTTGGTTGGGACTGAAGCACCCCGGAGACCACGGGCCTGTTTTTATTGTCAAGTTAGTTTGTCGTCCACCCCAAAGATCCAAGAGCTCTTTTTGGGGTTCTTACGGAACAGCCAGCCAATTCGTTTGCCTTGCCGTCGTGCGCTTGGTCGTACGTGGTCTGCCCATCACCCATCATAGCCATGACGTAAGGGAACGAAGTGCCGGGGCGGTTGTTCTTGTAGGTATCGAAGAAAATGCCGAGACCCTCGAACCTGTCAGTCGAGCCGAAGACAGGCCCTTGAGTGGCGCGCTGCTTGGTGAGCCACAAGGCAAAGCCGTCTCCATGCAAGTTGCCGGAGCCATGGAGCTTGAATTCAACCTCGATCTACGGGAAACACGGTTAGACCACGAAAACGTTGGCTAATCGAGGATGGGAGTTATACTGACTTCCCAGTTCGTGGCTGTGAGAGGTACACGGGAGAAGATGTATCCTTGTTGCGAAGGCCGATCGGATGTTAAACGGATGTATCTGTCTCGTGGATCAATCAGTCCACCGCCTCATACGAGCACACAAGGGATGTGAAATTGGCGTACTTGTCGGCTCGCACGATTGTATCTCCACCAAAATCGAACCAGCGGCTTTGGAAGTCTGAATCCAGGTATGGCTGTGGCTAGGTCAAACGAGCCGTTC
The DNA here is from genome assembly GCA_027569715.1 of Hamigera avellanea. Classification (NCBI taxonomy): domain Eukaryota; kingdom Fungi; phylum Ascomycota; class Eurotiomycetes; order Eurotiales; family Aspergillaceae; genus Hamigera; species Hamigera avellanea. The sequence continues at coordinate 189,747 of JAPDKU010000004.1, forward strand.
GGAAGGACTGTGTCTAGCTATACCGATCTGCAGTATAGTAAACAAACGAGGAGCTAGAGACTCACCGGAGCAAGACTGTGAGTACGGAGCTAATCGAAGACGACTTCAGCATATGGAATTCCTATAAGCTCATGCAGAGCTTGGGCTCTTACCGGGATGCTCTTGACGTTCTCATCCCCTTCGTACGCATTCGCGACAGGGACGGCCGCTAAGCCAGCAAGGCAAAGGAAAGACGAAAGCCGCGGGAACCACATGTTGGAAGTGGCTTCGGGGAATGGAATAGAAATCGATACCGATCAAAAGCAGAGATATAAGCGATCGTAAGGAGTTATTGCGGTATGCCGAGGTCGGAAAGTGAAGGACAGACTGGACAGAAGGTGGGTTGTCGCAATGAGATCGGGGAAGCTATGATGTATATTGTAGAAGAACAGCTATAATTTTCCGTGTCGCCGGGACATCAGCAGCTCAAGGACATGAAAAGGTTCGGGGGAGAAGTGAAGAAAAAGAAGAAAGAGTGTTAGGCGTCGGAGAGACGTTCAAAACATCAGAGATGGGGAGGGGAAGAACATGGCATGCACGAAGAACTACAAGTTGAACCATCCATGTGTCCACAACGCCGACGGGTGTGGCGCAGGAACAGCTGCTAACTTGGCGGAGTTCAACTCTGTTCAGCCACACTTCCGGCCAAATTACAGAGCTCCGAAGAATCCTCCATCTCCTCCCTCTACTATTACACCATAAAATACCATTTCACATAACGAATTGGTGCTTTTTTTCTCTTTCGGATTCTTTGATTCCGTTTCACAGTCATCCATAATGTCTTTCTTCGGCTCCAGCAGCTCCAGCTCCTCGGCTCCCAGCTCCTCCCAGGAAGTTAAGACCGCCATTCTTCGCCAGGTGCAGCAAGAGTCTGCTCTCAACAATGCTCGCGCCTTGATTAGTGTACGTCTTCTTTTTTTTCTTCTTTGGCGCTCGCCAGCCTCATCTCTCGGGGGCGTTTTTCACCCGCTAATGCGTCATGTTTAAAATTTCCAGAAAGTCAATGAACACTGCTTCGAGCGCTGCATCCCCACCCCCGGCTCCTCGCTATCTTCCAGCGAACAATCGTGCCTGTCGAGCTGCATGGAGAAGTACATCTCGTTGTGGAATACCACCAGCAAAACCTATGTCTCCCGTGTCGCTTCGGAGACCCAGAAGTTGGGCGGCCAAGACGCCGCTGCATTGGGTGCCTTGGGCTCCGGATCGTCGGATGGCCTCTAAATCGATTCGATTTAAACATTGGGCGAAAACTGGAGGAAAAGGGAGATGGAGGCAGATATCATCTAGAGATTGGATCTGTGGCTGGCGAGGGGGGGGTTTGATTTAAGAGCATGTCTGGGTTACTGTGCTACGGGCCACGGTTTCTACCAGGCGACACTGTGATGATCATTTAAAGTTGTACGATATGAGCAGATGTACACCACCGTGTGGATTATATTATTTTCTTTTCAACTTCCAAGAAAAATACGAATGGGTCTATGGGATTAGGCCTTGCTACAGCGAATGCATGGCAGCTGTACATTTTGCGGTAATAGAGCGGTCTCCATACATGTTCGTTCAGCCTTCAAAGAGACTTCTATGAAATGATTGCCTGCAATGTACCTTGTATTGCTTTGTGCACTGCTCGATATTGCCATATTTCTGGAATCTATCAAAAGCTATGTGTGTATATGTACCAGTCCCATTCGAATACGACAAGTTCAGTCCGGGAATCTACCATGATTTCCCATGCATTTTTGCTGGTTGCAAGAGTTGAGTCGAATCAAAACGTAATAGTCACTATAGGATTCGTTACCAGTCCACAAGTACCTTCCTCTTTTTTCGGTTTGTACCTACCTATAGAACAATTTTCCTTATTAGGAAGGTGGCTGCACCATGATATCACGTGACTTTTGAGCCTTGGAACAGACGATACCATGATGCTTTGACGAGTAGATAGTTCCGATTATTGTTGATATAGATGGTGGAAGCAGCTCAGCAACTTTGAAAACATCCTTGAGGAGAATTCCAATTCGCACCTTTTATGATGCCGTCCTACGAGCGTACATACAGGGAAGAATGGTACGACTATATGTACCGTCTAAATACCATCCCCCAAGTATCGAAAAAAAAAAAAAGAAAAGAAAAAGAAAAAAACTCCGAGCAAAGATCAGAAATATAACGAAATAGGAGCACATGAGAATAGAAAATAAATATATTGTACTCAGGCACCGACAGCTCCTTGGCGTACCCCAAGAGCCTTGGCAAAGGAAGGAGGAATCAATCAAATAGAGTCACTGCTGATCCACGACCAAGACCTGAAGCGTAGGCACCGAGAGAACCTGAAAAATCACCTGACAAGTACATCGCAGAGGGCTCGCTATATATGTCGAGAGATTGTCCCAAAGCGACGTAGGAGCGGAGTCCTTGACACCTCAATATTGCTGCCCGACTCGCGTAGACTCCCACTGTAACAGTATTGGACCAATGGACCTCGAAAAAGGGAGCCAGGGAAACGGGTACGAAAATGTGTGCGTGTTCATACAGACGAAAGACTTCCGGTAGTTTCGCACCAGAATGGTCAGAATCCCTCTGGCGAGTATTGCAAAATATAACGAGTCATGAACCAAGTCGGCTAGCGACGTTGAAAGAGAAATATACCAACATGAGAAGCACAATAGCCAAATTAACATTGACCGGGACGTGCTTATATTAGTGCAGTTTGGACGGCGCCGTGAAAATCATTCGCCGCTATTGCATGGGTCGTCAGATTTCCCTTGCGGGTGAAACCATCATTTCTTCATCAGTCATATAACAACCGCTAGAATTCGGGGAAGAGATGGCCGTAGCTATAGTATTATAGAATTAGATGGGAACTGGATAGTAATGCAACAGAGCAAAGATCAGGGAATACTTACGGATCTTCGCCTTGGGCACCGTAAGCTTCGGTTTCTTCGGGATACTTGTCGTACTGACTAGCATCACCCTGTCCTCCTCTGATCGGTGGCACGTAGGGTGCGTCGATGTCCTTCCTTGCAAGACGATCCCATGTCACTTCTGCAAACCAGGGGTGGTTCTTGATGTCGTCAGGGCCGCCGTGCAAGTTGCCCAAGCGCTTAGTGAGATCTGCGGTGATGAGTTGTGAAAGAAGGTCGACCGCATCTGGGTGCAGGTAGGGCGGGTATTTTATCCTTCCGTGGAGGATGTTTTCATAGATCTTGACTGGAGAGCCCTGATCCCAGAAAGGCGTGAATCCACAGAGCATCTCGAAGATAAGGATTCCCAGAGACCACCTGCATTTGATCAGCTACCTGAGTAAGGAGTGAGTTGCAGTTAGTAAATCCTTACCAGTCAACGGACTTATTATAGCCCTTATTGGATACAACCTCTGGAGCCAGATAATCTGGCGTTCCGCACAGAGTCCAGGTGATATCAGGCACTTCCTTGGCAAAACCAAAATCGGTGATTTTCAGGTGGCCGTGACGGTCCAGCAGTAGGTTCTCGGGTTTGAGATCCCGATATATGATCTGATGAGAGTGAAGATATTCTAGCGCCAGCGTGACTTCAGCAGCATAGAATTTTGCGACAGGATTAGGGAAACGCTAATCGAAATCAAGATATCAGCATCTCCCGCGGAGAGGGGATACGAATCGACTCGAGGCCATCGCCGACTCACTTGAGATTTGCGGAGCAAACTGAACAGCTCTCCTCCCTCAACGAAATCCATGACCATGTATAAGTTTCGGGAGTCCTGGAATGTGCCCCACAAGGTGATGAGGAACGGATGTCGAACGCGATTCAACATCCGGCGCTCGTCGTTGGTATGTTCAATCTGCTTCATTTTAACCACTTGTGCTTTCTTCAAGACCTTGATGGCATAGAAGCGGTGGTTGTGCCTCGATTGCACCAGGTGGACTCGACCAAAGCTACCCGTTCCGAGCGTGCGCTGCAGCGCAAAGTCGTCCAGGGAGTATTTCCCCTTTGTGGTTCTCGTCTCCGACCGTCCGCTCTGTTGCTGCGCCTGTCCACCGGCATGACTGCCAGAGGTTGCGTGCGCTCCACTGCCATGATTCTGTTGCTGCGGCGCATTGATGATGTTGTTTATACTGGCGACATTTGAATGTTGGTGGTTGGAGGGGGTGGAATGATGGGCTGGCGTTGCTGCGGATTGCATTGAGGCGGCAGACTGTTCGGAATTCTTATTTGCATCCACGGGGCGATGTTCTTGATGACTGGATGACGACTGGTGGTGTGCTGAGGTCGTGGAGGAGCGCCCAATGGTGGCGGGGTGTTCGGCCGCAACTGGTGACGTTGATGGTTCGGCCCGGTGTGACGAAGTTGATTCGAGCTCCTTAGAGAGGGTCTGCGAATCCTTCGTCCGCCTTTTCTTCAGCAGGCCTCCGAGGCTCGGCATTGAAACTCGACTTCACGGCTCAATGCGAGGAACAAATTGACACGCAGATCCCAGACGACCTGCCGACAAAAGTCGACCCTCCTCTTTCTCCTGACGAGGGGGCTTTGTTTCTCAACGGACCCCGGAAAGGCGGATAACCACGGACACCGGCCACAAAGAACAGAGAGATCGGGGTCAATTGATATCTGGGATCCGAGTGGTCGTGGGGCGCAGAAAATCACTAATTTTTATTTTTTATTTTTTGCTCGGTGGAAAGAGAAGAGAAGCGTCTTGTGAGAGAATGGAGGTTGGAAGTAGATAAAGCCAAGAAGAGCGGGGTTGGGAAAGGTGAGGAATCAGGATGAGGCAGCTCCGGGCGAACTGCGATCGCACCGAAATACAAGAAGCCACGGGCGGGTCGAAACCCAACGAAGTTACGAACCCAGTTAACTCTGCGTTCTGCTCCCCCCGCGCACAGCAGATGATTTCTTACGATTGGAAATTTAGAGAACCACAAGCCAGAACTTAACCAGTTTACTCCAGTCTCGTCCCAATTGCAACAGTCCCGGATAAATTGAGTTACCCGCAAAGCGCTGTCTGCCGCGAGGGTCAACAGGAAATGCCGCTTCCGGAATGAACTGCACGCGATAATGATGCCACGACGTAGAGATGACTTCGCCGCTGAAACGGTCTTTGTGTTTTGGACAGGGATGCAAAAGGAACGAAAGAACAATGACAGGCCTGGTCTTTCTGAAAAGGCTCTACGAATTGAGAATGATACAGGTGTCAGGAATTACGAGTCAAAGATAAACGATGGTATTCACACAAAGGCCCAAGCTGCCCTCGAGACGAGTCTATTGACCCGGCCCAAATCAATGGATTGACCGCTGGTACTGGTCCAGCTGGAGTACCCAAACGACCCAGAAAAAAGCATGTGGAGAGGGAGGCGATAAAAGAGTCTCCGCCAGAGAGCGCACGACACTGTAGTGTGATGGTAAGTTACTGCTGTCTGTGTACAGAATCTTGTGAAATACGAATAGAGTAGGCATCATCAGAGACGAAACGATTGATTGATTCGACCTCGAGGAATACCCATATCAGCAGGTTTTCTAATTAATTCACCGGGACACGGAGAGATGCGTGAGCTGGGAACATCCACCAGAATGACTTCATCATCGGATGTGGATCGAATCCGGCCCCGCTTTCAAAGTTGGACCTGTTTTGATTTCGCGCCAGTCGTCATGTCATCGAATTTGAATGCCTAGTAGTCTCTTGTAATGCAATTGATCCTTATCTTTCCACTACCTTACGACTTTTCTTTCCCCTCTTAACCCCTAGGTCTGAAGTCAAAGCTAAATTCATCCAGTGTGCATCACAATGGTACCTAGGATTCCACAAGCCCAAGATGAGTAGCATCATATTTACATGACTGACCCTCAAACAAACTCCACAAACACCCCAAGTTCGGCCCTGCTAGAAAACCAACTGGCTAAATTCGATAATGGGCCATATTCTTCTTGATCTCATCCACAATTTCCACTGCTTCCAACGCATTTCGTGCTTCAAAGTCGTATCGCTTCTGTTCATTGGCGTCGTTGCCTCGAAGAACCACGACCCGGAAGCTCTTCGGGTGTCGACGACTGACCTTGCACCCAACCACATCGTTGAAGCTGATAGACCTCGTCTTTGCATCCGACACGGTCTTGCCCGTGTCCCCGGGCATGATGTGCATGTAATCGTTGTCGAACGTCAATATCCGATGATTGGACGCAGTAAAGGACATGGGTTGTTTGCGAAACACGTGGTATCGGCGGTAGTAACCGCCAATGAGATCCTGCTTCTGGACGAGCGGGTGCATGCTCTGCCCGCTTTTCTTGCCTTTTTTGACCGCCGCGGCGTTGTTGGTGTTGTCAACCATGAGAGGCGCATTGGGGGAAGAGCTTCCTGGGGATCCGGTCAGCGAGAGGGGACCAGCACCGAAGCGTCGCCGGACCAGGTCAAGCTCTGTGATGTTCCCCAGGGCTTCAACCGTGCGGTCTAACGGAGCAATCGTATTCGAGCCCATGACCTTGAGAAGGTAGTTTCCCTTGTCCAACCCCCAGCGTTTACACACCGTATCCAATATTTCCGCGATGTAGCTGTCAGTAGAAGTGTTGATGGTCATAACGTGAGTTGAAGCCTCCAAGTTGATGAATCGGATCTTGAGGGTCTTGGAAACGCCCATACGAGGTGTAGCGTGATATGTTGGTACTGCCGGCCGATCAGCCGGAGTGAGTGTACTATCGTTCAGCGCTGACGAGAAAGGTTGGCCGAGTATCGGATTTTGACGAGGCGCTGGGGTTTTGTTCTGAGAGGCATTTTGATTTGCGGGAACCGCGAGCGCTGCAGGCTGATCGCCGGCTCCATAAGACACGGCAGCTTGACTGTAGTGCGGGAAGAGACGCTCGTTCTCTTCGAACTCCGACTGCGAAGCTTCCACGAGAGCGAATTCGTCGTACGGCTTGCCCCTCGAGCGCCCTCTCGCTGCAGCGGCTCTATTGTTGTTTGACGTAAAATCAGCAATTGGTAGAGTCCGTCCTAACGCTGGAAAGTCGTATTCCACTTCACCATCTTCGACCATTCTGAGTGTCCACCTGTTCACTGTCAATTTGCTGCGCTCTATAGATGGTTCGCGACCCTCCTCGGCATATTTCCACAGGGCCAATCCGATGGACTCAGTCACAGTGACAGGGGCGGGTTGTTCTGCGAGTTTAGATTCGCGAGCGAGTGGCATCTCAAAGGGCTGATCAGGTTCGGAAGAAAATGGTGCATAAATCTTGATGTTCAATGCGTCGTTCAATCCTTTGCCTGAGAGTATCGCGAATTGCTCGACTGGATTGGTAGGTGCCTGCTTGCGCGCATTGAGCTGCTTTGAAAGCAAGCTGACAGGTTGCACAGTACTGATCGGGCGAGGAGGAGGTAAATCGTGTAACTCAGGCGCTGGGATCCTGGGCTTTCTTGGCGATGCGCTTTGAGAGCTTGTTGTATTCTGTAGCTTGTGCATCAGAGCAATCGGCGAAGACGAGTCCAAGCCGCCGGTGATACCAACACCTTCGAGCAGCGAAGCAGAGCCAGCCGTAGCGCCAAACTCGGAGGAAAGTGCAGATCCAACAGACTCCGCTCCAGAGTCTTCTGCTTGCTCATTCAACTCGCCAATAGTTAGAGGGCCAACATCCCTACTACCAGCTCTGCCAGTCTTCTTCTTAGAAGGCTGTATGACTTGGTCCCGACCAGAAAAGTGGATTTGCCGTCGGTTCAAGGCAGACGAGTCCATCTCGTCACCCGAAGACATGTCGCTGCTTGTAGTCGTATCTCGTCGAGGGCGCTCATTAACGCCCACGGCAGTCCCTAAGGATCCAGTGCGATAGTGAGTTCCGGAGACCAGATGGGAGGGGGAGGTCACCATGAGTTCTGGTCTATCATGGCGGCTTGCACTGCGTATCGGGGAGGATCCTGCTCGTGTCCGGATAGGCATTTTCGAGAATTTGATCTGCTGAGAAGCTCTGTATGGTGTCAGAAGTACATGTCCAGAAGGAGAACGACTGTCGCACTGCGGCGAAAAGAGATCGTAGGATATTTCGACTGACCTTTGCGGCGCGTCCCCATCATCGTCGCTTTCATCACTTAAATCACTGCTATCGTCGTCTTCTGCATTACCCTGCCTCTGTTGTTCGGGTTGCTGACGATCTCGTCGACGGATCCTTTTCCCACCTCGCACATGATGCCGGGGGCCAACTGTTTCCGTACTGCCTTTTCCAGTGACCATACCACCTTCATCATCCTCCCCATCATCAGCCAAGCCAAAACCTCTAGCATCATCCGTCACGGCATTCGCATCCCTAGCGCTACTGAGCCGGTAGTATTCTGAGGACACTGTAGCCGTTGTCGGAATGGGCGGGGAGTAGGTACGCTTGATCTGGGCTGCAACGCTCTGAGTGCCTGAACTCGTATAGGCTGAGGACCAGCCAGCCGCACGAAATCCTGGAGTATTGAGAACGGAGTTGTTGACGTTGATGAGCCGGTCGCCTATTCCGTCTTTGATCGTAGACAAATAAGAGGTCCGCAGTTGCCAGATTGCGAAACTATAAACGTTCAGTTTGGTTTTTAATCAATGATCATATGGGAGTCCGGCAGGGGGCAAGAGAGAGGGGTAGATCGGGTCCGTAGCCCAACATACTCTTCATTGTGAAGGAGTGACATCTTTCAAAGGAAACCGAAGTACGTGGACGAGATAAACAGAGTGCTCGAAGAATTGAAGGCTATGTCGATTCAGTTAGCAAGTAAAACGGTGAAACCGGCATTTAACTCTCGAATGGCATGGTAAACTGAGATGCCGCAAGTTGGTGGATAGATGCGCCTGGCTTCAGCTTCGACAGGATGCGAAAGAGCGTTAGCTTGATCAGGACCAGCCTGATAGAAAAGAGCGTGGATATTTCAGAACTGCGCGACAAAACAACAATAAGGAATTTTGTCCGCAAGTTCGGTGTGCCGTGGACTGTGGCAGGTAATGATGACCAGAGGGGAGGAGTCAAGAGGAGAGACTCTTTGTGTCTCTTTCCCCCAGATCGGCCAAGCCAAGGCCATCGGCGGGCGGGAAATTAAGAATGGACCCAAATTGGTCTAGGTCCCCTGCCTTAAGATTCATCAGGGTCGATCCAATGAAGGTTCACGGATGATTAAACAATAGTGAGATGATCATCATATTTCTCGTTTTCCATATCTTTATAATGCAATTTTCTGATGTGATCACCATTCTGTCAAAGTATAGGAATAACAGAAATACCAAAACCCTGAAAGAATGATCGTCATGACATTATTTTAGTACAGCGGTATAGGTTTCTGATACATTCTTATACACTTCCTACAAAGCCACATTATGACAATAGTACAGTACATGCAGTCCCAGAGCTCAAATTGATCCCGCCAAAGGCATGCCTGCTGACTTCGCTTCTTTCAGAAGTCAACAAACATCATAATCAAGAAATAAGATAATGCACCGGGTGTCTTCATCAGGCCTTGGCTTTAGGTTTTCGACCTCTACCTTTGGTTGGCTTCTCATCATCGTCGTCGATAAAGTCATCATCGGCCGAGGCCTTCTTGGTCTTCTTGCCCTTGCCTGCAGCTCCCTTTTGAGCAGTGGATTTCTTCTTCTTCGGTATGCTGACATATTTGTCCTTCTTCAGATCTAACTCTTCGCTCTCATCCTCTTCCTTGGCCTCGTCTTCAACGACGTCTTCGTCCGATTCATCGATGGCATCTTCAATGTCGGGCTTCTCCTTCGGCATCTTCTTGGGCGCAACCACATCGCTAGCCTTCATGAAGGGAAGAGGGTGCGAACGTTGGTTATAAAGACGCGTGAACGTGGCCTTTGTCTGAGTCTCGAGCTTGACCTTGGATTCATCCATAGGACCCAAGCCAAGCTCAATCAGCGCATCGAAGTCTTCCCGAGTAAGGAAATAACTGTCCATGAAGTCGATGACATCTTCGACGCTGTCCTTGCCTTCGTCCATCAACCTGCGGACCAATTTGCTCCAGAGAACAGGCATGTACTGCTGTCTGATCTCATCGCGGTCTCCGGAGGCACGGAGGCGCATGTGCCCTTGAATCTCCCTGACATAACGCCAAAGTTTTCCTAAGGGTGATATGTCAGAAATATCGAACTACCAACCGACAGGAAACAAGACTTACCTTGCTTGCTGTTTTGACCAAGCCAACTAGGGAATGCAGGACGCTCCGTCATATTTCCATAAGTGAAGCTTGCTGGACGAACAAAACTAAAGGCGGCGTGGGTAGGCATTAGACTCCACTGTTGCTGGGTGCCATGGATCATTCTGTCGACAAGGTCGCCATCACTGATGCTGGAGGCCGCATTATCAGCAAGTTCGAGGAGCTTCAGTTTTCGTTCTTTGCCCTGGTAGTTGTTGGCTAACGTTGGGTTAGTTTTGAGGTAGTTTTCCTGGAGCATCAGGTAGCTAAACTCGTGGTCATTGAAGTAAAGTTCAATCTTGTCGTTGAGGCTGGCTTTTGAGCTGGGCGAAAACATTTGAGCGTTCAGAATCTTGCCAACGATATCCCACGGTTTTAGGATTACGTGTTTCTCCCATGCTTTGGACATTTCCTTCCCTTTGTCGAAATCGAGATTTTGCTGGTCCAACTTGACTGTGGAGAGCATGTTGATGACCTGACGAATGTCTGCATGCGTTCCCTCAATCAGACCATCAAGCACTGGAGGGGGGATCTTCAAGCCTTCCCTGAAGCATATGGTAGACAGTCTGGCTCTAATCTGATCGGCAGTTGGTCGTCTAAACGGCAGATCGTATACGACGCCATCGAAGGGTCTCATTTTAGGGAGCTTTCGCTCATTGCAGATGAGAACGAGCGGGATATTCGACTTCTTTGCGATGGAGGCGAGCGCCCCGACTCCACCTCGATCTCCAGCAGACATTCCATCAACCTCATCCATGATGAGCAGCAGATTCTTCTTCTCGCTCTCCACCTTCTTTCCCACGCCTGAGAAATATCCCTGCAACGATGTGGTATCTAAGACATCGAGAAGCCCGCTTTCCACTAATTTCTTGCTCCGGGTATCACTTGCATTTGTCTCAACAACGTCATAGCCCTCTAGCTTTGCGACCAGATGGGCTGCGGTAGTCTTTCCAATTCCCGGAGGACCGTGAATCATGACCGCACGGTAAAGTCCTAATCCATTTTTCCCGGGCTTTTTAAAAGATGCTTTCGCGTTCTTTCGCCAGTCACGAAGCCAAGCTTGGAGCTTTTCCACGGCACCTTTGTTTCCGCAAATCATATTCATGGATGTTGGAGCGTATTTCGTAGTCCAGAGACGATCATCAGTTTTAGGGCCCTGGGAGCTTGAGGGCGTTTGTGAACCGGTAGGGGCACTTCTAAGAACGGTAGCTGTGGCCTGCTTCTTTTTCATTTCCTCTTTTTCCATCTCAGCGGCCATCTCCCGAATTTTCTCTTCTTCCGCCTTCCTCTTGGCTTCATGTTTCTCAGCTGCCTTTCCATCACCCCCGTTGGCTGGTAGCCGCCGGATCAGTTCGAAGAGGCCGTCTTCGTCGATTGTCTTGATTCCTATCTCACGGATCTTCCTAAGTTTCGACGGACCAGCATCGCTTCCCAGAACAACGTAGCTTGTTTTAGAGCTAGGAGCCCCGGTCACCTTGCCGCCATATCTTTTTACCAGCGACTGCCCTTCCTCTCGGCCAAGTGTATCGAGAACGCCTGTGAAGACAAACGATAGACCAGCAAGACAGTTCTCCGCCCCGACCGGTATCTCCTTGCTCCCGCTTCCGGGTGGAGTACGTGACCGCTGTGCCGCGAAATTGAACTTCGTTGGCCCGTCAGACACGGGAGGCGAAGGAGGTCTGACTGTGGGGATGCTATCGAAAATGTCCTGGATTTCTTTGCTTTCAGGCCTGTCTTGCTTCGCCGATGCTTTTGCTTTTTTAGAAGCAGGTGTTGAGCTAGCTTTCGATCGGGGTGCGGCTTTCTTAGTGTCCTTGTACTCTTCCTCTTCATCTTTATCGAGAAGGGCCTCAGATTTGCGTTTCCGTGAGGGTTTCGCCGTAGCCGATTTTGTCGCTTTTGAAAGTTTCGGGACATCTTCCATAACGACATCCTCGTCAGAGTCAGGCACAGAAGCTTCTTTCTTCCGTCCAGCTCTTTGAGGAACCGCAGTCGCTGGCTTTACCGCGAGCTCCTCAAAATCACTGCCGTTCTCGTCGTCCTCTTCCACGTAATCGTCGTCGCGTTTGCCCGACTTTCCATACTCTGTGGCAAAAATGTCATCTCCACCAAGGTTTTCATCCTCCTCGACGATAGTTGTAGCTTTCTTGGTAGTCTGACGCGGAGGGTTCTTCTGTGATCGCTTGGAGGATTCAACGTTTGCCGTTTTCTTCACTCTGGAAGAGCTTTCATCCTTGTGGCCATTGACTGGAGCATCATCTTGCGGCTCGGATTTCGCGTTGGCTGATGAATCTTTGGTTTTGGGTGGTCTTCCTCTCTTTTTGCTGGATGCGAAGTAATCCGAAGTGGTCGTAGGCTCTCCTTCGAATACTTCAGGCTTTCTGTATGCGGCCTGTCAGCAAAAGGGCATGCAATATGGGACGCTGGATGTACCCTTGTTTTGCCGGCTTAGCCTTCGGGGTTGGTGCCTTCGTCTCCACAACCTCTTCTTCGTCTTCGCTATCATCCACCACCTTTCTACTGCCTATGTGTTTGTTAGACAGTTCATAACCATGGTATAGATACGCCTGGTCATACGCTTTTTTCTTGCAGTGGTCGAGTCCTATGATGATAGCGAAGTGTCAGCAGGCGAGCTCAGGAATTGCATGATGTAACAGCATCTGTGACAGCGGTTCCGCATTGCTTGGGATTGCATTGGCCATCGATATATGTACCCAGCAACAAAGAGGATTTGGAGCTTCGGAAGGCGAAAGGGGGAAAAATGTTATGATCGGTAAAGCAGATATCAACATACCTCTTTTTTGGCGGGTGGCTTCGCAGTAGAGCCTTGCGCAGGCTTGCCACCAAAAAAACTCCTGATATCCGCGGGCATTATGGTCTAATGGCGCAGATACATACCTATGAAGGACAAAGGTGCTAGGTGATGATTAAATTTATAGGCGAAGAAGATTGCCTTGATAATATATCATCTACGGAGCAGCTGTCGCCAATCTACACGCTAGGACGCGCCTGTTTGCCGGTGACGCGAGCTGGGGTGATTACGTAATGTCACGGCGGGTGGCACGTGCATGGCACTTTCTACCCTTTTGGGACTGGGCGATCGGATATGCAGATACGCCGATGGCCAGAGTCTTTAATATTCCAGCAGACCCGACAGCCTCAATATCCTTCAAGGCCCAGGATTGAACGGCATCATGGGTCCGCAACTAAAGATGTTCACAGGGCCTCAATTGGCCTTCCTCCGGCCCTCGTGTATGAAACTGTTCAGTCCTAGAAAAGGTTTTCTCTCTCGATAGCTGACATGCCTGAAAAGGTTTATCATCGGCCTTCACTGCCCTGCCGTTCTCCCGATGCTTCTCTACAACTTCTCCGGCCTTCGACTGGCTCACACCTAAGTTCGCGGAGAAATCCAAGTCGCCCAAGGGTCGCCCTCATGTACCCACTGGTGGTTCTTTCCGAGGCACGACCGTCGTCTGGGGTGACTATGGTCTGCGCATGAAGGACCATGACCGCCGAGTATCCGCCGCACAGCTTAAGACCGCAGAAGAGACTATCCGGCGACGATTAAGAGGAATGAACTACACCCTGTACAAGCGCGTGAGCGCCAACATTGGTGTCTACACCAAGGGTAACGAACAACGTATGGGTAAGGGAAAGGGAAAGTTCGACTACTGGGCAGCCAGAATTGCTGTGAGCAGAATTGTCTTTGAGCTCAAGGGCGAGCTGCACGAGAAGATCGCAAGAGAAGCATTCAGATTGGCCGGTCACAAGTTACCCGGTACGTTGCCTCGGCCAAAATACTATATTATCGGATGTGATGCACGGAACAGTGGTATTGATGCAATCTAATATCCAGGTCTCTGGGAATTCGTAAAGAAGGGCGACCCTCCCGTCGTTGGTCTGACAAAACTTGGTAACGGTGTGACTTTGGAAAGCCTCAAACGACCACGCAGAAACCCGCCTCTCGGTACGGAGAGCTTGGCCGAGCCACCGAAGACTACCTCCTCCAGCGAGTCTCCTTCTTCATAAACGCCCCCACGATATCTCCTCCATGTCTACCTATTCACGTTTTCGAGTCATCTGAATTCACCGGCGTTCTAAGCCCCGACCCCGGAACCAGGTCCATACCCCTGTTGTCTCCTCGTCTTTGCGGCCACCGCATCACCTTCTCGAGTTTCGGGCTTCAGATCTTGTGTACATTACAGTCAGCTTTTTTTTTCCGCCTTCTTTTTCACTCTTCCTTTCCTGACATAAACCGATGTTTTCATATAAGGAGTAAAATCACAAGGAATATCATCATACCTTTGTCCACTTCCCCCAGAAAGTTGGTAGTGAAGCCTCCAAATCCTTGTTGTCTCGCCCATTCATCGTCTTCTTCGTTGTCTGGTTTGGGACTGCTCTTGTTCGATTCCCAGAATTTCCTCATGTCACTTATCGTGTGTGTGCTGTTGGCTGGAGTCCATTTGATGCATGTCAGCTGTGTAATAGCTTGACCGTTCCCGGACAAGGATAGCATACCACCTAGCTGTCCGGTCTCTTTCTGAGGTGTTACCGTGACCGTTCGAATGGACTCGTATCTATACTCTATTAGCTCACGAACAATCGCACGACAATGATTCCGGGCATCGTGTGGACATACTGGGTGCTTTCACCACCGGGTTGAATATCGACAAGCTTTGGGTCGGACATCTTCGTTAGTTTAGGCAAGCGCAAAGATAATTATACGGGTTATAGTCTTCTCAACTCAATTGAGATGCAGGATGTGAAGGTCAAAGAGATATCTCAAGTAGAAATGCAAAGCGAGTGGATCGCGGTTTCTCTGAATGCGACCTGACATAGGAATGATGACGTAGTGGATCCCGACGGAAACACTCACATGTAACCTAGTGGTAGGTGGACGTGCCAGGGACCCCTCAGTTTGACCCTCATATTCGACCCTTAACTTCTCCCCACTTCAACATCGACTTAACCATATCTTCTCATCGTGAGTACTCGAACCATGATGTTATTCCAACTCTATTTCAACACTTTTTTAGCACAATGTCCTCTTCAAAGTCACCAATCTCGCCATCCCACTCAGCCCCAGTCTCGCTCTCCTCGGGCTCCCGTCCAGTTCACAAGCTGCCAGGCCTTTATCTCCAATATGCAAGTGCCGATTGCCATGCGCACGGCTAGTTTCGCCCATTTTCATGCCTTCTCATAGAGGCGGGTTTCACCAGCGCAGCAAAGTCTTCTCGGATCGGCAAAAAGGGCGTGCATGCAATGGCCTGCGAAGCGTATTCGCATGGCGCGGGTCCTGCTCATTGAAGGCAGACCTCGAGAAGGTAGCCGCAGCTCGAGGCAACATCTACGCACAGAAAATCGCGATCCTTGTTTATTGGTAAAATGACAACACAGGCGCCAAGGAAGACACTGAGATTATATTATATTGACCAAAGCCTCGAAGGGCGTTTCCTTTCATCTTATCGGACGGAGCTACCAAGGTGTCGTCGATGTACAGCTTAAATTTGCCATCAGTGCACCCACACAGAGGTGCAGAACACACCTGCAGTATCGAGGATCATGGTATACAAAGGTATACACTGGTTATACCAGCGACAGCATCGGCATGGGTCTGGGCGGTATTCCTCTGATGGATCGATATCTCTGGGAATATTGGTTTTCTCGACGTCAACGGGAAGCTGTCCTTCATCTCCGCCAGAAAGCTCGTTTCATGGTCGGATATTCATGCGGATCTCTTTACAGCCACAAACGGCTGAAATTCTATTGTCGGCTCGGTGACTATGCTGGTAGGGTCGTTCGGTTCGTCCAGAATGCAGCACGCGAAGACGGTTCTAGTCTCGAGGAAAAGGGTCTCCAAGCTGGCAGCTAACTTGAAGGAAGAGGCCTCTACACACAGATTGTGGAACAGACTGAGCGAGATTTCCTACAGCGCGTTGATGTCCTTGGGATTCTTGATTGCTGCTTTGCAGGGGCGGCGACAAGGCAGCAAATTTCAAGAACGGCCCAGGTTCGGATGAAGCAAAAGCCCGAAGTCAAAAAATCTCATTCACTCAGCGACATGTGGCCAGGGTGGCCTTCGCAATCATTCCAGTCTGGTTCGCTTCGAAGGCGTTGGGTCAGCTCGGTGAGAGACGATCATCCTGAGAAATATTCACATTGTTTATTGTTTGTAAAGAGAAGGCTTCATTCACAGTTTCGAGTGGCTGGTTACTGTACCGTGCGGTCCAGCATCTCAAAGTCCAAGCTTCCACTATGACAACTGCAGCCTTGTTCCAGGAGATTCAACGACTGAAACCAAGAGATGCTCCACATTCTGTCTTCAGAACTCTTGGTGGTACCTAGCCCATCACTCTCGCTTTCCAGGACGCTGCTAGCTCCGCAACTCCCTCCCGGATCCCTATTCGCGCTCCTCGAAATGTTAACGAAAAACATGTCTTAGTGAAATTGACTATAGCAACCACCGTTGTCACTGTCAGCATTTTGCCCTGCCCTTCCGTGAAGTCATGACCCTTGTGAAGCGCGACCGAAGATGGAGGAAACGCCTGACATGGGCTTCACTTGACCTGAGAGGCCAGATTACTATTTGTTTGGTGGCCTCAGGTACCATACAAGCATCCTGAACAAGATGAACGCTGACCTCGAATTGTTTTCATCATTCCTTAACCCTAAACGTGACCACCCTTCATGGTGAGAGTCACGATTTTCCTGAGGCTTTCAAAAGCGCAATCAGAGACTTGACGGCCAACATGAAAGTGGAAGTTACGGATGTATACGAGACAGACCAGTCTGTTTTCCTCATTCTGGGAATGTCATGGGAGGGCATTGCTTTGAGGTAACCGGCAGGCCAGTAATCACCTCGATCTGGCTGCCTACCCTACCATGATATCCGAATGATTGTTCCGTATCGGCCTGCTGCTCATGCAGGTCCAGTCCGACCCTTTTCGAGATGTCGCACCAAGGATTGCCTTTCCTGGATGCTCAACAAGCCGACAGGATTGACCATGAATTCTATTAGACATGAACTCGCAGCGCCCAAGAGAGCTGGGCTGATTAGCCGACTTTGCTCTTCCACCTCGAACGTGCGGACATTCATCCTTCCTATACGCACTCGTCATACGCTACCCTTCCCAGAGCAGCGTGAGCAACATGTCTCCGGCAACAACAATGACGACAATGAATTGGAAGAGTCTAAAGTAACTGATGTACGTGTGGTGGACAGCGCAACCTGGGTACTTGTATAGTTGAGCGATATTGCTGCTCTAGAGTTGCTAGTAAAGCAAGCTGAAAACGAGGAAGCCTATATTATTCTTCGAGTCTTAAAGTCGGAGGACAACAGTTTGGAAATCCTGAAATCCTGGGCGACGCGTCTAAAGCTGAGAACTTGTCGCTCTACTCCATCTGGACCTCGTCTTGAGACGACTGGAGTTGAGAGGGACCCCAACCGGGTTATACCAGTACGGCCTAAATCCGGCCTTGTTCAAATCCAGTTTGTCAGGCTGTCGAGGCGAATGGTTGGAGATGGCACCCTTATCCTGGTCAAAATCGGGTGGTTTGCATTTCTTGCTGGAGTTGGTTGTGGGGACATCGTGCTGTCTTCCAAAGGTGGAATCGTCAGACTCCAATACAACTCCGCAATTACTTCGAGCTGCAACAACACGCGCACCCGTAACCAAGCTCCCAAACGAATTCCGGCAAAGACGAAATCGACCCCTACTGTCCTGCCGACCTTTATCTCCAACATGCAAGTGCCGATTGCCATGCGCACGGCTAGTTTCTCCCATTTTCTTGCCTTCGCGTGGAGGAGGCTTGGGCGCTGTGGACGATGGTGGCGGATTTGGACCACATACGGGTCACCATTGGCCCTTGTCAACAAAGGTCTCGTCGAAGTTCCGGTGGCTGGAGAGAATCTTCCTTTTCGTGGAAAGGGAAAAGCTGAATAGACTGATTGTCACAGACAGAAAGAAGGCCAGTCACGTGGCCGGCTAGTTTTAGCTCCGAGTAGCCTTAGTTACCAAATCTCAACTTGCTATACATTCCCAAAATCTGGCACTGATGGTCTGGATTGCTCTCGGGGTTGCGTTGCGAAAACAAGTTTCATGGTTCAATAAATTGCAAGTATCCGCGATACCAGCCTCCTTTGTAAATCCGAAGTAGCATTGGCAAATAGTATCATGGTGGAGAGTTATTCTAGAGTGCTGAATCATGAATGTTGTGATTGGCGTTATTGCGGGTCCAAGCGGAGATAAATATTGGGGAAATCCACTACATAGAGCTACCTAAATAGCCTAAAATCATCCAAGGACTTTTCTGAAACCGAGTAACTCCTCTAAAATCCGTAGATTCATCTATCGTAGAAACTAGTTTACTCCATTTCAATCGTGGCAGGAGGCTTGCTAGAAATGTCATAAAGAACACGGGAGACTAGGTACAGTATCAGCATGTATACAGATTAGGAATGAAGGAAGTAGACCTACCACCGTGGACCTCGTTGATAATTCTGGTTGCACATTGACTTAAGAACTCGTTATCGAAGGGGAAAGCTCTTGCAGTCATGACTAATATCTTTATTAATAGGCAAAATCAAGGATCTATTCCAGGGGTTCAACTCACAATCCGTGGTTTCTACAGCGCGCAAAATAATAATTTCAGCGTAAACACGTTTGTCACCCTAGCCAGACAAGTTAGTATATCAGACGACTGTGCTTCAAGGGGCATCATTAAAAGCAAGAAACCCTTTCCTAGAAAGAAGTAGCTAGAACTTACCATGACACCAACAGCCTTACTAGGATCCAAGGCAGCATAAGCCTGGGCAATCCTGTCATATAGGCCAGCTTCCCGGATCATGGAGATGAAGATATGATCAGCTCTTCTAGCGATCTCAACGCGCTCCGGGGTGACTTCACCCAAGACACGAATAGCAATGCCTGGCCCTGGGAAGGGATGTCTCATAACAAGTTCATGAGCGATTCCTAGCTCTCTCCCAAGCGTCCTGACCTCGTCCTTAAATAATTCGCGGAGTGGCTCGATAAGCTTCATTCCTTGTCCTTCTATCATGCGTTCTGTAGATAGATGAGTCAACTGTTATGCACATGGAATCACCGCCACCTCCATGACGGCTAATTATAACCCCCGGGTAGGAGGGAATTGGAGCAGACGAAGAGAAGAGCCTAGGAAAGAGTTCCAACATACTAGGTAAGCCCCCAACGTTGTGATGTGTCTTTATCGTAGCTGATGGTCCTTTGAAGGAGATACTCTCAATGACATCTGGGTAAAGAGTACCCTGAAGGAACCATTTCACCTTGGCGCCGGAGTGTTCGGCCTCGGCTTCAATCTTTTCTGCCTGTTCCTCAAACACATCGATGAAGGTACCACCGATAAACTTACGCTTCTTTTCGGGATCTGTAACTCCCTTAAGACCGTCCAAGAACCGCTTAGAGGCGTCGACAACAGTCAGATTAATACCGAGATGCTTGGTGAGGGTCTCATGGACCGTTTCACATTCATGTAAACGCATACATCCGTTGTTGACGAGCACAGCATGGAAACGATCGCCGATAGCCTCGTTCATCAGCTTAGCGGCCCTAATATTAATTAATATCGATAGAACAAGAGATGAAATGGAAACGGCACCTACACAGTAGAGTCGACACCACCGCTAACAGCACCAAGTACGTGGTCCTTCTCACCAACTAACTTACGAATGCGAGCAATTTCTTGGTCGACGAACTTAGACATCGTCCAGTTCTGCTTAGCGCCGCAAATATCCACAGCGAAGTTCTTCAAGAGAAGGGCGCCCGAGGGCGTATGAGTCACCTCTGGGTGAAATTGGATGCCTATTTCTGTTAACCTAGCACGTTCCATATGCGAATGGGGGCGACTCACCATAAATAGGCTTACTCTCATGAGCAATACCAGCATACTCTGAATTAGCCGTCGTTGCAATGGTATGGAATCCTTCAGGAAGCTTCACGAGCTTATCGCCATGACTCATCCAGCATTTCATTTGATCCTCAATACCGGCGAAGAGCTTATCGACATGTCCCTGGTCATCGAGTCTCTTAGCGGTCAGATCTGCGTGGCCGTATTCACGCGCAGTGCCGGCAACAACATTATCCTTGCCCAATCTATAGGCAATCTCTTGAAGGCCGTAACAGATTCCAAGCACTGGAACCCCGAGATCAAAAAACGCCGGATCCACGTGAGGGGCATCGTCCTGGTACACGCTGTAGGGACCGCCGGAGAGAATGATGCCCTTTGGCTTGAAAGGAAGATCGGCAAGCTTCTGAGTACATGGGAGCATTTCACTATACACAGAAATCTCACGGAGTCTCCTCGTGATGAGATGAGTCTGGATTATATGTTAGCTCGGCGGCGTCTATGGTAAATATCGTCCGGATGTCTTTCTTACATATTGAGAACCGAAGTCCAAAGTTAGGATTGTATCAAAAGTAGCCGAAGGAACCTCTTGGTCTGCCATTTTGACGGTCAATTGATTCGCCTTGGTCTAGTGATGCCTCAAAAGATGCCTGTAAAAGGTGAACTGAACGAGTACTCGAGGATAGATCAGCAGAAAACTGCTGATAGCCTGATACCCGATAAAAAAAGAGGAAGATGAGTCGCGATTACGATAACGAAAATAAAAAAATTTTTTTTTCGCTTAGGCGGTGAAGAATGTGGGGTGGTTATCGGACAGTGGAATCTTTGGATCAGTGGATATGGTTCCGGCGGCAGGTGCCAAAGTTTTGGACTGTGGATGACCTCACGCAATATGGGTCACCTTGTAACTATATGGTGCACTCACCCAAGGTCGTGCGATGAAAAAGCGGCATCTTCTTTTTTTTCCCTTATTTTTTCCTTATTTTTTCAGCGGGTTCTCATGTATTCCGGATCTGCTGGAAAGCTTTCGCAGTGGTTGGAGAGAACCGTGGGCAATGCGTTTGTGAGGCACTTCTTTGGATACAGCGATGCTACCAAAGAAGGGGGTAGTTGATACAAGTAATACTATATCGTTGGTTCTTTTTCTTTTGAATATTGAACTGCAGGTCACTGTTTTTCAAGCTATGGGGTACCACCGAAATATAGTCTGAAGAGTTCCATTCCAGTCTACTACTTCTCAGTGAATCCAGCGAATCTTTCTCTGCTCCTTTGACTAGGTGCTATAATATCGAGACCCAAGGAGAAGGACAAGGCGAGACAGGCTCATTGTCCAGATTCACAAACCATTGTCTACTCGATTGGCAAACATCGTTCCTCAGATTGGAATGCTGGATGCGTATTGTACATTCATTACTCGTTCATTATTTTGATATTAAAAATCCATGCCCATCAAATAACTAATACAACTGTCAGCAATGATGGTTCGAGTGTAGATGAACAAACAAGACATACCTTTCGTAGATACGCATGAACTTGGCAACAAAGGCTTCAAGGTGGAAAATCACTTTCTGCAAAGCAGCCAGTTAGTATTGGTGGCGTAAAGATGCCGGCCCTCAGTACTTACACTTCCGAGCTTAATTCGATGCTCATAGAATGCTGACCACTTGATGACCTCTGGTTTGAGGGCGTCGTCCACCTTCGCAACAAGCTTGAAGGTCAAGGTCTGAAAGGACGTTAGCATAGTCCAAGAGAAGATCTCCATGGAATCCAGGATTCACACACCTTGAGGATTGTTGTAGGCGGTATGCAATGAGTAAGCAAGTCATATAACCGTGCGCGAACCTGCAAGAGACGTGCTGGAGATCGTTCGGCCAGAATCTCATCCGCAATCACCGTGATGAGAGCTTCCCAATCTGGAGGTGGGATTGCCGTGTTGTCTGTTACTTTCTCGCTGGAAAAGGGAACCGGGTAAGCTTCTTCCACTTGGCACAAGATTCTCCAGAAGACCTACTTTTGCGCATAGATCGCTTCAAACATGAGCAGCGCCCGACGCAGATTCCGTCCACTCGCCTTCGCTATTCTCTTATTGAGGCCCTCTGCCTCTGCCCATCCTTCCCTTTCCCCAGCCCTGCTGAGGACCGCGCAGATCTCCCCCTCCGTCGGTGCAGCGACCCTGACCAGCAGGGTTCGAGAACGAATGGGGGCAATAATGTTCGAGGTGCTGTTCGCCAAGAGGATGAGCCTTAGATTGGGACTGTATTTCTCCATCGTCCGTCTGAGCGCCGCCTGAGCATCACGAGTCAAGTGGTCTGCCTCGTTGATCACGACAACTTTGAAGCGTTGCTTCGCGGCAAGATCGACCTGCTGGGTTTGCGCGACCTCCTTGAGCAACTCTTGAATAACGACGCGGTCATAGTTTCCGACGTCCGAAGGTGTGATTTCAAGGTGGTAGACTGAAGAAACAATGTTGAATTCGAGCTTCCGGTTGCTCGTCGTTTGAAACACTCTGGCGTCGATCTTGATCTTTTCAACTCCAGGTCCGTACAATTCCTTGAGTGTTGCGATAATGCGTGTTTTCTTGCCTGCACCCGAAGGTCCGTAGACAAGGAGATGAGGGAAATCACCGCTTTTTGCCTGCGTGGAAGCATCATTTCGTTAGCGACCAAGAGCTGCAGCACAGTTTACCAGGCTTTCCTTACAAGGGACTTCAAGCGTGCAGAGAGTTCAGGATGGTATGTGAGGTTATCAAGGGCCCGTGGTCGCAGCTTGTCGACAAGGAGCGCCATTTTGACAAGAATCGTAGATGTCCCAAATAGAAGATAAGACGTTGTGGTGAAGCTTCTACTTTTCTGGTTGCCGCGGATCGTCACGAAAGCCACAAGGCGGACGCGTCGGTGATGGACGCGATTAATTGGTGGTCCGTGCGTAAGTCAGGTGGTGATAAGACAGTGGATGAAACTGGAGTAGGTATTCTGCACTCAAGCTAATTGTATGTTGCATCTTAAAGGTACTACAGTAATTAGATTTTATTTGGTCTTGGGGCATTGAAGATCATCATGAAGCTGCATATACATACGGCAGTGTCATTTTGGTATCCAGATATAGTACAAGGAGCTCTATGGTTAATCTACACTTTAGAGACGTATGGTACGCTGAAACCCTTTGCTGTAGAGAGGAGATAGGGTTCAGATAGAGATCGATGACCTCTCATGAAGAAATAACAAGGTCCTTCAGACCTGTTTGCTTTCTGACGACAGGCAAAGCAAGTGCATAGCACATGCAGCTGAGCCTGGTGAATTACGGACTCAGAACTGGCGCTTCTGTAAACGCCACTGGCCCTCGAACAACGAAATGCAATTTGTTCATTTGAGGCAAGATTGGACCGTTTCTGGTCCAATGCTTCGCGAATTGTAGCTCTTCATCACGGGCTCGGTATTTAGTTCGCAATCGGCTTCAGGACACCATTGTCATCATATCGTGCTTCTGTTAGTGCAGATATTAGCATACAGATTGGTTCATCTCCATAATGTGACGAGATGCTTACTGAAAAATGTATATGAGAGGGTGATGGTGTCAATGCCCTTCATTGCGGGGTCTTTCGCAAAGTCCGGGTCGATGAAGAAGAACACCGGCATATCCACAGATTCTCCAGCATTCAGCTTCTGCTCCTCAAAACAGAAGCACTGTATCTTGCTAAAGTATGGAGCAACCTGTCCCGGCGTGACGCTGTAGGTCGCAACTCCGATGATGTCTGCAGGGCCCTTATTCGTAGCTGTGTAGAAGGCGAGCGCGGTTTCTCCAGGAAGAACACGAACTTCACGCTGTTGTGGAGTAAACTTCCAAGGTAGGACGTCCGAAACCGAGCCATTGAACGTAATTCGAAGTCGACGAGAATCCATCACCGGAGTCACGCGTGAGGATGTATCACCGTCTCCAACACGGTGGGTAGCCACGGGTTGACCGTTCCAGCCGGTCTGCTGGCAGATCTATGTAGGGAAGGCTCTCAGCTCTATAATTGACTTGGGATTCCTAACGGGAGAATATAAGTGTAAAGTACCATCTTGTAGAGAGGAACGGATCCATAAGCCAGAGCAACGGTACCGACGATGATACTTATTGTGTAATACCTATCAAATGTTAGCAATTTCAGATGCTCAGGAATTGGAGATAAAGAGAAAGGGGCGACAGGCATGGGTGCATTTTCTTACATGGTGGACTGATTTCGTTTCTGGGACTGGGGTGTATTGAAATGCCCGGATGGCCCATTCTGCTGATTTAGCAAGGAGTTTCTTGAAAAACACCTTTTCCCGCACCCAATGCCTCCATTTCCTGTGTATAACAATGGCCGAGATATAGACCCGGACAGTGGACAACGACTCCACGGAAAAATTAATCGAGACAGCATGATTGACTTGCTGGAGATTGAATTGTATCGGAAAAGCTCACCTTATCGGTTGGGCGCGGAGAAAGCACATCCCGACACGTGACGAAGTCTTGGCAACGGCCATTTCAGGTATAACCAAACGGTAAATCTGTACGATGTAATACCACCGATCTGTGGCCATTGGCTTCAGGTTTATGCGGTAAATGAGCGAAAGCCATTAAAACCGAAAGGCAATATGATCACGTTGGCAATTTTGCATTTTCCAGTCTAACATCAGCACCCGTTGAAGATAACTTGAAAGCCACCGTCTAATTGTATAGCGATTCCCTATCATCGAGACCTTCCACAACTGAAGTATAAAGATGCATGCATGAAGGAACAACGACGCAGCTTCGAAGATGGCCTTCAGACGCAAGACATAGCTGGAAAATTAGACACGGCCAGCTTCCCGGTGGCAGAGAAGAAAATATATATATAATGATACAAAACCATAATACAGTTCATGCAGCCATAATCGTAGTTCTTTTGCTTTTCCCTTCCTTCTTCTGTCTCTTCTTCTTACGCAGTCAACAGTGCCGAATCGATGCCCCGTATGGCCGAGAACCGTGCCAACCTGAAGTAACATTCATTTGCATTCCAGAACTTTGGCAGCGATCTTGCCAAATACGCCCCTCACCATGTCTGGCCGCTCCTGAAGGCATGTAAAGAGAATGGCAGCACAGACTGCGAATGCAGCACGCTCTCGGTACAGGTACTACACGAGATATCGTCATTAGTGACCCATAATCTGTAAGATACCGCAAGGTCGAGTCGATCGAATAATCAACGGGGATGGAACAGTGAAGTGTAACCAAAGATCCGAGTCAAAGGGCGCATGGCGGGTTTGTTGATCCTACCTTTCTCTCATACAACCTTGGGAGTACGGTTGCTGTTGCCCTAGGTGCCACAAACAGAGCAATCTCCTGTCTCTTCCGTGTACTCTCGACCAGTATACTCCATCCACACATGAGACATCCAGCACCAACACAGAGACCAGAGTCCCACATCATCGGCGTGACGGTCTTCCTATCGAACATCTTAGGGCCAAGTCTCGTTCGGGCGAGACAGACAGAGTAGTAGAAAAGGCTCACAAATGCTGCGAGGAAAGTGGAGGATCTTATGGCATCTGATACAGCCTTGATAAGCACGGGCATCGATCTGCTAGTTCGCAGACGGAACGCGACCTGCAGTGGGATGTATGTTGCACAGGCAAATCGGAAAGTCTTAGCAAAACGAAGGGCAGCATGCTTCTCACAGCTAGGACCGCAGCCCATGTGCACCATTTCGCAGGGTATGGGAATCGTTTTAGCCGGGTCACCCCATTCTAAAGGCCAATTATAGTCCTCACACATTGACTGGAGGAGGGGAGCTTGCCCAGTGTCTTTCCCATATACGAAAGTCCCTCTCCTCGCACGACGTAGTGCTTCAATCAGCCGCGAGTCCACTTTTGCTACCTCTCCAATCCATTTTTCGTAGGATTTCGGAAGCCTCTCTGGGAGGTAGAACCAAGCCCACATCACTACTGCGGCACTGGCAGCAAACAATCCTGCATCTGCAAGCTTAGGGGCAGAGGCTTCTGCCAAAGTCCATCGATTTCGAGCCTTTCGCCATCGACGCCAGCGCGCCCATGCTACGCAAGCGACCACGTCGACCGCTCGAGTCACGGTGAACAGGGTGAGATCCAGCGTTCTACCAGCAAACTCAGGTACGTTAGGCCCCTGAAGCCCACTTCTCAGCTGAGTCAGTGCATTTGGGCTGTCTGCATAATCTTTGGCAAGCCTGCGGGAATACCCTTGCACATGAATCGGTTTCCTGTTCAACAGTTGGAAACTAAACCATGCGGACAAAAATGCGCTGAAGAACCGAAGGAAACGCCTCGAATCCGAAGAGGCGAGAGGATCGCCTCCTACGCCAAATTTAGCAATGAGAAGCCCACATAGTCTGTAGCACAGAATTGGCAAAAGGGTCGAGCCTCCAACAAGAGTAGCGCAGAATGTTGGAAAACTATCGAAGCGGAAGGCATTTGTGAGTACACGGACCAACTTTTGAGAGCTCGGGTTAGCGTAGCTTCAATCGATTTGCTCGACTCTGAAACGAATATCCGGGAAGAAAAACGAAGAAACATAGAGACATTGTGTCGGCGACAATGAATTGACAAGGAGTGGCCGTCGGGGTTGGGATATTGCAATGACAAAAGGTAACCGTCGCTTGATGTATATCCACTCCGATTCCCAAGAAGAGAAAACCAATCGAAAATAGCAGAAAAAGGAGCAGGCTTCAAGCCACCGACACACATACCTCTCGAGCTTTCTGTTGCCAACTCAAATGCTTGTTTTTGAGCTGTCGCAAACAGGATACGAGCTTGGGCACAGTTGTCGACAGATATCCAAGTACAAAAGCACGCAGAATACTCCGGGGAAGGAAGGTTCGAGTTAGTAACGGAGATCTCTTGGCAATGAGATGCATGTTTGATCCAGGTTTTAAAAGCACGGGGTCGAGGATTTTGACAATGACTTACGGGTTGATCGACCGAGGATTGATACTGTCATTCCCGCGAACTAGGAGGACTGAGCGACCCATACTGCTCTATCCTCTTTCATATCTTGGCCAGCATGAACGATGTTGGTAAACCTCACACCATACGATTACGATGTACCCGCCCTGGCAAGTGTCAGAAAAAGCTCTGCAGAACTTCGATCACCAATCATAGAGACAAAAGAAGCCAGAAAAGATAGGTAGGCGATGCGCACCGATTGCGCAATAAAAAGGTAACATGATGCAGTGTTGATCTTAACAACAAACTTAAAAAGCCGTGGGACCTTACTCAAAGGAATGCTGGGAATTGTCAGGAATCGGGAAACTATCATAGACAGTTGCCCACGCCGAATCTCGCCGTGCGATCCGCGATTCCGCTGTGAGTCTGTGTAACGTCTGCTTTTTGACCTCGGTTTTGGGGAGCAGGGAAAAGGAATCCCTCCAAGCCTGTAAGCCTGGTTCAGGGGCACGAATTAACTGGCTGATTGTTGGCGATCTTCCTAGTAGAGTCACAGACTTGGAAGTCTATCGACGTCGCCCCAGAAAGACCGAGGAATTGTTTTCCAAAGCAAAATGCGGGGCACCAGAAACACTATTTAAATTAAAATTTAATGCTCCAAAGATGAAGACATGACGCACAGTCCCAATTCCCGTCCCATAATATTAAAAAGGACAGTTGCAAGCCAGGAAGGAACAAAGCATGAAAAAGAACCTGGTATGAATGGTGGCTCCTTTCTAACTTGGGCAGTCGGACCGAGCGGCCACACTCATGCTGCAGTAATAACGTTACGATTTACGCGCATAGAACACTCCTTGTGCAGCGTCAGGAAATGTAATTTATGTATCTTCGTTACGTCACGCGACCGGGGTTGGCGCTGGGAGAGTTTTGCATGTGATAGACTCGAAAAGGCCGACCGAATCCCCAATGCATGTAGACTAAACTACTCCGTACCTCATCTACCACCTGCTACTGACTTAATTGCTTACTACTGCGAGGCCTCAGTCTCCAGATTCCATCGTTCTTTTGAGATACCCCCTTTGCACCCTTGTATATTTTTGATAGTTTTCCTTGTTTTTTTTTTACCTTTAATGCTTCTTATCCCCCCATTCTCCAGAGGTTGTCCCCGCTATCAAAGTCACCCGCCTGCTCCTCTGCCTTTCCGGGACTGGCCCGCATCTTAAAAAAAAGGTCGTCGATCCCCGCACAGTTGTGCACTCGTCGAACCCATTCTTGAGAATACTGCTCTTGTTGAATGGAGTTCTTATCATCATACCTTCGACGCGCCTGCATTTTATTCTCATCATCCGCAAAATCTCTGCGCTAGCCTACCAAGGCATGTTCACCATTGTCTTGGTGCGTGCTGCTCTCAGAACTCGGAGTAGCCAACGTCGGCCAAGATCCGTTCTACTTTCAACTCTGTCGCTGTCTTTCCCATCACACTCACGATGAATATGAACCCACCCGAAGTCCAAAATGGACGCGCTACGCCCCAGCCAGGTCCATTCGGATGTAGGTTATCATCGGACCGGAAGGCCTGTTGTTCTCGTCTAATAACTTTCGATAGATTCCTTCCTTTCGCCTATGGACACCCCTTACGAACCTGCTCCCGCACCTCCCCCGGGGCCAGCGCTTCTTGACGATAATGAATCCAGCATGCTTGACAATTTCTTCACTACTATGAATTCTGATCACCTTGATACGAGCGATTTTTGGTTGCGCAGCCAGCAAAATAAATCCCTTGGTACATTTAATTTTGAATGGTCAGACGAACTTCCTCCAACATTCGAAGGATCCACAACATCTCTTTCGCAACCTTCATTCTCCCATCCTGGCCTAGACAAAGGTATGGGTATGATTCACGGTAACGTTGGAGCGAGTTCGGACATCCTCGCGGCCGCATCTATGCTTTACCAAAATGGACTGAATGGGAATGAGTTCGGAACGACCTTTAGTCAACAGCCATTCCCTACTCATAATCTTGAGGTACTGAACGGGAATAGCTCGAGTTCTGACGATCACATCAAAAACCTGCAAAACGGAAGTCATGGCGCGCTTAAGAACTCGAACACCGGATTTGCTCGTGAGCGGTTACCAGTCGGTTTCCACACATCTGAGATGTTCTTTGATGTACATCAACCGACATCAGTCGGGCAACAAGCATCGGCAAAACCACGCACTCTTCACTGGGGCTCAGACATCAGCTTCATGGACCAAGGATATATCGCACCGCCTAATCAGCCAAATGAGGAGCAGCGAACAAAAGAGTTGCTGAACAACCTGGAGTGTCTTGAACCCCAAAGTAGCGCTGCCAACACTCGAGCTCCTAGTCCTGAGAGGGCTACCGGTGGTCAAAACCCTCAGTGGGCTGGGTCAAATGGTGACCAAGCAAAGGGTCTACGGGCTGGAATTAGGAATAGTCTGGACGATGGCTCGCAACCCAAGAAACGACAAAAAGTCTCCGTCAAGGAAGAAGACGACGAGGACTCGGATGGTGATGGCTCAAGGCCGAGATCAAGGAAATCAAAAGGATCAAGCAATAGCAAATTTGGGCGAGGACTGAGCGATACGTCTCGGAAATCGAAAATGCAGCACGGTACAAAATCTGTACGGGAAAATTTGACTGAAGAGCAGAAACGAACCAACCATATCCTCTCCGAACAAAAGCGACGCAACCTGATCAGACAAGGTTTTGATGATCTATGTTCGCTCGTGCCCGGCTTGCGAGGTGGTGGATTTAGCAAAAGTGCTATGCTGACTCAAGCTGCTGACTGGTTGGAGGAAGTACTGCGTGGAAATGAGATCCTCAGGGCGCAACTAGCCGAGTTAAAAGCCATGAACGGCCTGGTTATGCCACGATGATGTTGGTTATGCGACCACGATTTCTCTTTCCTTGCCCCTATGGGGCCATGTCTGGGTTTTATATGAGTTTAAGCGGTTCAGCGGTTTCCCAGGTTGCACATATCCAGGCAGAAAGGCAGGCGTTGTACGATTTGAGATCTATTTCGAGCGATACAGTAATGATGTGCATTTACTTGCATGAATGAAGTACATGAGGGAATGGGCTTTTATTCGAGTCCAAACGGATTCTGGACTTGTCATAATAACCTTAGCGAGGGGTTATTTATTACCCCAGCCCATAATGGGGAATGGCGAAGACAAAGCCAAACTGTTGTATTCTAGTGCATAATTCTTGGTCATCTTGTACAAATACAGACCTAATCTAATTCTCTATTGCTCTCTTCCGTCCGATATACTTAGTATTTTTCCGACTCGAGAAGCTTCCAGATGGAGCATCACATGTTGGTGGGCGCTGAGAGGGTATGTGTGAGTCTGTGAGAGGATTCCAAGTTTGCTGTGGTCGTACACCTTGAGAAGGTTTTATCATTGCGAACCAAAAACTCACCCAAGAGCAGATGATAACTACCTACACTCGGACTCTTATTTCGCATCACACGAGGACCATAAGGTCGATGAGTCTCCGACCGACAATGGCCAATTCAAATGAGTCATTGGACCATTGCAGCCTTGCAGCCTGCAGGTGGTGGCTCCCCGCAGCGCGATCCGACTCGCCTCAGCCTCTCAGCCTCCACCCCCGCTAAAAACCGTTGGTCCGTTTTGACAGCCTTAGGTTCACAACAACAATCGGTTTTGACATGTGAAGACCCCATCGCCCGCCAACACTAAACAAGCGCGCCCCTATCTTTTGTCTATGACGAAATTTCTGAGGACGCCATCTTCAATTGCCTAACTCTAGCTTTTCAGATTTCCCTACTCTAATTTCTACCACGAGATCACTGCTCACACCTGTCTTCGATTGTTGACCACCTCGACCTTAACCGAATCGACGCGTTGCACGATGCCACCCAAACGAAAGCGCACCAGCGACAACCAAGAAGACGAAACAAGCAATGCAAGCATTAAGCGATTCGCATACCTCAAACCCCAAGTCCGGCATGTTTCCGAGCGAACTATCAAGTCCAAATGGGCGACTTTGCCTGAATCAGTACAGGAGAAGGTTCGCGACATGTTTCGCTCCCTCGAGCGCCCGGTCATAGTGAGGCAGCACAATGAGCGCAAACGGATTGAAGCGCAAACCGCAGTTCAAGCTGTCGTTAGAAAGTACGTAACTGGAACGAGGAGAGGCATTGAAGACCCCAATGCTAATCGATATACCTTTCTATCTGTCAGTCTCGGAAAGCGATTGCCCAGGATGCCCTTCCCTCCAGTTACAAAACATTCAAACTTTGAATACGAAGCTGCACTGGATGAACATGTCTGTGGTCCCATTTTCAATCTATCCCTGGATTAGACTGATGTGATGACCACACAGCGTTCTATGGAGTCTCAATTGGCGACCATGACCGACAGCATCGAGCTGTTGAAAGCGGAAATCGCAAAAGAAGAGGCCTTGCTTGCCAAAGAAACCAGGCAATTGCAGGAAATGCAGAAAAATGCCAAGGGGGCAGAAACAGAGAGGAAAAGGCAGATGCGAAATGTGAGCATGAACTTGATATAGGGTGATTGATTCTTGTGACTGACACGCACTGCGCAGGAACATCCTATACTCCAGCAGCTGGGCAATTTGTCCCAAAAGCAGGTTTTGGGCTCAGCTGAATTTATGCTTGCAGACACTAAGAATGCCGAGTCGGATCTCTGCGAGGTATTCCACAACGCTCTTCCATCACATCGCCATCATGACATACTGATTAGTTGCTCATCATCTAGTTGGACACCGATCCGGAAGTTTCCGGCTTGATCAAGCAATTGCACGGTCATCTGCAGTCGATGCAGAACAATACCGCGCCTCTTGCCGGACTCAGAGACGCCATCACTGGATCACAGGCAGCCTTGAGTCTCTTCCCTATGTCCGAAGGATGAGCATTCTCGATTTGCTGCATCAAGGACAGATACGTACTAGACACCAAGGTATTGGACTGTCACATTCTGACGAGTACCGTATTCTTCCTGCGCGACGCCGATCTCCCCCTGTCTGTATTACAGCACAGGCTATGCTCAAGCATATAGCGTCCAGCTACCTATGCCCAAGCTAGGACCTCTTTCTTGATTAGGTGCATAGAGCTCCTCACAGTTGGCCAAATAGCTGCCTGGCGAGAATGCTTTTATAAGACCTGCTGTGCCACAGCGGTCGGCGCTGAGCGAAATCTTCGCCTTGGCCGTACACCAGGGCTTTTAACGTGTCGCTTGGGGTGTGATCCAGCAAAGCCAACGCAACCGCCTTCTAAAAGGGCTGGAATGAGAGTCAAAATGTACCATGGGCTCGAAGGTCTCCCACCAACTGTATATAGAGACAGTGACTCCTTCAATGGGAATTATAAATTTTCCATCAAAAGAACCCTGATATTTTCTAGTACAATAGGCATATCCCTAGATTCTGCGGCAACTTGCAGCAGTATCTTGTAGGTGTCAGTGACAAGGCATAGAAGAACTGAACTCACTAATTAAACGATGTTGTGCATGTTTACACATCGTATGACCGTTTGACCCCAAATCACCGAGGCGTCAATGTAGCACATGGTCCAGACCCCTTGTGCTGCTCAATTCCGAGGCTAGGAACAATGTGTGGAGAGATAGTTACAGAGGATGGTCTGTCATGGTATGGTCATACTTGGAAGTTGGAAGGCTACAAGGCCACCAACGGGCGCCCCTGACAGGCTGACAGGTCCAATGCGGAGGAGCTCGGGAAAATTCGAAGTGACCCGCCCCGGCAGAGATCCGCTCCCGCGGGGAAACCTCGATTCAAAAGTCAAACACTCGGCTGAATGCGCGTGTATCACCTCACCTTTTGCGACCGGTAACCCATTCTTCTGAGGCCATTCCTCCCCAGCTAGTTTTCGGTCCATACCTGCGGCTTGCCACGCAACTGGCCCTGCTGTGCTTCCTTCCACTGCGACAAAGAGCTGGACTCTGCGCAACAGTTTTGCGGCTAATCTAATCAGTTCCAGTCCCAGCGATCGATGACGGAGAACAGCGCAGCGCAAGTGAAAGCGCCCCCCGATGGCCCAACCAGCAATGGAACAGCGAGCAAGATGAAGTCCACCTCTTCAGACGGCGATACCACTGCAAAGGAATCAGTGACAAAGAATAATTCTCAAACGTCGCCAACCCCCAAAGTCGAAAATGCTTCGGCGGGGACACACTCGAGTCCTAAGAAACGTCGCAAGGTTAATCACGGTAAGATACTTGTCATCTGCCGTGCATGCTGCAAGGATACCGGCAGTGGACTTGCACACTTCAGTTTAGCAAAATTTAAAGAGCACGTCGCTAACTCAGGCGCCACGCTTGCAGCATGCGTCTACTGCCGACGTTCGGTAAGCCGGGGGGGGTTTTTTTTTTTTTCTTTTTCTTTTTTTTCTCTCTTTCTTTCTTAGGAATCTCTCAGCGACTCCATTCGACGCTTTCCCACAGTTTCATCCTTTTACCTGTTCAAAGAGACCCGAAAGAAGAATATTTTGGCTGACAGAAGCATCTCGCTGACGTGGGACAGCATATGACTTGCGATTCGGTGCGACTCTCCTCTCAATATTTGGCCCCACCAACCCGCCTTCGTGGAACGTGATGCAGTTTTGTCTCCGGAAAGACAACTTTGTCGTTTGCTGACTAGTTCTGCTCCTCTTTAGGAACGACCATGTACGCGATGTATAAAGCGCAATATCGGCCACCTGTGCCATGATGAGCCTAGAGAACCCTCTAAGCGGGCGCGAAGCGAACAAGAGCATTCGGTAGCGGACGACGAGGGCTCTTCGAACAATGAATATTCAAGTGTCCAAGGTATGCCTAGGAATGTCGATGTTCAAGATGCTGCCGGCCAGCAAATCCTCCCCGAAGGCACCATTGGTCTCCCCTCTTCGTCTGTGAACCCCGCACCATCGGTGCAGCACGCGAATATCTCCTCTTCCCCTGGCCAAGGTCTTGGTGCAACCTCTCAGCAGCGTAAGCTCTCGGGAGGATCGTGTGTTTGATTTACTTTTGACTGACTTTGACGACAGTCCTTGGATACAACGATTGGCTTGGAGGACAGAGTCAGTTTCAGGATATGCATTCTTTTCACCCTTCGTACATGTTCAATGCGCCGGAAGTAACGAACGAGTACAATCTGCTGGGTGATTTCCTCAGCAATAGCCTTCTGGATGATGGTACCATGTATCAGGGTGAGGATCTCCAAGGGATCTATTCCGATCCGAGTTTAATCAATTCCATGGCCACCTTAAGCAACCCCAACGCGGGATTGCTCCAACAAACACAACTTCCACCACCGGCTCAGAATCCGCTCGCTCAAAGTGACTCTATCCAGCGTCCGAGCTCGACCGTGGGCAACGATAAAGCCAGGGAGACTTATTATATGACCGCAGCTGATCCCTCAGGGTCAGACCCACCTGAGGAGCGAATGAACAAACTTCTCAAGGCAAAGTATGATGCGGGGTTGCTGAAGCCTTTTAACTATGTCAAAGGCTATGCCAGGCTGAATCAGTACATGGAAAAGCACATGCAGCAGGCATCGCGACAGAAGATCCTCCGGCAGTTGGACAAATTCCGCCCCAAGTTCCGAGAACGAATGCAGAGCCTGACGGACATTGAGCTCATCCTCGTGGAAATGTGGTTTGAGCGAAGTTTGATGGAATATGACCGCGTCTTCGCCAGTATGGCCATTCCAGCTTGTTGCTGGAGACGCACAGGCGAGATTTTCCGTGGAAATAAAGAGATGGCGCAGTTAATCGACGTCCCGATCGAAAGTCTCCGAGACGTAAGTCAAAACCCAGTCCTGGCGAATGGCTTGCTGGTAGGATGTCTAACAATGCCTCTCTTTTTTTTTTTTTCTTGCAGGGCAAACTCGCCATTCACGAGATCATCGTAGAAGACCAGCTTGTGAGCTACTGGGAGAAGTTCGGCGCGATTGCTTTCGATAACACCCAAAAAGCAATGCTCACAAGCTGTACGCTGAAGAGCCCGAATTCCAACTCGAATTCAGAAGGGATTCCATGCTGCTTTTCATTTACGATCCGACGAGACACGCATAACATGTGAGAATCCACAGCAATTACTTCACTCATTCATCATCGAGATTCGGAACTGACCTGTTGACTCTAGTCCATCCCTCATTGTTGGAAACTTTCTCCCGTCGCAAAAGAGACCTCGATAGTAATAGGTTCATGACTTTGGAAAAGTATCAGCTGGCGAACAGGTCTTGTGTGAAATGGGGTTATCTTCCTCAAATATGTGAGATTTTATGGGTATTACCTTCGGTGTTCATTTTTTCTATACCATTCATTCTTCTTGCAGGATCTCCAAAGCTGCTGCCTTTGAGAATTGTGAAAATTGTATACCTGCCATTAGGACAAGCTATACCATAGCTCTGTCCAAACGAAGAAGTTGTGGGGTCTTCGTTGAACAAGGGCGTATTCTACCTTTCATTTCTCGATAATGGGAATGTGCTCAGGAGGCTATTTCTGCGCGGCGGCGGGAGCTTATCCAAGGCGCTCTGGACACACCACATTTCTTCCCGCCGCCATAACAGATGTGGGAACTGGTTCCGATGGTTCTCCGTCTTCGCTTCTTGCAGAACGTTTGTTTGGTGAGAACGCAAAGGCATATTCCGCTTGTATATTTCATCCCAGGGAAGGTACGGTCCAATCAACATGGTCATGTCGACCTCAACGTGCCTTCCCAAGTAGATCGTAAGAGAGTCCAGACGGTGCGAGATCATCAAACCTTTCCGAGGAAGGTACTAACCAAGGCTGAATCGGGCCATGACTTCCATTGGCTGTCGATCAAGCATGACGATCCAAACAGCAACTGGTGCACTGCCGCAACTCATCTTGGATCACAAATCTTGATACTCATTGGACTGGAATCCTTTCTATCGTCTACTAAGACACAGCCACCGTGTCGCCAGATGAATGCATCGTCCACCTGAAGATTCTGGCGGCATTGGCAGATTTGCGAGAAATGGTAGGATGTACAGATGGACTCTTCGTACACGACGCCCAGGCGAACTCATTCCCGTCCTCGATCTTCAGGGGATGGTCGTACCGCATCCTGAACTCTATCCCAATCCTTTTGCGATTGGCATCAAGGATGACCTTAACGGCGTCACAACGCCAGCATCAATCCGGTGTCCGACTATTAGAGCTCTGCGTGACTTTATGGGGAAACGACTCAAGGCCCACCGTGTGATTCGATATGCCAATGAACTGTCAGTGTGTGCATACAAAGATCCAAAATGCCGGATCGCCTTACGAAAGATGATGTCTCGCTACTAGGACAACCACTCTGACTTCGCTCTGGATCTTGTAGGCGCCGTCATCCGCCAAGGGAGCTTTCATCCAGAAGATGGATCGTTTGGATTGGCTACACTCGCCGACGCTACCTGCCACCATCGACCGTTCAATTCGGAAGTATGAGATGTCCTTTCACCTTCCGGCCCGTAATCCATCGAAAATAGCTGTCCCAACGCTTGAGGTTGACTTAGCCTGGCACACACATCAACTCTCTCCGCGTTGCTACTATGTGTTCTCCGTGACGACCCTAGACTTTTTGTGGTTTCCGCGGTGGTTACTTGCCCGCCATAAGCATGTGTCTTGAAGGCGGAGGGGGAGGCGGAATGTAGAAGAGATATGACATTTTTAATATACGCATGTCGTGTTTGATACCAACAAGTGTCATCCGAGCATAGATGCCATTTCATGATACGCGGATTTCTTCCATGAGCTTAGCCATTCTATCCGTTAGATTCACAATCGTGTTTGACCACAATAGTTAGATTTGTCCCTATGCAATACTCAACGTGTACTTAGCAGGTATGTCAAAGGAAGCCACCTACTTGGTGAGAGCAAGCACTGAAGGGGTCTAGTCTACCTGCCACATCTAACGAAGGTAGCCTTCGACGGTCTTTCCGGGGTTCCACCTCAACAACACCATCGAAAACAGACAATATTCCCTGAACACGTCGAAAAATAACAAATAGTCATCTATCTCCTTGACCTCCTTGATGTCAGATACTCAGCTACCTGAAATCATGGATACACCAGTTCCCTCTCCGTGGCAGCAGCTCATTGCTCTAATTGCGGAAGGGACTCCAGAACCTCGTCAGTTCTATGAGAGTAAGCTGTCCCTCCCTTCTCACACGTCAGTCTTGGACTGTACTCATCAATCTTCCTAGCTCTTGTAGCTCTCATTCACTATATGGAACTTTCAGACCTGAGTGTGGACCTGTGAGTGATATCGATTCTCCTCTCCCTGCGTCCAAAGGTCCAGCTTCTGAGAGATTGTCGTAGAGTATACGAGAACATCAAAATGCTCAAAGACTGGAAGTCAGTCAAGCTACCCTTACACATGATACTTTCATTGACTTGTTTTTCTAAAACTTTAGTCTCGAGCTTTCTGCTGCTGCAACCAAAGAATTCCTCGTCCACCGACTCGGCCCCTCCAACTTGAGACTCTGGTTAGAACGAGGGTTCGTCCTTCTGACTCTAATGGCAACTGAGCCAGCCATGTCTTCTGAAGAAGGACTGGAGCTTGTCATCGCTACGGCAGAAGGATTGCATAACATTGGGGCGCAGCCACTGTGTGAGGGGGCTACACATGCTTCGTTCATTGTGAGCGTGTAATATTCTTTCATGGAGAACGATACCATGGGCAATCTAGGCTAAACGGAAACAATAGCTCATCTGGAAAAAGATCCACATGGCACTCTCTCAGAATAACTTTTCGATTTCCCAGAAGTGGTGTCAAGTCGCGCTGGGGCATTCGATCTTCCGGAACTGCTCACAGATTAATAGGGAGAAGTTTCAAAGGTCGGGAGACGAATCGATCGTTGAATTGCGGAGAAGCAAGCTTATTTCATATTAGGAAATTGATGCTTTGTGCTCTGGAATCGGCGGACGCTCTTCTGGCACGCGATGTGTTGGGTCAGATGTCCGACGAATGCAAATCTCATCCGATGACGCTTCAGTTGACATACGTACTGGCTTTATTGGCGGGCGACCTTGATTTAGGTAAGAATCAATATGTGGTGACTCCGTACCTGAGTGTCTCTTAGTTTGACAACGGAAAATAGCGAACTCCTGCCATGATTCCCTCTGTGCACTGGGTGCAGCTGGGATCCCCTACATCCTATCGTGTGCAAGTGAAGCCCAGCGGTTGAGAAAACCACAACAAGCACTGATGAATCTCCTATATATCATTGCTCATTCAGATGATGCCAGTCGAAATGGGATCGAAATGCCCGTTCTCTTCCAGTATGTACAGTACACCTTTCCTGGATTCTTCGATGTCTCTCAGACTAGTTCTTTGTAGACCTACCGTGCGTCTTCTCAGGGACGAATTTGTAAATAGCGACGCGGACAAGGCAGAAATAACCGAGAAAATCCGTGGAGCTCTTGAAACTGGTGAGTTCAATTCCAGGCGGAAGGATCAAATGAATGGGACTAATAGGTCCAGCTCTGAGTTACGCAAACAAGCATGGTTCACCATCTGGCGACAATATATTTTCGGTCGCTCAGCTGGAATTCTTCGTCAACACCAGCTACAATTTTGCAGCGCAGTCAATTAAGTCTTCGTCTCCTCACATGGCACTGCAATTGCTGGATCTATCTAAAAATGTCAGATCATGTCCCTGTTGAACGTTGAATGCCAGCTAACAATTGGACAGTTCACAGCACTGTGGGAGCAAATCATCGACTCGAAAGAACAATGGAAGATACGTTTGCGCTACCTCCTCTGTGACTATTTCAGAGCAGTAGTATTAGTATCCGAGGCTCGTGATATGGATAATTCTACTCGCAAGGTTCCTTTTTTTTTCCCCCTCCATGGATCTCCATCATGTCATATCTCCATCTAACACACCACAGGAACGGCATTACCATGAGATCCGGAACTGTGTCCAAAGCTTTCGAACTGGTATCCAAACCCAACTGAAAAGCAGCAATGCAGACGAGGGTCTCCAATGGATCAAAAAGTACCGGGCAATGCTGTCATTCGACTTCGAAGCTGCCGGCTTCTTGCAACAGTGGGATACCCTTGCCTCCATCGTCGAAGAAGCAACCACCATAGTGGACGACCGCCTCAGCGCAGTTTTCGTGGATGTGATACTATCCCCTGAAGTACCGGCAAAAGAAGCCACGAGCGTTATGCAGGTATTATCGGATCTATCCTCTCTGTTCCATCGGTCAAAAAAAGTCCAGCTGAATTCTCAATCGCCCACGCACGCACACACACATACACTCAAAAATTTTGATGAGAGAAAACTTCCAGCTAACGAAAACAATCTTCACAGCTCATCGTGCAAACCTTCCACAACTCCCCATCACCACACCTCAGTCCCTCGTTCAAGGCAACTCTCCCTCGGCACCTTCGTTGTCTCTTCCAGCTAGCCATGACGGAGCCATCGCCACCGAAAACATACACCGACATCTCAGTGGCGGAATCGGTTCTGGACCGAGCTCTTACCGCAGCGAAGGATCGTCGGAACTCCGAGAATCCTGCATCGCATTACCCGGATGACGAGCTCAAGTGGCTGGCAACCGTCGCTTGGAACACTGCGGTGGATTTCTACATCGCTTCGGCAGACGACGATTGTCGACGATGGGCCCAGAAAGCCATCGAGCTGGCTGATATAGCGAGAAACGATCAAGGTGCCCTGGGGAGTTTGCTGAGGGGTAACCTCGCGAGCTTGCTCAAAGCGGAGCCTTTCAAGTGAAAAAAACGAAGGCAGGAGGGAGCAACCACAAAGTAGGGGTTAGGGAGTAGCACAGCGGCAATATCGACCGGCGCTGCTGGCTGGATGCTTTAGGCATGCGGGATGAGTGACATCAAAGATGCAGTTACAAGCGGCTGAACCTAATATGTGTTATGTTGGGAAAACGAAATTGAACATTGAAATGATGAAAGGAATCCGGTGTCCCATGTCAAGGCCCACTTTCCACGGATCCTGTATGGTATTAATGCGGGTATCACTTTTGAAGGATAGCTAACGATAAAGAGAATAAGAATGAAAGAGTCCCCGAACAGAGATGAATCTAGGGAAAGTCAATGCTCCCCTGTATAAGAATGGTGCCTCCAGAGGGAATTTGAGGCGAGTCGAATGCATCCAAGCAACAGCAACAACCGAAAAAAAAAAAGAAAGAAAAAAGAAAAAAACACCTGCGATGCCATCACGCTGAAGAAAAGAATAATATGCAATGCGCGACCTCGTTCATAAACTCCCGCTTCGCAAACCTGCGAGCATAAGAAGAATAAGAAAGAAACCATAAACTTCCTCTATCAAACAGCCCTCGGATGAATTGTGAAAGTGAAAAAAAAAATCGAATGAATGGAATGACGCAGTTCTAAGCTTCGCTGTCCGCGTCAAGCGAGCGACTCCTCGAAACTTTCGTCGCCACTCTCTGACCCAAATTTGGAGTCGAGGGGACTCGTCGAGGTATACGTGCAGTTTTGGGCGACAGACACGGAATCTTCAGCCTTCCGTTTTCCTTCCCACTGCTGTCTGTTTCTGTTCCAGGATTGTCCTGGAGTTTCTTCGTCCGGGCACCCAGAATTCGAAGGGTGAGACCCAGTTCGCGCTCCAGCTCTTTAGCTGCATGGGCTTGGGGGGCAGAGCCATTGAGCTTTTTCCTGTACGCTCTTAAGGTGCGGCAAACCTGCTCGGTGGACATGTTCATACTCCCAAACTCGCTTTTCCCGGAATTCTTGCTGCGGGAACGGAAATCCAAGGATGAACGGCGAGAATTGTGATGGGTTGAGGCCAGCCTTTTGGCGTGTCCTGTCTTTGGACTGAGCGGTGAAGGTGATCTACCATTCCTCTCTCCTGGGGTTGATGAGGTAGGAGATCGACGATTAGACAACGATGGAGAAGAAGTGGCAGATGCCATGGTCCCGGTTTTAAGTGAAGAAGGGGTAAGCGAAAACTTTGACATCCTCCTGCGCATCAATGGTGGAGACTGCTGGCGGATAGGCGTAGGGCTGGCCGTGAGATTGTCCGCTCGTTGGAAACTAGCCAGTTCACTCCGCGATAATATTCGCCGCAAAGGAGGCTTCGTCGCTGTCAATTCTTTGGAAGGAGTTTCCTCATCCTCTCGAGAGCTTGTCTGAGTGGCCTCCAGGAGCTGCTGCGACTGAACACAGAGGTTCCAGATCATGACAACGCCATCTATGCCGGCACTGACTAGTGTCCGCTTTCTGGGGCCTTCAGGGGTTGACGGTTCGCTTTCCAGAAGCAGCACATCGCTCACACCTTCTGTATGCCCGAACTCTCTAGCAAGGAGCGAATCACGCTCAAAGTCGTAGACACGGATGGATTTATCTGTGCTTGATACTCCAATAAGCAACTTAGGGCTCTGTCCAGATATTTCGGAAGCCACGGTGAGCGAACTCATCACGACCGTATCGCTTGCTTCAGGGTCTGTTGCGCGAAAGGAGTTGATATGACGTCCCGATGTCAAATTAAACCTTTGGATACACCGGTCAACCGTTGACAAGACTAGCGTGTCTGGATCGTTGGAAGCCAATGTCATGGATGCGGGAGATGCCTTCAACCTAATGACCTTGGAAATAATGTACGCGATGGCAGTTTCTCCGTCAACCTCTCGGGCCACACGATCTCTTATTAGGACAGTACGGTCAGCAGAGCAAGAGAGGAGCTTCTCCCCATCATTGACAAAAAGAAGCTGTCCCACAGCGCCAACGTGGTCATCCATGGTTTGGATCAGTTCGAAACCTTCTCCAGATCTCTTGAAAAGCTGCACCATACGATCTCGACCAGACGTAGCGACTAGGCAGCCGTCAGAACCTGGTTGAATGGCAATGTCCGTTATTTCTCCTCCGTGAGCTCGCACTTCAGTAACGCATTGCCATGGGCTTCCCACTATGACTCTGTAGGTACTGATCAGCAAGGGTGACAGGAATCTGTACTGAGTTGCAGCAGTTACCTTAAGACTCCGTATCTATCTCCCGAAACAAAAAATTCCATGTTCTCGTCTGTTCGAACAATCCTCAATTCATTCGAGACATCTTCATCGGTGCCGGGGATCTGTTCAAGATTAACCTGTCGCGAGTCGTGGCATCTTCCCTCTGAATCCCAGAAATTTACTGTGCCCTCAGACGACCAAGTGAAGAACTCCGCGCCCAGTTCGTTCGGCGTTTTGAGTGGGCCAATACCAAGGACAGGGTCCCTGTGGCCAGGCATGGATGTCTCTACTTGATTTTGTTCACCCTCATCGCTTAATGCCTCAATCGGATATATGTGAATAGCTCTTGTGGCGTCAATCGTGGCCAAATGAGACGAGAGGAAACCCATCGACATAATTGCAGGTCCCCTACATTTTCGATCTTCCGAACCTTTATCAGAACTCTTATCAGAAAACCCTGTTGGTGAGGGTGTAGATGCAGTGGACTCCCGCAACCGCTCAAACGTGAATCGTTGCACTTTTCTGCCCCGGCCGCCGAGCCAAACAGTGGCCTGATCGGAGTCCACAGTCAAAGATGTGATACCAAAATCCACGAATTTGACGAGGGAAAGCTTCTGACATCCCTCGGTATCATCCAGAAAACAGAGGGCCCCTGTGTCTGTACCTATTACAGCCTCGCGGTCGGAAATGCCTGCTGCACAGGTAAACGTATGATCCCCGAGAGAGCCTAGAAGGCAATTTCTCCCAGAAATGGGTTTAGGAGCTGGGCTCGAAGAGTTGGTAGTAGAATCCACGTTCAAGCGAGATTTGGATGGTGACCCTGGCCGCACATCCGGAAGTCTCCAAACTTTGACATGGCGAACACCGACCGTAATCAAGGTCTGACCCATCCAACACATATCGCGAATGAAAGCGGTGCATTTGTTGGTAGAGTGAAGCTTTGCAGATCCATTCTTGAGGTTGATGGACCATATGAAAAGGAAACCGTCATTCGCATCTCCTAACGAGGCCAGGTGTTGTGAATTAGAGCTAAAGGCGAGACTGCGGACGCCAATGGTATGCTCAGACATGATCGTCAATGGAACATCGGGGGGAGAGTCTTTTGCCGTAGAGAAGATTAGGACCCTGGGATTGTAGCCAGTCTGGATTGTCAGCACATACCCTTGATGGAGGTGACATCAATGAATCCAATCCCTTACCTCGCCTAAGGCAAGAAATCTACCATTGGGACTAATGGAAACGCTAGTGATAGCTTTGACTCTTTCCCTCGATGACCACGTGCGGAGGGTATTGCCATTGCCATCTGACCAATCGTTGGATGGAGAGCCATTGTAAAGAGCTCCATGGCCGTTGGCTTTGATGGAGGGTACGGGCCTTGCTCTACTTTCAGGTGTCGTTGGAGGAGTAGATTGGCTGTAAAAAGAAGAGACTGGATTAACACATGTCGCCGATGGACGTGCTCTGAAAAATCGTTGAGTAACCTGATTCTCGTCGTCGAGTTCTGCTAATACAGCGGCG
This sequence comes from Hamigera avellanea, assembly GCA_027569715.1. Lineage (NCBI taxonomy): Eukaryota > Fungi > Ascomycota > Eurotiomycetes > Eurotiales > Aspergillaceae > Hamigera > Hamigera avellanea. The sequence continues at coordinate 233,180 of JAPDKU010000004.1, forward strand.
GATCCTGCGCAGAAAGCGAAAGACCTGCTCTGATCGTGACTCGAGAAACCATTTGCGGAGGCAGTCGTTGTTCCAAGGACCGTCTGGAGGGACAACATCGATTGGTGTAGGGTTGTTTTGTTCGGCGACCGTGCCGCCGGTCTCAAGATGGGGAAGTTCGAGGGCGTAATTCTGAGGGACGCTCCTGGCCCTGCTATTCTGCTCTTTGCACCCACGGAGTTATTTGCCATCACATCTAGGGACATTAATGAGTGTCGTGCGGTTCAAGGTCCCCTGAGAAAGCTGGGCTTCTTTCATTTCAGTTCGTAGTCGCATTGGTCGAGAAAAGGCCTTCTCCCACGTGGTATTCGCAAAGATCCAGTTCCCTAGATCTTTGGCAGTTGGGGAGAAGTCCGATAGAGGAGGGAGGAACCGCGTAGGATGAATAATTTGTAGCGCGCCAGGAAGGTGAACAGGAGCTAGGGTAGAGGATGAGTGTGGGCGGAGGTGGTTGGACTGGGATTGCAAGATAAGGTTAAGGATCCCAGACGAAGGGTTGGAAAGAGCGTGACATGCAGCCGGTCAGGAATGGAATGACTGAAGGAGTGACGAGAAGGAACAATAGGTAGGGACAGATTAAGGGAATGGGCAGGAATGACGGTGGGGGGAGGGCAAATAAGGTGAAGCGACGGGCAGAAGCTGCAGGATAAACAGAGCTGAAGCTCAAAGTTGGTGCATTCCACTTGTGATACGCCCGATGGGGACTAGAGCCGGCAACCAGTCACAGGTGATTTACAGCTTAGCTTCCCACACCTCTGGAATGAGGAGGAGAGGGGAAAAAAAAGGGGGGGTAGATCGTGTACGTGTAAAAGCGGGCGCTAAACATAGATCCAATGGTGTGAGAAACAAAGACATGCTCAATCATACTTTGGATTGATTTATTTAAGCCATTGAAAGTTTAGTACCTTGTCCTGTCAATGCATGGAAAAGTGACGGGGAAGCGGAGATACTGCTGCAGCCTTGCTGCCTCACCACCGCCTGATCTCAGATCTGCTTGGGAACAGGACAAACCAGACAAACACGATAGCTGGCGGGAATCCCTACAAAATACCCCTTTAGGGTTGGCGGATCGTCCCCAAGTTCCAATCGGGCCAAAAAGTGGTCCGTCCGGCTTCTGGCTGTGGGGGTGTTCATCATGATTCTTGGGACTTCGGAAGGACCACGTTCACGTTGAACGTTGCCCAGCTAGGCAGTGGACATCATTGGCATGCATTGGAGTCTGGCCTAGGGCTTTACTACGACACAATTTCTCCGTATCCCAGTACCCCGTACGCAGATGGATCCCATGGATATCATCTCGTCTCCGAGTCCAGTCCAATAGCCATTCGAAGGCTCATCATTGCCCATTCATCCTAGAAGATCTCCCAGTCCATCCCTAGTTAAGCTCAAGCATACGGAGCCGAAATTGAAAGAAAAGATGCAACTGTCTCGACAGCTTGGAAGCTCTAACCAAAGCCCCAGCTGACTGAAAGAAACCTCCAAGAGTACCAGAAACTAGAGGCGGAAAACAGAAAAAGAAAAGCAGAAAGAATCATGTATTGTTGAAAGGTCACGCGGTTGTACTGTACAATCACCATGGGAAGCATTTCCAATAGCTCTACTCCGACCACAACTGATCCTCAAGATAGGAAACACACAGAATCCTTCGCTTTGATTCAATTCAAATGCAAATACACCCTGATTATGTATCATCATTCTACATAGTACTTCGTCATAATTAGTAGAAGGACTATGCAGAACAGCAGAGGATGAGATCCGCGCCAAGAATTGTCACGTGATACCGACTCCACCAAAATTCTAGGCGTCTTCCAGAATTCATCTTTCCTGAAGCTTCCCGGCAGACTGACGTTTCATCTCAATTGATTTTTGCACAATAGCCATTCTTTTTCTGGGGTCTGCTGCCCAGTCATTCATCTTCTCTATAGGCTATATAATGTCTCAAATACACGGCTCATCTTCCAAGCTGGCGCTGTCCACCGTCCTTCGGAACATCTATCGTGCGCAACTTGCCTCCAATCTGCGTTTTCACCAATGCTCTTTGTATGACCGTCCTAGTTTTCCCTCGAGAAACCAACCTCGCTCCGCTTCCCGACAGCTCAACACCACAAGATACTTCAGTTCCCTTCCCAGAGTGCACTCGTCGAACTCCGAGAATGGTCCTTCTCAGCTCGATGAAACCTCTTCAAACAACACAATTCACGCTCTAAAGCAGTCACCAAAGGATACGGCAGATACCCAGACTATCACCGATACACCGACTTCAGCAACCCCTGACAAGAGGAAGAAGAAGAAGAAGAAGCAAAACGAGCGCCGGGGCTCGGGTCGTCACGATTCTGCGACTGAGAAGCAAATACACGGCAACAAAGACTCCAAGAGCTCTACAAAGAATGACTCAAAATCACCATATGCAAAGAAGGATCGGGAACTATGGCAGATACAGAAGGAGGCTCTGAAGGAGAAATTCAAAGAGGGTTGGAACCCACCAAAGAAGCTTTCTCCGGACGCGATAGAAGGAATTCGTCATCTACACGCTACAGCTCCGCAGCGTTTCACGACCGCTGTCCTCGCAGAGCAATTCAAAGTGTCACCAGAGGCTATTCGACGGATCCTGAGAAGCAAATGGCGGCCTTCGGAAGAGGAGATGGCGGATCGGCGGAAAAGGTGGCAGAAACGACATGATAGGATTTGGAGTCAGATGAGTGAACTGGGTCTCAGACCAAAGATGAAGCGCGCCGAAAGTGTTGGAGATGTGAAAATTCTCTATGAGGACCGCTAGCCGCTGTAAGCTAAGGTTCTATTTGTTGGTAGATTTCACACAAGGAGAACATAGTCAAGTAATCTCCTGGTACATCACCTATTGCGTTTGGAGTATATTATGGTCGTGCCTATTACTAGCCTTGGAATAGTTAATATACAGCTAAATTGTGAAATTTGCCCTACTATGACCATTGATGCAGCGTATGTCCTCTAGAGTAAAGGAGTGATCGCTAGTGAGCATCCAAACAACTACTATCAACCTGACAGAAAAGGGGGTTTGATAGCTTAATGACTTTTCAAAAGCCCGGTTTGGTTCTAAACATACTCAGTACTGACCAGCCAGGTCGCCTCGTTCGGTTGTCACAGAGGTGCAGTGAACAAGCAAATTCTTCAATATTTTTATGACTGCAAATGGTAAGAAATATCCAATAATTGATCGCTTACTTGATGGATTTATCGACCTGTCTTTTGCGACGTCGTCGCATCGATATATGCAGGCATATGATAGTGATGGAAGATTATTTCCCCCTCCTTTTCCAGCCACAAGCATCCACAATACTATTGCAGCTTGCGCCACCCAGTGGTTAAGTTACCCGCCCGACTCTGTGGAGTTCGGCAGGGACAACGCCCCCGTTTCGCAGTACTTACCTTGCAGATGGGGTCAATTCTGGCTGGATCAGACTCCATTATATATTCAATTTTTGTCCCTCTCGCCTTCAAATCCTCATATGGCTCACCTGGTTTGACAGCATGCCCAGGTCGGCGTTTATCCTTCCTCCGGCGCTTGACCCAACTCCTTAAAGTGGCGGCCGGTAGCCTCGACCCCAAGCTCTAAGAACCCCATTGTCATCCGTCCATATGGTGACACTGCGACTGTCGCCATGCCATCTGACATCCAGGTCTTTGTGAGATGGAAAGACCAGACCATATTTGCGGGGGAGGACGTTGAATGTACAATCACTTTCAAGAATGTAGCGGAGAGCAGCACCGAGTCCAGCAATGGATCCCAGCTTCCACATCAAAGGAAGCAGTCTCGACCGGTCAATGCGAACTCGAATTCGGAATCCTATTTCTCGCTCAAATCGCCTCAAGCCCTTTTTTTCAACCAGAATCGACGCTCTCATCCGACCAGTTCCCGGAGGAATCCCTTTGATCGTTCACATCGTGTCTCCACCTCCTTGAGCTCCCCATTAGCTACCTCTCACAGTTTCCCGCCTCTTCACACGCCATCTACACCTCGAAACTGGCAATCGCCAGAGCACAAACATAAGAGATCGGTCTCTATACTATCAATAGATAGCGAAGGAGGGAGCGAGAAGCCCCCGGGATCATCCCAATTCAGTCGCTCCCAGCCGGTAAGAGGTCATGGGCGTTCTGCGAGTCTGCAGGTCCTGCCAAGAAGGAATGAAGGCTACGAGGATAATATTATGAAAGGTAATATCGATCATAGTTTTGATCGGGCAGATTATCGAACTAACGGTTCTACAGCTGGGCGAAATACCGTCCGTGGTGTTCCTGTGATAGAGTCACCAACCAGACCGCCAGGCGGCAACTTGAAGGTAAATGGGGATCGTTCGATCCGAGCCAGTCGCCGTGGATCCGCTGCAACAAGCCCTATAAATGCAATTGATTCATCACGAGCACCTGTTCGAACGCCGAAGCCGGTGCCTATAGATTTCAAATTCCCTGCTGCTCCTCCCACTGTGAACGAGCCGAACAACGGCCGCTCTACTGCGTCGCCAGCGGTGACACCAATCGATGAGACTGCTGCTTCTAACATACCATTGAAGCCGAACTCCAGAGACGCTTCAGCTCCGCCACCTCCCGGCCACCTGCCTCAACTCACCCGGATAATCTCTACATCAAGCCTTAACGGGAGTAATAGAAGCAGCGGAGAGTTCTATTCGATAAGTGACAATTCTTCCGAGACTCTGGAATCTGAGTACACCAACTACTCTACAGCCGCAGTCCGCCCAAGCTTTCCCCGTCACATGCGGCACCATTCCAGCATCGAGCCTCCCGCAAAGTTTGCTGAAAATCAAACGCTACTCATGGGGTATGCACAGATCTGTGCCTCATTTACCGTGGATGGATCGTTGATCAACCAGTCCGCCTTCGAAGAAGTCAAGCGGAAAGGCGTCGTTGGCGGCCAAGGAAATGGAGGCCCAGGTCCCAGAGCGGGTGCTCCTGCCAGCCGCGAAAAATCTCGCAAAGGTGGTGGATTTTGGGGTGCCTTCGGATGGAATGCTATTGAGGAGTCTATCAATGGACTCCTTTCGAATAACGACCTCGATGGCCTACGCGATATGCGAGGTGTTGCTTCTTCGAGATCCATACCTCTACTTTCAACACCTCAGTCACTTCTCTTTGTAGACCTACGTCTGGCTCCTGGAGAAGAGCAGTCTTACTCATTCGCTTTCACTTTACCGCGGGGCCTGCCTTCAAGTCACAAGGGAAAGGCTATAAAGATCTCTTACAACCTTGTCATTGGAACACAGCGACCTAGTGGCGTCAATGAGCCGCAGCGTGTCAACCGAATTAATATACCATTCAGGGTATTCAGTGGTGTTAATAGTAGGTTTCCTTTCATACTTTCTTGATTAAGATTCTAACAGTTTGCAGGTCAGGGAGACATCCTTGGTCACGATTTAATGGTCCCTTATGTGCTTCTCCGCGATGAGGCCAGAGTTCAGAAGGTTGGATCTACTCCAGCCTATTCAAAGCAGAAAAGTATTAGCGGGTCGACCTGGACGTCGGCTCCGGACTTTTTAAGTTATGTGGACGAAATCCTTGAGCAGCGCTCCCGCGAAAACTCGCTACTTCCTCCGAGTGCGCAACAAAGCAGGCGCTCGAGTCACGAAATCCCTAGGAGCCCCATTTCCTGCAAAGATGCGATCGATCTGGCCATTCTTCGAAGCAACCGGGTCTCCCAATCGACACGGAGCCCAAATCGCTTCGAGATTGCACGTAATGGTCGGCGTATTGCGGTTGTGGTGCTTAATCGCCCGGCCCATCGACTCGGGGAAACCATCATCGCGACTGTGGATTTCACGGAATCGACACTTCCTTGTTACGCCTTAAGAGCCACCCTGGAGACTTCAGAAAAAGTAGCGCCTATGTTGGCCGTGCGGTCGAACGCTAGCATCCACCGAGCTACTCGCCGAATTCACGCCTCATTCTTTGAGAATACCTTGTACTCCACCAGGGTCGTCTTCAGCCCTGCTATTCCCACTTCCGCAACACCCACGATATTGACGAGTGGAGTCACTCTCGATTGGGAACTGCGGTTCGAGTTTGTTACGACGAGCATTCACAACGAAGCTGGATCTGTTGTGTCTGGAGCTAGGCTGTTAGAAGCCCTTTCTGAGGATGACAGAGGAAGTGCTCTGTCTGCCTTGGAAAACCTACAATGCGAGTCATTTGAAATCGCGGTTCCTCTAACCGTCTACGGTGAGACAGTCAAAGAGCCGCTACCGGAAGAAAATGATGGATATGCCATCTAACAGCACTTTTGATGCCGTTCATGAGAGCATCCATGGGCATTAGTTGCGGATGCTGCAATTCGATTTTGGAATAAATAAATCATCTCTAGTTCCCCATCAGTTGAAATGTATAATGCTAAGATGGATGAACCTCGTGACCAAGTGTCCTTTCAAAATACTCAGAATTCACGTATCAACTCAAGCGTTGTCGACGATCTGCAAGGATGACATGGCATCCAGTGCCGTAGGAGTCAAAGCTCAATCATTTACGTACTCCGTATCGATGTCGCCAATGTTCCCACTGGATATAAACTCAGAGATGTCGTCATCAGTGGATTCCTCGAAGAGGTCCGTTCCTTGTTCTCTTATGAGAGACAAGAAGCGATGGGGTGTGTCAGAATGGATATGACTTGTTGGTACACGGGGAGAAGGCGGTCACTGGGGCAACGGCTCCGTAGGCTCCTCCCGCGCCACTTTTCAGGTCCGATGGCGCCTGGAGCATCCATGGGTCACTTGGGGCCCGTCTTGCGGGATCCGTGGAGAACGGCGATAAGTGATCGTTGTCGCTGAAGGCTCCAGACCGGTGTCAAGTACTGTCGATCTACTTGCTTTGTCTTTGTTATTGTTGTAATCCCAAGAATCAACCACCATCTCCCATTCGGTAAGATCCTCGCTCGATCTGCAAAAAGTGCACTGAAGCTTTCCTTGAGGAACCGATCCGAACTGACCTGGCCATGCGGTCCGGAATGTTAGGCGCATCGCAATCGGCAACACGCATCGACGAACCCAACTGAGTGGCGGCTTTTCTTTGAGAGTCTTTGTTTCAAAAGAGGAATCATCCTTCCCTTGTGCTTCGACTGTGAGATACAGAGAGAATGGCGTCGTTCATCACAACCATGTCTGTCCCCGCTGCCTCATTCCCTTCTCCTTCACAACCTGCCCCTCGTTTGCAACCAAAACCTGCCCTGGGCCAGTCTCCGTCCTGCAAAACCATTCGCACATCTAATATTCCACCTTCTGAACCCCCTTCTTATCTGTCGCCCGCTGTTCGAGCTCTGAAACAAGGGTCTTACGATGGACTGACACCACCTAGTAATGCGCGGACGAGGGGTCCTTTCAAGCCGCGTTCCACGGCCAAGGGAACGAGTAGCTACCAACTGAGACAATTTGCAGAGGCGACTCTGGGGAGTGGGAGCTTGAGGAAAGCCGTGAAGCTGCCCGATGGAGAGGATCTCAATGAATGGCTTGCTGTTAACAGTAGGTTTTACCGCTCTTCGCTGATCCTTTGATTCGATACTGCTCAAAGCGGATTGCTGACGACAACCGTTCCATCAGTTGTCGACTTCTACAACCAAATCAACCTTCTCTACGGATCCATTACCGAGTTCTGCTCACCGCAATCATGCCCCGAGATGAAGGCGACGGATGAGTATGCTTGATGTCCCGCTTGCTCGTGGCGGGCTGCCAGCTGACGACGAACAGGTTCGAGTACCTCTGGCAAGACTCGGAGAAATTCAAACGACCCACGAAAATGTCCGCCCCAGAGTACATCGAACATTTGATGAGCTGGGTTCAGAGCAACGTCGACAATGAGCAAATGTTTCCCAGTCGGATCGGTATGCAATGAACCACGACCTTGAATGTGGATGGCTCATGGGCTAACCGTGCGAAACAATTCAACAATAGGCGTTCCATTCCCCAAGACATTCCCGAGCTTGCTTCGCCAGATCTTCAAGCGTTTGTACCGAGTGTATGCGCACATCTACTGCCACCATTATCCCGTTGTTGTGCACTTGGGGCTCGAGCCTCATCTCAACACAAGCTTCAAGCACTACGTCCTGTTCATCGACGAGCATAATTTGGCTAGCGGAAAGGACTTCTGGGGTCCACTAGGAGATCTAGTGGAGAGCATGTTACGGAGTGATTAATCATGTTCATCTACTCTGTCCATCCTCTATCGAGGAAAAAGCCGTTTCTCAGCATTGTCGGAAGAGGCTCGGCAATGTGATGATATGCAAAGAAAACATGGCGTTGGGGTCGTTTGAGTATTCATATTTAGAACTGGCTTCTGAGGGGTTTAGTACAGGCGTTCTAAATTTTTCAAGGTTGCTAATAATGTGTATGTGTGTACACAATGAATGAACGAATGCAATTTATGACGGTGTTCGGTTGATGGTCAGGTTGAAGTCGTTTGTGGGGAGATAGCAAAGAAAAGGATAAATTAGTCAAAGGTTTTGTGTTTTGCTCTGAATAAAACAAGCCCTTTGATTTTTTTGAGTCATTCGATAGAAAAGACTTGTCGTCATCACGCACAGCATGCTTTATCCGAGAACGACTCGGAAGGAGGGAAGTTGGAACTGCACCAGCCATTCCCATGTCGCGGCTCTCGGCGTGTGCGGAACGGCAATCACGTGACGACAAAGCAGGCCGGTTGGGAGAAACTCGGACGTCGAACTCGCTTCATCACTGGAATAGCAACGGCAATTGAACCCCTCCGCACGTCGTTCGCACGTCTCACATCCATCTAACCTCCCCTCCTTCGAGGCCTTTCTTTCACACCTCTATCACAATGATCTCCGCTCGCGTCGCCCGCGCCGGCCTCCGTGCCTCCGCCCAGCAGTTCTCCGTTCCTCGCACTGCCGCCATCAACGGCTTGAGGACTTATGCCACCCCTGCCCAGGACGTCAAGCCTCCTGTTGCCCTCTTCGGCATTGATGGCACCTACGCCAGTGCTCTGGTATGCCAATTTCTGCAAATTTCATCCGCCATTGATGCTTCGGTCGTCGACCCGGCTCTTTGAATGGACCCGGAACCCGACCGCGAAGGAAAAAAGAGGAGAAACGCTGACCTATCCGTTTCCATGTTATATAGTACACTGCTTCCGCTAAGACCGCTTCCCTCGACCAGGTCTCCAAGGCTCTTGCTACCCTCGGCGAGACCCTGAAGAAGGACCGCAAGCTCACCGTCATCCTCGGTGCCCCCACCCTCACCCACAGCGACAAGCAGCAGATCATCCAGGAGCTCCAGAAGGTCGCTGGTGGCGCCGACAAGGGCGACATCCTCAAGAACTTCTTGAACACCTTGGCCGAGAACAACAGACTTGGTGCCCTTGAGGGTGTTTGCGACAAGTTCGCTACCCTCATGGGCGCCCACCGCGGCGAGGTTGAGCTCAACATTACCAGTGCTCAGGTGCGATATTTCCTTCCTGTTGTTGGATATCCCGCATTGCTTAGATATGGGTCGGGAGTTTATCTGCCACGGACATTGAGTTGCTGATTGGATTTCCAGGAGCTCGACAACAAGACCATCTCTCGTCTCGAGAAGGCTGTCGCCAAGTCCGAGTTCAGCCAGGGCAAGAAGCTCAAGGTTGTCACCAAGGTACGATCAAACCCCCCATTGTGCAGCGATTCCAGATAGGCTGCTTCGTTTCTGTCGCAAAATTGCAGAGGAAGACTGACATCAATTCTTACAGGTCAACCCCGACCTCGTTGGCGGCCTCGTTGTCGAGATTGGCGACCGTACTATCGACCTCAGCGTCTCCTCCAAGATCGCCAGACTCAACAAGGCCCTCACCGATGCTGTGTAAATTAAGGAAAACCTCACGCCAATTACCTCTCGTATCCGAACCAACTGCGGCACATTTAGGAGGAATGAGAAAGGAAGATGGTGGAGATGTAAGAGAAAGAAAATAAGAAAATAAGCGGGGGCGTCAGCAATTTGTTTTCGCTTGTTGCAGAATATATCCTTGCGTCCCCCATTTCTCTTGGGTGATGTTTGTTCCTTTTTTTCTTCTTCTACGAGTTGTCTCTTTTCTTCCTCACCTCTGTTCTGTATGATGTGCTGTAGACCTGGTTCGGATGGACTCGACTTGATTACCCTCTCCTGTGTCAGATTAGAAAGAATGAACATAGCCTTTTGATTTTTTTGATTTTTTTCCAATTGCGTGACGAGATTGGAACCGGACGAACTATCTATGACATGCATGTACGAGCGGCATAACCAAGGCATGACCGGATCATCACTCATGCTCGACAGGGCCAGGTGTGATTCTCTCCGTATGATTAATTGCATATCAACCCTGGACGAGAAAAAAAAAAAGAAAGAAAAGAAAAGAAAAACCCTAGGATTCGAGATAACAAAGACCGCCGCTTCAGAATGGATCATTCATCTCAGCAGATATTGTATGGATATGTCTGTGACTGCAGCCGGTGGGTGGACGGTTTTTTTCGTCATGCCTATCTGCTTCGACATCGACTTGCTGGATTTCCCGCGAACATTGTATTATGTATTAGGAATATGTTAAAGGAAAGGTTGCTTGTGATGCCTTGAGGTCCCATGACCTTGAAGCAGAGGACCTTTTTTGCGAACGAGTAAAAACCTGACTTTCATTTATACTTGAGATACCGGGCCCGTGATCTTCAGATGATTCATTCCGGCAGCGACTGCGCAGTACTTTGTATGAATTCAAAGGCCAGAAATATGGACTAGTCTATTTTTTGAGGCCTATGCATGGTGTATGAAACTGTATTAAGCTCCGAAAAGTAATGTAGGCGTTTATAGACAATTTTAAGGAACGTAAACCCCTATATGTTTCCACTAATTATAGTCATCTAATTCTTGGAGCTGACGTGCGAAAGATCTGTAAATGCAACTTCTAGGGAAAGACAGCCATGTGAAGTGTCTATAGGGAGTGAAAAGGGCCAAATTAAAGCAAGGAATTTATGTGAAAGAGACTTTAGTGTCCGTTCGGTGTTCGATCGGCCTGCGTCTCGAACTCGTCCTCGTACGCAGCGAGAGACGTCTGGCTCCTCACCCTCTGCAATTGGCTTTCGACATAATTGGTAAGATTCTCATCATCACCATTACGAGCAGCCTGGCTGGCAGTCTCATCTTCGTCAAGAGCTGATTCAGCAGCAGGGGTTTCACCCCCATTGACTGACTGCAAGAAATCGCTCCTGCTGCCGATGGAACGGCTGGAGAAAGAGCGGCGGAAGCTAGGCGTTCCCTTGGCGCGTGGCCGTCCAGAACGAGAGAATATGTCATCGAAGTAGTGCGCGGCGGCCGTGAAGGGTGAGCGTGGAGTTTGTGGTAGACGGCAATTGAGTCTGATATGATGTTAGCGATAAACTGACTGTCAAGGCAGTTCTGTTGGCTTACCCAGTATCGTGAATCACCTTCGCAATCAGGCCAGTCCAGCCACACTGGTGAGACGCTCCGAGACCTCGGCCTGTGTCCCCGTCAAAGAACTCATGGAACCACAAGTAATCCTTCCAATGTTCGTCAAAGTCAAGGAGCTCGGAGCCACCATTGATAGCTCTACGTCCGTCATCATTCCTGGCGAACAAATGCTGTAGTCGGTGCTGAATTTCTTCAGCAACGTGTCCCAGATGCATGTAATCCCCCGAGCCCGTAGGGCACTCAACCTGCAATGAATCGCCATAGAACATGTAGAAGCGTAGCAGGGACTCGACAAGCAGGAAATTTACGCAAAGCCAGATGGGACCACGCCAATTGCTGTTGCCTCCGAAAAGTCCGCTGTCCGAATCACCAGGGACATAGCCAACCTTGAATTCCTGGCCGTTGACTTCCATGGAATAGGGATGCTGCTCATGGTACTTAGATAGTGAGCGGACTCCATGTTTGGAAAGGAACTCGGTCTCGTCAAGCATTCTCTGTAGGATCTTCTCCAACCGGTCCTTGCTCACGAGGGCCAGAAGGAGCCTATCGTCCTTGCCTCGCCGCTTCATGCTGGCGATGTTACGCTCCGCCACGTCCTGCCTATTCTCGATGAACCAATCCATTCTTCGCTTGAAAGATGGGAATTTGTTGACCAATTCCGGTTCGAGAGTGAGGACTGCGTACAGCGGAATTAAGCCGACCAGTGACCTCACAGGAAGCTGCTGGGTCCAAGGACCGCCATACGAGATGGCATCATAGTAGAAACTTCTCATATCAGTATATGCTGGGTTTTGAAAGCATGGACTTTTTTTGCATACCCATCTTCATCGTTCCATAGAGAAGTTTCCTTCCCCCCCGACCGGAAAGTCATGGCATCACTGATGAGAATAAAATGTTCAAAGAATTTAGACGCAACTAGAAACACTCTCAGTACTGTCCAGAACGACCCAATACGAAGGGAAAGGATGGAAAGAAGACCAGCCTAGACTTACTGTCCTCATATGTACGGCGGTGTTTAGCCAGCTCCAATGCAATATTCAGCATGCATAGACAATAGAATGCCATCCAGCCTGTGCTATCCGCCTGCTCTAAGACACCACCGGTGGGAAGGGGCTCGGAACGGTTGAAGAGTCCAATATTATCCAAGCCAAGGAAACCACCCTCGAAGACATTCTTACCATCGAAATCCTTGCGATTGACCCACCAGGTGAAGTTCATCAACAGCTTCTGGAAGACGCGCTCGAGGAAGTCGAGGTCCTGGCGACCATACATCTTGCGCTCGATCTTGAATGTCCTGAACACAGCCCATGCATGCACAGGAGGATTCACATCGCCAAAGTTCCACTCATACGCTGGAAGTTGCCCGTTGGGATGCATGTACCATTCACGAGTCAGAATGTCGAGCTGTTTCTTCGCAAATTCTGGGTCAATCATAGCCAGAGGAATGCAATGGAAAGCAGTGTCCCACGCTGCAAAGAAGGGGTATTCCCAAGAGTCTGGCATGGAGAGGATATCGTCAAGGTACATGTGTTTCCACTGTTGATTACGGACACTTTGGCGTCCCGGAGGCGGCGGAATCATGCCAGGGTCTCCGTTCGCCCACTGATCCCATACGAAGTGATAATACTGCTTGGTCCAGAGCATACCTGCGAAAGCTTGTCTTTGAATACTCCGCAGGTCATCGCTCATCGGCAGAGGGTTGACGCGGAAGTAGAAATCATCCGCATCGGACCTACGCTGCTCAATGACATTGTCGAGAACTTCTTCATCGACGTATTCATCGGGTTTGCGCGATAACCTGAAGCGGACGACAGCACATTCTCCCGGAGGAACCCCGTCGCCCTCGTCAAAGGCATACCAAGCAGCAAATTTGGTTCCCTGATTAGCTGGATTGACAGCATCTTTCTCTTCATCGACGATGTATCGATGAAAGGCATCCTTCACGTACGGTTGGTCGTTCTTGGTACCCCAGAGAACCTCGTTGTTGGTCTCATTCTCAGTGAACAACATTCGGGGCATGATATCCTCCTCGCCCTCGCCGATCGCTGGTGCCGGAGCAAATTTCACATATCGTTCGCCCAGCTTTGAGTGCGTCGATTGTGCGGTGAGGGGGCCAACCTGCTTGATAGATGGCTTCTCTTTTTGATCTTCGTAGCCCCAGGACCATGTGTTTCTGAACCACACGTGAGGAATGATGTGCAAAGGAGCCGGTTCGGGACCCCTGTTGTAGGCAATCACGCGGAATAGAAGTTCTTCCTCATCGTCTCCCTCCTTGGCTGTTTCAATGAAGATATCCCAGTACCGGTTGTCATCGAACGCACCCGTGTCTAAGATCTGGTATTCGCGGTCTTGCTTCCCACGTCTGGCATTTTCATCGACGATATCTTGATACGGAAATTTCTTTTGTGGATATTTGTAAAGATATTTCATGTAGGAGTGCTGCATGAGGCATTAGCAATAATTAGAACGCGAACGGCGTCCTGGGTCTGTTCGCAGGAGATCCACTTACTGTGGGGGTATTATCGAGATGAAAATGCGCTTCCTTGATGCTCTCCCCATGATTTCCTTGAGGGTTGGAAAGACCGAAGAGGCGTTCCTTGAGAAAGTCGCTAATCGGGAACAGTTAGCAATGCCATCCATAAAAACCAGCAATAATCTGTAGGGTGACATGCTCTTTCTCGTTCCAAAATGCAAAAGCAATGTTTTCCAGACAGTGGGTATCCGAAACACCAGCAATGCCGTCCTCTCCCCAGCGGTACGTCCGTGAGCGCGCATGGTCATGCGAAAAGTCTCCACACGTCGATAAGCGACCGATCAAGAATTCACGTGTCAACTCGATTACTTACAGCTCCAAGCATCTCCATTTTCTCTGTTGATATATGTTGATTAGAATCAATCCAGAGTCTTCCATCTCGAATTTAAAAGGGGGAAATATCAAATGGAAGACTTACGAATAATCCTCACGAACTGCCGGGCGAAAAATGATGAGGTCATCAGCAACCACCGCTTTATAGCTTCAATCCCCACGATAGAAGAAAAGAACAAACCAGTAGCCCATTGTCTCTCTGCAACATAAGGACCCCATCGCTTCCAGTATTTGGTGCGTTTCCGGTCCTCTTCCAACCGTTGCTCCTCCTTCGTCTTGTAATCCTGCTTATCGATGACGACCATGGTAGCTCAGGCGGGGTAAGCGCCAGTCAACTGGTAGTGAGGAAAGACGAATTGAGGTTGATTTTCGAGGAAGAATGACGAGAGACTCTTGAGAAGAAAAAATCGAGGAGAGGAGGGGACTGATCAATAAAAAGACTTTTTTTTTCTTCTTTCCTTTTCCGGTGAGGAAAGAGAAGCGGAGTTGGAAGAAAAGCGAGAGAAGAGGGAAACAAGAACTACTCATGACGGTCATGGCTTGCAGCGAGCCGCTGCAAGTACAACTCAGCGTCAGTCGCGGCCCTGGACAGGCCTGCACCCTGCAGCTGTTGCAGCGCTTATCGATCGAAAAGACCCGCCATGCTATGCTCAGGAACTAATGAACGAGAGCTTTGAGAGTTTGCGAGTTTGAGACCTGGATAGCTAACTAGTATGATTATCACTCCCAGGCGCAGGATTTCCAAGGTTGCTGCAGGTAAAATGCTGGGAAGTGGAGCCCCGCCAACCACCCCCGAAGGTGCCTCCTACGTAGTACGTTACCAGACTGCAGTAGTCGCCCGAGTAAGTTCACTTTCCCCCCTCCATCTACGGAGTATCAAAACGAGCCCGTGGGTGGCGAAACTGACAAGGGTCTGGAGTCTGGACTTTTTCATGCGAGAGCCAATGTTTGGGTTTTTCTCATAACAAAGTAGTAGGTGCCAAAAGACTCAAGTCTTAGAAGATGCAAACGTAATATTATCTCTTATACGCCATGGCAAAAATGAACAATGGTTCCTTGGGCCGTTATAACGGCGCCTCGTCAAAACATGCACAACTGTCGCTAAACGAAGCAACAAATTATAAAGCGACGGTCGCCAGAAACAAGCAACTGTGCGAGAAGAATAGAAAGAGCGAGCATCGTTCAATGTCCGTCGGACGTGGCGCTGCAGGACAATGTGGGAATGAACCAACAGAACCGATGTTGCCAGAAATCTTCGCAATGCGTCCAGTCCGCCCGAGGCCCGGTCCCTACCCATATAAACAAACTTAAATCCACCCGACCCCGTTCGAATCAGTCATGATGCCCTTCTCTCGCCCTGCTGGTACTGTTGCTGCTCGTCGCTGCTCGAGTCTTCCCGCCCATGGGAGGTATCTCTTGATGTGGACGAGTCTGTGGAACCTTCACCGTTTGGGCGACTGTCAGAAACCGATGCCTGCACGGATCGGGCTGTGGTAGTGTTATCCTCACCAGTCGATCGGAAAGCGCGCTCTGATTCTTCTCCCTGGCCTGCGTCACGTCTGAAATTGGATCCATCCAAGACTACCGACTGTCGCGCCTTCAGACGCTTCTCAGCCTCGCGGATTCTCGCCTGCAGCTGCTCCAATTCCAAGGTCTGGATCATCATCATTTGCTTCCTAGAGGAGTTCCGTCAGCTTCATTGTCGCGGCTCCTCGAAGCATTTGTTCATGTGAGAAAGCTGCGGTAACGGCGTCTTTTCCTGAAAGTGAAAAAGGCCAACGGGGAACGACGCAGAAAAGTGACAACGCTCATAGATTCCCACATGCAACAAGCATCTCGCAATACCTACTTTTGGTCAATAGACTGGGCCAGATGGTCGACATCAGTGTCCAGCGCGAAGGCGCTATCCAGCGCTGATGAGAAGGCCTGTGCCATGGTCCTGCAACATCTTGGTCAACGCTGTGTTCTGAGACCGACGAAGCGCAACGGGAGGAAGGACGAACGACTGAGGCCGACCGTTCGGCTTCCATTCCTGCTCCGTATCCGACATCTTCGATTGATTATGTACTGAGTGTTCGGTTGACAAGGTGATGGAGTCCAGAGAACTGCTGGTACGGAGGATCCCGATTATCCGTATCGAAGGGCAGGGGATGGAGATGTAGAGGAAATCGATTAGGGAATTAACATATAATAATATTAAGATCAGGGCCAGCTGAGCGATCTATAGCCGCAACGAAAAATCGATCGCAAGAAACAAGGGAGGATCGAGCGGTCGCGCTACAACCACCAAGGGGTCGCTATCGAGGAGGGGACGATAGGATTCACGATCTGAGGAGAATGACAAGGAAACGCCAGAACCAGGGTGATGAAACCAAAAAGAGATGGGATCAAGGAGAAAAAAAAGGAGGAGAAATTCCAGAAGTACGGAGAACGGAGTACAGATGAGAAGTAAACTAAACGGCTACAGCACGCATAAGGGTGAGGGGTGCAGAGAGCGAACCAACGTGGAGTCCACAGTCCACACTGCAAGGGGAACTACGCTGGAAGGCGCGGAGTGACGGAGGAGCCCAGAAACAACGCGCCATCTGAAGATAGGGGAGGAGCTTGGGAGATCCGAGAGAGCCAGAGAGGGGAAAGGAAAGGGGGTTGTGAGCATTGAGCAATGTCCGACTGGAAACTGCGGCCCCTGACAGGTCGCGGGCCGTGTGGTTCAGACCATTAGGGATTCCTGAAAATTAAACAAAAAGCTGGTAATTAAACAACAGGGTCTCCAGTCTAACTGTCTAAGTCTTCATGATCAGTAGTTTCGATTAGCACCGAACCTAACTAGGCGGTCCCTGGCAATATCACAGGATCTCATTCGCGGCAAGGTGGAGCTGGTGGTGGTGATGGAGCCATGATCATCAGCGCTGTGGCAGGACCAGAGCGGGTGCGTGTATCACAGAGTTCAACCGGGTCTTGAACTTCGGATCCTGAGCGAGTCGTCCAAGACCAAGACCAAGTGAATACATAATGGAGAGATCAGTTAAAGATAAATAAACAAAGACCAGTGGGAAGGTAGAAATACACTCAGTGCCAGTGGTGTCAGATGTACTGTGTAGCACTGGAGTTGTTTAAGGAGAATGTTGGATCACTCGGGCAACTGCAGTCGCTTTCTTGTCGCAAGCAAACGTGCCGATCCGTGGGCCATAGTCACGTGACCCGATCCTTCCCAAGGCCTGCAATTTTTGCTCTGGGCAATCATATGATGTGAGATCGAGCTCATACCGCAGAGCAGTCCCAAATTCGAAGAGACGGACCAAAAAAAAAAGAAAAGAAAAGAATAATCCGATACGCCCAAAGACCCTCTCTTTGATACCCAACAATCAATCTGTCAGATCACCGGTCATTTCCGACATTCCCTTTTCCCCGCTTCCTCTTTCATCCGGCGTTCAGCTTGGCGATGGGCCAAGGGCGCTGCGTACGGAGTACCTGGCCTCATCTCGCCCTTTCCCCGTCGTCTCGTTCTACCTTCTAGAAGACCTTCACGGGCCTCCACACCACCACTTCCATCACCATCACCGTGGCCCCCATCACGAAATTATTCTCTCTGAGTGGCCGACCAGACGGGCAATGGGGGATGCCTCCGCTGTCGGACTACACTCCGTTTGAATCCCTCCTCTTCTTCCAATCCCTCGCTACCCTCAACGCCCGCCCCGCCAGTTTCGTCGCCATCTCCGATGTCCTACGCAACAATCCCTTGGTTCGTGAAAATGCCGACTTCAACGCGGAAAGGCTCAGCCCGGAGGCCTTGGAGGAACTGTATACTACGTTGATGCGAGAGTGGCTGGAAAATGGTGGTGGCTTTCCCGTGTCTAGTATCGATCAAAATGGCTCCAACAACCCGAAGAAGCGCAAGATCACGAGCCCGCGGGCGGATGGGCTGGTTGATACCACCTCTCATGCCACTATTGTACCGGAACTAGTCTCTCACCTTTACGCCAGGTATAAGGAGCTTGCCACGAAGGAGATTAGGAACGAGGAACAAAGATACCAGGAAATCAGAAATGAAATTGAGAGATTGCAAAAGGAAGGGCGCGAGGCTCCTGGACCGCCAGTCGCGCAGGATGTTGCTCAAGAGGCTGCTCAACCTGTCAGCGTCCCGTCCGCGAAGGAACCAGAACCTGCACCGGAGCCGATGGATGTTGATGTCGAGGAGCCGGAGTCCGTCCAACAGCCTGGTAAAGATATCAGCAAACTTCCAATTGAAGCCACAGTAGGGACAGGCGACACAAGGCCTCAAGCAGAACCGCCGAAAGAGCCGTCAGCACCTCAGCAACCCGCAATGGCTATACCGTCTCCAACAGTGCGCGCACCTCAACCTCCACCTGCGCAGCCTGTTGTTGAACATCCTCAGGCTGCTCCTGGCCCTGTCCAGCAACCTACTCAACCGGGACCACCACAGTTGCCAACTGCTATGCCACCTGAACCGCGCCCGATTAATGGCAAGGCGGCCGCTCCCGCACAACAGCTAACTACTGGACCGCAACCCACGCCGAAGGGTAAAGCAGCGGCAAATGTACCTTCAGTCCAACAAGTACAACCTCCTCCAGTTGCAACACCTCATGCTGGTGCTGCGCGGACTCAACCGGTCCCACCTCGCCAGGTTCAACAGGTCGGAAAATTGGAAGTTGCTTCTCCTGCCCAGCCATCTATTCCGTCGACCAAACCTGCTGGCAAACCATCACTGGCGGCTTTCACCCCTGCTAAAGCTCCTAAACCTCCTCACACCAAGCATTTCCAGCAGTGGCCCGTGAACCAATCTCCTCACACACCACACCCGCACCTACCTCCTTACACAAGCACACCTCTTGCTAAACAGTCAGTTCCCGGACGATCAACTTTCATATCCCCGCATCCTCAGCAAACACCACAACCTCAGGCTGCAAGACCTTATCAAGGGAATCATCCCCCACCGGTGCCAACAACGCCTGGACCGATTCCTTCGGGAGCTCAGACCTCTCTTTCCACTGGTCAAGGCTACAAGACGCCCAATGTCCCAGGCCCGTCACCGTCGGTACCGCTCATACAGAACCGGTCACTACATCTATCAATCGATACGCCAGGCTCTCTCACCCCATGGAAAAAGACTCCGCGCCTCAGCATCGATATACCCGAATCTCCAGGATCTCCGGTACGGCCACGGCCTGAGGACGTCAGTCCGATCAGTGAGAGAGCCCCGTCACCAATAGAAGCTCCAGAAGCACCACAAGATAGTGTTGAAAGCCGTCGGAAAGGTCGACCATCCGAGAGTAAAGGACCCAAGTCGGTTAAGAACCGAAATGTGGCGGAAACTGATGCGGGCGGTAAAGCGGGCCCAACCGTCAAGACCGAGAAAACCAGTCTGTCCGTCCAAAAGCGGCGAGATCGGAGTACAACTTCGTCGAGAAGCCGTGGACGATCTGTGACATCACGCGATGAGGAATCACCTGCTGAGTCAAGAGCCGGAGCACATGGTCGGATTAAGCATGAAGTGTCCGAAGACGCTGAACCTGAACCGCGCACTGTTGGCCGTCGTAAAGGCACCACAGCCCCTGCATCCACAGACGACCAACCATCCAAAGGCAGACCAAAACGCAAGCGCGGGGCCAGTGAATCCTTGGAAAGAGAGCCCCCCAACCCCGAGCCGAGTCGTCTTGATAGCACCCAGTACGTGCTGTGTACGCGCAATTTTCCCAGAACCGGTGCTCCTATCATGAATGACGTGACCATGCACAAGCATGCTTCCATCTTTACCAAGCCTTTAACGGAACGTGACGCTCCCGGGTACCGAGATCTTATCTACAGACCGCAAGATCTGAAGACGATCAAATCCGCCATTCACCAAGGAAGTAAAGCTGTCACCGCGGCTACCGAAGCAGCGAACACGCCAGTTGCTGACGGAGAGTCTCCCGTGCCAACGGCGGGGACACCTTCTAAGAATGCCGTGCTCATGCTGCAAAAGACAGAGGATGTGATCCCGCCGAAAGGTATTGTGAACTCGACGCAGCTCGAGAAGGAGTTAATTCGCATGTTCGCCAATGCCATCATGTTCAACCCGATCCCTCAACGCGGTTTTGGGCCAGCATTCCCCATGATCAGCGAACGTGGGTCGAGGGAGAGCACGTTGCTACACGAAGTGGACGAGGGAGGAATCATCAAGGATACCCAAGAGATGTTTGAGGATGTCGAGCAAGCCGTTACACGATGGCGAGCCGCGGAACGAACAGCAGACGAGCTGGCTAATAAAAGCATCCTTGCGCTCCGAAGAGCCAGTGCAAGCGACTTCAACACCGACAGTACGGACGAAGCTAAGGGATAACGATATGCTGTTGTGATGATTTAGGGTTCTTGTCATAATTCATGTCTGATAACAACTATTTTTTATTTCCAAAGGCCGTAATAAAAACAGGGAGAGAGAAAAAAAAGGCCCCATTTACACGATCATATCCAATTGCCAGGATTTTCTTCATTGTCGGAAAATCGACCATAACTCGTGGACACACGTAACAAAGCCAAAAAGCGCCAATCTATACCGACAGACCTGCTGTTCTGGAAGAGAAAAGTCTATATATGCAAATGCTTTTCTTGCTTTTCTGAACGTATGAGAAGAGAAGGTCTCAAGCAGCAGACCGAATCGCCGGTTGAGGTCTCGTCCGCCCTAGACCCTCCTTGGCATAGAAATCCATGGGATACACGCCCTTATTCGCTGCGTCCCAGTCCTCCCTCACGCCAAGGGCAACCAACGCCTCGTAAGGGGTCAGCAACGGCCGCGGGAACGCATACCCCCAGTCGATACTCAACCTCGGACAGGCAATCTGCACCCAACACTCGACATCCGACATGGACGCCAGCTTGCCCGGGAAGATCTCGCTGAGCAGCAGATTGACGAACGGAATGCCGCGCTCGTTCAGATGCTTCTCGATCATCGCCATCGTGTTGGGATTTCCCTGCCGTCCCAACGAACCCAGGATGATGCCCCATTTCTTCGCCGACTTGGCTGCGCCGATCGCATCCCGCCGCAAGGTATGCATTTCCTCGTGCTCGTACGTCTCCCGCGACAGCGTCCGCGAGTACGGATCGTAGCGGTAGGCGGGGATGCTGGGGTTCTGGATCATCGCCGACTCGAGGTGGAACCGTCCGTCGCCCAGATACAGCAGGATGTCGATCTCCTGTTCCGAGAGTTGCGGGGACGTGCATCCCAGGATCTCGCCCTTGGAGAGCGGCGCGATCTGCGGAATGATCACTTTGAACCCGGCGCGTTCGAGAACGGGTTTCAGCCCGTGCAGGGTGGCGTTGAACTGGATCGTGCCGACGGTCGCGATGGTCTTTCTGGGCTGGAAGTTTCGTTCCAAGGTTGCGATGAGGTGCGAGGTGTCGATGCTGATGTCCACGAAGATGTACAACGTTTTGATCGTCGTCACGTCCACGGGGATCAGGCAGCTGTGGGCGTAGTGGACGAGGAGGTCGCATCCGAGTGCGCGAGCGGTGTAGTCGTCGATGCAGCAGGCGCCGTAGGTGACGTCGCCCATGATCAGGGTTTCGGTGCCGGGGCAGAATTGCGTGACGATGTCGGAAATCGTGGTCGCGAAGATGAGGAGGCCCTCCGGAAATTGGAGGGCGATGCGTTTGGCGCCGCTGGAGCGGATGCGGTGGATGGTCTTGGGAATCTCGAAGGAGTAGTTCTTGGGGAGGAGTTCGATGGCGGCTTGGATTTCGGGGTCTTCGAGGATTTCCGGTGGAACTTGATTGAGGGTTCTTGGGGTTCTTCGGGGTGCAGCTGTGCGAAGAATTACACCTAAGTGTCAGATAGGGTTCGATTGAGATGGATTGGGATCTATGGGGAGAGTCTGACCTTTCTGGATGGCGGTAGATTCGACATCATTTTGATTCGAAAGCGCATCTTTCTGTGCCTGGGCGTCTGCGGTCCTTCGTCCGACAAATCTCTTCTTGGGTTGTCGAAGTTGAGTTGTAGCCTCCATTTTCACTACTGACTCGGGTTGATCGGCCATCTTCAATTGCGGATGTGAAATGTAAATTTGATAGAAGTGGGCTGTGGCGGATCAAGTCAAAGCTGTCAAACAAAGCAGGTGGGGGTGGATTTTCCCTCTTTCCCTCTTTCGGCCTGCGTCGGCGTTTTCGACTCCAGACGCCGTTGCTCTTTCTCCGCATCTCGGCATGACCGTTCAACTTGCCGTAAGATCATCCAGCTTCCCCTCTCGTGCTTCTTGTGCTCTCTCTGTAGAATCTTCCCGTTCCTTTTCTTTAACAATCCCAGAGTCACCCAGATCTCATCAGCCATGGCCTTCCGTCCTAGGTTGCGATTATTCTCCGCTCTACGAGCTTCACCTTGTACTCGTCGCTTTGCTACTGAGGCGCGGTTAACTTCGGACCATGTCCGCATTGTGGAAGTAGGGCCGCGCGATGGATTGCAAAATGAAAAGAAATCGATACCACTGGAGACGAAACTCCAGCTCATTGAGAAGCTGGCTAAAACTGGTGTGACGACCATCGAAGCTGGTTCGTTTGTGCCTGCGAAATGGGTGCCACAGGTGCGGTTCCTGAAGCTCAACCATTTCCTCACCCAGCAGTGCTCGAGGCTGAATTTCACTGGTCTAATATATCTTCACAACCGTAGATGGACAGCACGGCAGAGATCTGCGAGCATCTTCTCCAATCACCACCCCAATCCCGAGATGCGATCGCATACAACTACTTAGTCCCTAACATCAAGGGGTTGCAGAATCTGGTCAAGATCATGGACTCCAAGGGTTTTTCAGCGGAGTCGCCAGGCTCAGCAACCAAACCGGCCACAACCACGGAAATTTCTCTCTTTGCTGCTGCAACCGAGGCCTTTTCCAAAGCGAACACCAACTGCACCATTGCGGAGTCGCTGGAGCGCATTCGTCCCATCGTGGCGCTGGCGAAAGAGAAGAACATCAGAGTGCGCGGATACGTCTCCGTGGCTCTGGGTTGTCCGTACGAAGGTCCGGATGTCTCCCCATCCAAGGTAGCGGAAATCACTGCGACGCTCCTCGAAATGGGAGCCGACGAAGTGTCCGTTGCTGACACCACAGGCATGGGCACGGCTCCGCGCACAATGGAGCTCTTGCAGACTCTCAAGGCTGCCGGTATTGCAAACACTGACCTTGCGCTTCACTTTCACGACACTTACGGTCAGGCTTTGGTCAACACGCTCGTGGGTCTCGAACACGGCATTCGCATCTTTGACAGCAGCGTCGGCGGGCTTGGTGGGTGTCCGTACTCCAAAGGTGCTACCGGTAACGTATCGACAGAGGATCTTGTCCACACTCTTCACAGCCTAGGTATGCATACGGGTATCAATCTGGAAGAGATGTCGAGGATTGGGTCCTGGATCAGTGCCGAGCTGGATCGGCCTAATCAAAGCAGGGCTGGAAAAGCTATCCTTGCAAGGATTCAAGGGTAAATCCCACGGGTGATTGTATTGTGTCTCGTTGATCATAATACTGCCTGCTCTACGAATCACGGCGCGTTCTTTTCCCTGTTCTACAAGCCAGTTTGTTCATCTCACTCTTGCCACAAAAGCCTATTCGTCTCACTCTACTACAGAGCTTATCATTTGGATTGACCAACTCATGTCATGCTTTCAATCTGTCCACACGTAAGGACAAGGCTAGGTCCTCGATACGAGGATCCCCATTGATTTAGACACCAAGAGAATGACGGACTTGATTCTGGTCAAGTATGGTGTCCAATGACAGAACTTTCCGTAGCTAGATGAACTCGGCTACACAAAAAATAGGCTGAGTGAAGTAGACATGTTGTTTTCTGTTTCTATTATACAGACAATATAGAAGCATATACTGGTTAGACCCACCAGTGCTATGGCTCCCGTGATTCTTCGAATATACGAGGATGAAAGAACAAAAACCGCCACAACCAACGCCATATAGATGCAAAACCGAATCACTGCAATCGTCATGAGCCTCTAACCGTCTGACCCATCGTATCACAGCCAAAAGACTAGGCCAAGCCCATTTCACTCGTTTTCGGAGAGCATTATGTTCAGAAATCCGTCACGCGACCACCATAGCTCCAATCGCCCCCTGCTCCCCATCGGAGGGGTTCATTCTTGGGTCCCCCGATCTCTCCGGTCTTGGGGTTCTTTTCCCCTTCGAACTCTGGCTTCACGCCCGTTCGAGTATCCGGGTGAATCTCTCCGCCCTCGCCATCCGCCTTGGACTTCAGTTCCTCGCTGGTCGGCTCGGAATCCGGAGACTGGTTGATCTTGGGAGGGGTGCGGGGGGTGCTGAAAGCACCAGTCGATTCACGCTGGAGCTGCTCGAAGATTTCCTGCTCTTCCTTGGGCAGTCGTGGGGGCGCTGGGCCGCTTCCGAAAGGGTTGGGACGGTTGCCATCTGCCGCGCGAAGGGCCGAGGTAGTGGAGAGGGTGCGCAGCGGGTGGGAAGAGATGGGGAGGGCAGTGGAGGGAGCAAGTGCCCGACGGAGTGTGAGGAGAGAGGCCATGGTGGATATAGCTGTCAATAAAATAAAGAAAAAAAAATCGAGAGATTGATGTGGGTGTTGGAAGTGGTGACTGGTGAGATGCGCTGAAATGCGGAGTGGCGGAGGTAAATCGCTCGGAAAGGTTTGGCCGATAAGCGATTGGCCCCGATATCACGGATCACCGAATATTTATGACTCCCGCTGCCTTTTGACTCTCTCTCCTCCGCCAACCGTTGTTGTGACTTCCTTCTTTCTTGCTGCTGCCAATTTGATTTGTCGCTTTTGTTATTCTGGTTAGGTATAATAATCGCTTTATCCTCTGCGATGGCGGCTCTGCGTATGGCTTCGCGCCGGTGGCCTCTGGCAAAGCGATTCATTCCTGCATTCGAGTCACCGCTTCAACGACGGTTCGCTTCGGCCGCGACAGCAACACAGACTTCCAACGCTCCTCAAGATGTGAAGTCTCAGGTGAATGTATGAGCGCTCCACTTGCGTTCATCGCGCAGATTGAATGTTAATGAGCGTTGCAGAAGGAGGCGGCCCTCCCCAACCCCGACCCTTCGGCCGATTCGGCGACAGTAAGATTCATCAACGAACGAGCACCCTTCATGGTCCCTACCTACGTTCGGCCAGCGCCTATGATGATCAAGGGACAGGGCTGCTACCTGTGGGACATGGAAAACAGAAGATACCTCGACTTGACTGCCGGCATTGCAGTCAACTCCCTCGGTCATTGTGACCCAGAGGTCTCCAAGATCATTGCGGAGCAGGTGTGTAGATCTCGTGGTATTCACGAAGAAGACTACTCAATGATTCTGTAGCTAATAGATCAATCACAATCATTCAGTCCGAGACCTTGATCCACGCCTCGAACCTCTACCACAACCCCTGGACCGGCGCTCTCAGCAAGCAGCTCATCGACTTGACCCACCAAGCCGGCGCCATGCGCGACGCATCCCAAGTCTTCATCTCCAACTCCGGAACCGAAGCCAACGAAGCCGCCATCAAGTTCGCCCGTAAGGTCGGCCGATCCCTCGACCCCTCTGGAGCCAAGCACGAGTTCGTCTCCTTCCACAACTCCTTCCACGGCCGCTCGATGGGCGCGCTCTCCGCCACCCCCAACCCCAAGTACCAGACCCCCTTCTCCCCCATGGTCCCCGGCTTCAAGTATGGCCACTACAACAACGTGGAGCAGCTCCAGACCCTGATCACCGACAAGACCTGCGGTGTGATCGTGGAACCCATCCAGGGCGAGGGCGGCGTCAACGTCGCGACGCCCGAGTTCCTCGTCGCCCTGCGCCAGCGCTGCGACGCAGTCGGCGCCGTCCTCATCTTCGACGAGATCCAATGCGGCCTTTCCCGCACCGGAACCTTCTGGGCCCACGCCCACCCGTCCCTGGCCCCTGCCACCGGCGAGGCCGCTCACCCGGACATCCTCACCACCGCCAAAGCCCTGGGCAACGGCATCCCCATCGGCGCGACCATCGTCTCCGGCAAGACCGTCGCCCCGCACATCAAGACGGGCGACCACGGCACCACCTTCGGCGGCAACCCGCTCGCCTGCCGCGTGGCGCACCACATCGTCGAGCGCCTCGCGGCCTCGGAGTTGCAGAACGGCGTCGAGATCAAGTCCGCGCAGTTGGTCGCCGGCTTCGAGGCTCTCCGGACGAAATACCCGGACGTCATTTCCGAGATCCGCGGTCGCGGGCTGATCCTGGGCGTTCAGCTCTCGGAAGTGTTCGCCTCCAAGGCGTCCGAGCTGATCACCGCTGCTCGCGAGCGGGGAATGCTGATCATCACCGCGGGCGAGGGATGCATTCGTTTCGTTCCCCCTCTGACCATTTCTGAGGCGGAGATCAAGTCGGGATTGAAGATCTTGGAGCAGGCTTTCGATGCCGTTGTTGCCAAGGCTTAGACACGGGTCTGACGAATGATACAATCAATATAATTCAATTCGAAGGTGGATTTCTTGAAATCAAAAATGTTGGATTTCATGTACAGCTTTTGTTCGTCGAATGTATGCTAGCCTTAGATACCATTGGGTGCCCATCCATTCTTGTTTTTGTGGATTTCTTTTGCATGTTTTTTTCTGCCGGTGCTTTAGCTAGCCTTTATATCGATGGGATAGACAAAAGCGAGTTACTCATTCAAGATTCCAAAATAAACCAGATCATGGATAAAGGGAAGGCGAAGAAACAACACCTAATCATTGATAAACAAAGTGTACACGCAAAGCGTACAGGAATCCTTTACCCATATATTCATTTGCAATTATATCCAACGAGTATCCATTCCACGAAGCCACATCTGGTCCCCGTCCTTCAACGCACGCGAAACGGCAGAAAAGCAAGAAGTCATGGCCTTACTATCGTCGCATTCGTCCAAGTTGTATAAAACGGAACCGCTGTCCACCGCAACCATTTCCATCAAACGATTCACGGCGTCTGAGCCCCTTCTCCGATCCCCATCAGCCCACCCGCCAGACCGTTCATCCTGCGACTCAGCAGATCCTCCTCGCTGGGAAGACTCGTGAAGCTCTTCTTGTTGCTGCTGATCAACTGCGGACTACTCTCCGGGTTCTCGGTTTCCCCGTTGGAGGGCAGCGAGAGCGTCAACGGCGCCGGAGGCCTGGTTTTTCTCTTGTCATTGAGCTTCTTCTTCGTACCCCGTGGCCGCGCACTGGCTTGATCAGCTCTCTCTGTAGAAGGCCTGCCATTCTCGTTGTCCCGAACTCCATTCGTGGCCGACCGAGAACCATTAACGACGCCGTTCGAACCGTTTTTCGGATTCGCGCGTGAAACCGCGGGGCTGCTGTTGCGACTCCCCGACGTCTCCTCGGGCGCATAAGGCGCCAACGGGGTCAACTTGCCGATGCTCATCTCGAGCGGTTTGTCTTCGTCTGCGGACGATTCGCCCGTCAGGCTGCGTTTGTGGTGTCGTAGAGTGCCATTGCTGCCGTTGAGTTTCAGGGCCAATCGGTCCATGTCGTGGTACGAGCGTAGAAGACTAGACGAGGATTTGCTGATTTCGGCCAGAGCGAACAGATCCTGGATCCATTTCGCGCTTCGGTTGATATGCTTCCAGGCGTCCGGGAAGAAGCCGGCGAATTGGAGGAACCCGTGCGAAATGCCCGGGATCAGCGTCACTTCCACGTGGTCCTTCTCGTTGAATGGCTTCCGCGATTTCTCGAGCCCGAGCTCCTGTCGCTCGCGGAATTGGTGCAGCTTGGCTTGTCGGAGTCGGCCGGCGAAGATCACCGTGTCGTCGACCAGGGGGTCGCGCTCGCCGGTGAGGAAGTATGTCTTGGGGAAGCGGGCGAGGAGGGCCTCGGGGGCTAGAACGGGAGATAGGAGGAAGTCGGTGCTGAAGTCGGGACGGTTGTATGGACCGATGTATAGGATAATCATTGCTCTCATCATCTCGGGCGTTAAGATGCGGTCGTGAACGTAAGATATCATCGACGAGACGGCCAAGCGAGTGCGGATTTGTTTCGGTTGGTTCCCTGCGAGGGCTGCCGTTTGGGTGGTGAAGTCGTCCGATGCAAGCTTCTCTGCCACGGTTTTGGAGGTTTCTTCGTCTAGGTCGGATTTGTGGTTGAAGTAGTCTCGCACGGGGGATAGATCGCGAAGGTCCTCCCCCGATGGGCCGGGAGTGGTCGACGGAGTCAGCTTGTAATAGTCCTCGTTCTTCCTTTTGCGAACGCTTTTCTCCTGGATCAACGACATTTGCTCCTCGGTCATCCAACTTTCAACCCTCATGTTCAACGATGGATACACCAAAACCAGTCCGTCCGGCCGAGGGAGGACGTCCTCGCCCTGCCATCGGCGAGAGTCCGTCCTGCCAGCCTGCAGAATCATCAAAGTCAACCCTACAGCAAGGTTTCCCCCGGCGCTGTCTCCCGTTATCACGATCTTCGGGCGTGTGTATCCGCTCAGGCCCAGGCAGCGACCGCGAGTGGCCACGATTGTGTGGTAGACATCGTAGCATTCGTTCAGAGCATACGGGTAGGGATGCTCCGGGGCCTTCTTATAATCGAGACTCAATATCGGCACCTTGGTCTTCCCTGCCCAGCCAAGAAGCTTATCCTCTGCTTGTCGAGGACCCATGGCCACGAACCCACCGCCGGGAACATCCAAGACCACGCAGGTCTGGTCTCGCAGCGCACTGAGCGGTCCGTCGAAATAAAGCCATGCATTCGTAGGTTCCTCGTACACAGACTCCCTGGGCCGTGGTATCCGAATAGCACGAGGAGGGTACTTGGTAAGCCGTGGCCGGCAAAGGCTGGAAAGCGCCCACAGATACGGCGTTGTCCCCTTGTTCCAGGATACTCGAAGATGATCTACGGTCAGCGTTGCGCGAACCCGCCGTACTTTTTCGTCTGCCTGCTCCGCTGCGAAAAGATAATACACCGTGAAGACCAGAGATGCCAGGTCTCGCAGCCACTTGGGTTTGATCTTCATTGCTGTCCAAAAGCCGGCGTCCATTGCAGTGGTGATCCATGTCGCGCGAAAGAAAGAGCGAGAATAAAGATTTGCGAGAGGCTCGGGGCACTCCAGACCGACAATCTTAGCGAAATTCCGACAGACATACAGCCACAAGAGTAGGATCACCGTTGTCTGCCATGTCGTCAGTTTCATGGATAGGCGGGATGAGAGTGCCCGAATGCCGGGTGGCCCATGGTTGTTTCCTCTACTCGTACGACAGAACCATCAGTACATTGCAGCTGCATAGAATATCGGCGCAGAGGGTCTTTTACCTGAGGAGATAATAGGACCAAAACGACACCACTGCAAAAACCTGGATCTTACGAAATTTGGTGGAGGGTCTTCCGAGAACGTGGTCTGCGAGATCAGTCAGTTCTTGGGTACAGCCGGTTGCAAAATGTACAAAAAGGTCATCTTGCACATACCTATCATTTTTCACAGAGTTCCATACGAGATCTCATCTCATCGCTCAAATGAGTGGGTTCGTAAGAGGAACAAAGAAGTTCTTGAGTGCTGCGTATACCCGCCAAGGCAACGACCAGGATCGATAATCAGATAAAATGAAGTACACAGTATATATATAAAAATCAGAATACAGTCAGATTCTGATACAACTGACAGAATTGTATAGTAACAGTGCTTTGATGGTGTACAGGGAAGGGGTAAGCAACGAAGCATGGATACGCCTGTAAAATCACATGTGAAGAAGGAGCGAGCATCTACCAATAGAACAAAATTGTTGGAACAACAAAAGAAAACAACACCTGACTCCAATTAGAAATCAAGGAGAACAAAGGAGCCCATTATTATTCCAGCTGGACAATGCCAGTTGTCCTGGAGGAGACATGATAAAGGCGGGGAGGAAAAGCGACCGAAAGCGAAGACAGGGAAAGCATGTGAAAGTCCCCACAGCCGTACCAGAGAAAAGGACGACGGAACGCCTGAATAATCGGAGACTACCAAATCCACCATTCAACGTTACGGACGGATTCTCAATTTCTCACTGCTACCGTCACGTGTCAGAACATTCCTTGGACTTGGCCAACGAAAACCCCCTCGTGACGCCATCGAGAATCATTTGATGCTTCCTGCCAGTCAGGTGTACATAGTTAGGATAAGAACTACACTGCTAGCATCATGCACTGAGCGAGAAACTCCGAATCTATGACGGGTGTAATCAACATGCTCTATATTCTCCGGCAATAATCCTTTCCACGCGCAACTTGCCAGTCACAGAGCCAGACCTCAAACGCCATGCTGAGAAATCCAGCAATGCAGATTCCGCCCGAGTCGCTGACCGTCGTAGCTCCGAGAGAGAATTCCCGCTCTTCTCGAGGCACACGATCGCTGATCTCCGCAAAAGTGTTGACATAGACTAGCCCGCCGAGTAATCCTTCCCAGAAGACGATGACGAAGATGAGGTACACATTGGGAATGAAATCGAACAGTGAGTGTAGGGTCAACACCGCCAAGTTAACTACTTGGAGGAGTGACGGGAGGTAAAGGTTGTGAACCCGGAAAAATGGCGTCGAGGAGCGCGAAATGAAGACGCCCACTTGGTAGATTGCATTGTATGTCGGATAGAATGCACGGAAATGTGCGAATGGCGTTTCCTTGAGAGGAAATAATAGAGTCGGAGAGACACCCTGATTGATGGTATACTCTGCAATATAGACCAAGAGCATAGGCAGCATGCTACAATCAATGTAAACATCACACCGTCAGAACCGGCTAAGAATACTTACAAGGGAAAGAAAAGCTTTTTAACACGCCGCAAGTTCGAGTCGAAGCGCTGCCAACCATCTGTCCGAATTGACTTGTGATGCTCACTCGAATGAATGGAAGGATTGAGAAGCCTGTCAATCTCACCATCAACCACGTCGCGATCGTCGCCGTGGCCGACCTCATGCTCTTCTGCAAGCATCTCCCTTTCTGGGATCGACTGATAGTGAACTTGTGACGATGCGTGTCGCAACGGGCCCCTCGGCAAGATAGCGAAGAAGCTCACCACCATGATGGCTGGCAAGCATGCGGCTGCTAGGAGAGTGGCCTTGACGCTGAACCCCAGGGAAGTCGTCGCCAAAGCATATGCGCCAGCGCCGACAAGTCCAGCTGCACCCGTGCCACTACCCCATGCTGCCAGACTGAATGGCCCGTAGAAATGGATCAGACCTACGAAACTCAACTCTCCACCTCCGCTCGACAAGCTGGCGAGAATGATGCCTGCAATTTTCGTGGATATGGTCCCTCCTTCTGTGTATGCCGGGCTCAAGGCCACGACGAGCATGCCTATCGCAGACAGGGCAACGCAAATCAGAATTCTTGTCGAATACGGCACAATATGTATAAAATAAGGAGCGATGAGCTTGGTTGCAAAGGACGGGATGACGTCTGCCAGAAGGACAACGCCTTTGGGGACATGGGGACCGACGAGATCGAGAGCGGCCGACAGGATAATAACATAGAGCACATTATTTATTAGACCTGTTTGGAGGGTAGCTAGGTGTTAGCCTTTGAAAAGCCTCCCGGTAGATTGAGGAAATAAGGAAGCGACAAGCGCACCGAACAACCAGAAAGCGATACAGACTCGAGGGTCAGCACCGCTAAATATGGTCTTGAATCGCTCATGGAATTTGGCCCACGAGGAAGATGGAGACCCTGGCAAGGGTAGCATCGAGGAGTCCTCCGTTTCGGATGTAGGCATAACCCAAGGTGTAGAGGTGGAATGATGACAAAATTAAAAAGCTCCAGGTCGTTCAACCATTCAAAAAAAAAGTACCCAAGATATATTATCAGCGTGAAAATATAACCAAAGAATCATATTGTCTAAAATCAAACAATCGAGGTGTTGGTAGCTTTTAAGAGCGAAGGGTTGTTCAGGAACAGGTTGAGACGTCGACATGAAGCGGAAGAGGAAGCTGTGCTCGTGACCCGCACTGGGCGGATCCTCGTGATTGGCGGCTACATGTTCATCGTTCATCGCGGGTTCAAAGAAATTTTATTTTCCCACCGGACAGAGTAAGCCCAAGTCTCTTGTCCTTTATCTTCGTGTCGCTTGTTTTCATCACATCCAGTCTTCTCGGAGAGCTCATCAATCCTAATCCCCGATATGTTTGCTGGGAAACCGTGCACGTCCTTATCTGATTGACCCTTAACTTATCGGCAACAGATTGTGGCACCCGTCTACAGTGGTGTAGAGATAAGCAGCCAAATCTGTCCCTTGCAGTCTTTGCGGGGAGACAAACCATGTTAAACTTAGACTCAAATCGAGATAAGACGATCGCAAGGACATCCCTTAGGGGAAATATAAAGGAGAAAAGTTTTCAGTCATAAAATTCCCCAGTCTTTCACACAAGT
Source organism: Hamigera avellanea (assembly GCA_027569715.1). NCBI lineage: Eukaryota > Fungi > Ascomycota > Eurotiomycetes > Eurotiales > Aspergillaceae > Hamigera > Hamigera avellanea. The sequence goes on from JAPDKU010000004.1 coordinate 265,849, forward strand.
CTGGACAAATGTGCATGTGAAAATTGCCAGAATGCAATCATAGTGACGGTGACACTTTATCCCGCTGAATCATCAGAGTATCGAGAGATTCTCATGGTCTCTGATCTCGAGACATATCAAAGATGAGCCTTTTTTTCTCGACTGCGAAACCGGACTCTTGGATAGTGGTACGACGTTCCTTTGCCAGCATGTGGGGCTGACGCGATCCCAATCTTTCAATCATGGTATAGATTCGATTCATCATCCAGTAAGTGGGTTTCTTTTGATTCTACATCCAGCATCACTGGCATGAGACACAGTCCCGGCCAAGATGGCAAAGCAGATCAAGGCTCGAGGTTCATTCTGGTTACATGGAATGTTGATGCCACCTCGCCTGCTCCTGAGACTCGGATCTCTACCCTCATCTCGCACATACAGAGTTTAGCCACATTAGTCGACATCATTTTCCTCCAAGAAGTATCCTGCTCTGACCTGCAGGCTTTATTGGAAATACCTTGGCTTCGCGAGCACTGGTACTCAAGTAAAGCTAACCCAATTAACTAGGGAAGACAGTCCTTTATAAGCATGATACTTGTGTCAAGATCACGGTTCAGTGGTCCAGACAGTGCTGCTCTTGGTTCAATTTGGCGAGTCAAGTATCCCAGTCGTTTTGAAAGGGATGCACTTTGCTGTGACATCCTCCCACCTTCTTCCGTCAGGATCCCTCTCAGCCCCGACTAAGCATTCCCGTGCCTTAGCGACCCTTGTATGACGGGTCCAGAAGCTGCCACTGCTTCAGATCTTTGGGAAAGCCATAAAACCCGCCAAAATGCCGTCAACTTCAACGAAATTGCCCGATGATTCAACAAAGAAATAGTATGAACCGCGGGGATAGGAAGCCCTCGGTATCATTAACAAAAAGTGGATGTCGAGAAGTACACCGTAACCCTCCCTGATTAATAGGTAGAGGCTGTGGAGGTTACTTCAGGAGGCTTTTCAGCCCAACACAAGTGATCGTCAATCCAACAATATCACCCCAATGTAACATAAGGGCAATCAGAGGCGGGATAGCAGCGGGAGGAGTAGGATTCAATGGGCTGTAAGCTATGCCAACCTAATACGGCTATATAACTGCCCGGGATAAGCCAATGGCTGTCTACTCGTAGGCAGACCGAACCACCGGCTGTGGCTTAGGTTCTGTCAGAAATTAGAATCCAAGGTAAGTTATCGCCAGCTCGGATACAGCCGAGTCAGATGGTGTCCACTGTTCAACTTTGGGCCTCTGGCGGAATTCATCCGAAGCCCTCGGAGCAACCCGGCTCCGACATGCTTCTTCACTCTGTGGCCCAAGCTTCAACCAAAAGCGGTTAGGCTAGGTTGAAGCCAAGATGAATTTGGATCACGATTTTGTACGGAGGAAATAGCAGACTTTCCTTTTTTAGTCTTTTCATATCAGACCGTTCCTTTTTCAGCATATGATTCGGTACCTCGTTGCTTCACAGGAACCAGGATCTATCTTAGCGTGACTTATATATATACTAGTTTCCATATTTAGTTAGATGCTTAATTTCAGTAGTGTGGTGTTAGGGAAAAGGCATCGGTGAGAATGGAGTGCAAAGAGGTGGAATCTGGGGACAGTAGAAAAAGAGGGTGGATGTCCTGCTGGGCTGGAAAATGAGGATACATATATATCTATTCGAAACATCTGGGTTTACTCGTGATACAGATAATTGTTTACATCTCGATTGGTTTCCGCTCCCTGTATTAGAGTCAAACTGTTGCAGGATACCAGATGTCTCATTCAGGGGAGTCAACGAATTACTCTCGCATATCGGAGGGACCCAGCAAAATGAGACAATATGTCGACTTCGACGGTCCCGACGATCCCCTCAACCCTTTGAACTGGCCAATGTCTAGAAGGTAAGTCTATATACAATCAGCCCGAATAGATCACTATTGGCTCATGAAGAACGGTTCAAGGGTATATATCACTACTCTGCTCGGCCTCGCTACGATGATCGTCGTCATGTCAAGTAGTATATACTCGGCCGCCATCCCCCCTCTCATGATGATATACGGAATCAGCAGAGAAGTCGGCATCCTCGGCATATCGCTCTACGTACTGGGCTTCGCGACCGGGCCGCTAATATGGGCGCCCCTTTCCGAGTTGAAGGGCAGGTACCTCTCGATTCTGACATCCATGTTCTTGTTCACGGTATTTTCGTTCGCCACGGCAGTCTCCAAAGACATCCAGTCCCTCCTCATCCTGCGATACTTCAGTGGCTTCTTCGGCGCCGGTCCCTTGACCTTAGCAGGCGCTGCATTTGCCGATATGTTCTCCCCGCAACAGCGGGGATTCCCCATCGTCATGTTCTGCGTGATGGTGTTCACAGGCCCGCTTGCCGGGCCGTTCATCGGCGGGTTTACCGTGATGAATGAATCTCTCGGATGGCGTTGGACGGCATATTATTCCGGAATCCTGGGCGCCGCGGTGTTCATGCTGCTGGCGATTTCCCTGGAGGAGTCATACCCACCTGTCCTGCTGGCTCGCAAGGCGGATCTACTGCGTCGAGAAACGGGGGACTGGTCTATCCGTGCCCAGCATGAGGAGCTGCGGTTAGATCTCAAGGCAGTTCTCACCGAGTACCTGGCCCTGCCATTAAAGATGCTCGTCCTCGATCCGATCGTCTTATGCATGAGCGTCTTCGGTTCCTTCGTGTATGGTCTGTTGTACCTCTTCCTAACGGCATACCCCATCATTTTCCAACGGATTCACGGCATGAATCCTGGCGTCGGCGGACTTCCTTATATCGGTGTCATCGTTGGTCAGCTCTTCGGTGCGCTGGGCGTCTTCGCAACCCAGCCATGGGTTCTGCGGAAGTTGGAGCAGAACGGGGGCGTCATGAAGCCTGAATGGCGTCTTCCCGTTGCGATTCCCGGTGCCGCTCTTTTTTCGGCAGGTTTGTTCTGGCTGGGTTGGTCTGGTTACAGAGCAGACATCTCATGGGTGGTTCCGACCTTGTCTGGGTTGTTCACTGGGTTTGGGCTTCTGACGATGTTCTTGCCTTCGGTGGCTTATTTGGTTGAAGCGCGTCAGAACAGGTAAGATCCCCCCTGTCATGTATTATGGGGAAAGAAAAAATGTACTGATTGATAGGCAGATCTGCGTCGGCTGTTGCGGCACATACCATCCTGCGGTCATTCGCCGCTGCGGGTTTCCCTCTCTTTGCTAACTCTATGGTGAGTGTAGCCATCTGCTTTTGAAGAGAAAAGGGTTAGGATGGACTGACATGATGTTTGACAGTTCGATGCAATGGGGGTTCAATGGGCCTGCACATTGCTTGGTTGTGTGGGTGCTCTCCTCGTTCCGATCCCACTCCTGCTATATATCTATGGGGAGAGGATTCGAAGCCGTTCCAAGTTGTCCGTTTGAGATCCGACTTGCAGATCAGTCTCGGCATTGAAAAGGTGACGTTCATAAAATACACTGTGGTGCAAGGATGCCCCCAGTCATTGCGGAGGCTCGATTGGAGGCTTGATTGGCAGCTGAATAGTGACTGGAGAATTGAGTTGGCCAGCGTCGACCTATATATATTGCTTCGCTCCGCAAATAATAGTACATAGATTGAATGTTAATCAATATAAATGAATTACGACTCTCACCTTGCACAGCTGTAATCTTACAAAAGCCTAGCGTCTTCCGACAATAACCGAGTGCATTCACAATCTGCAAGACGAGTCGTCAAGTGCATCGTGAAAAATTCCGATAATGAATATCGGGATAAGAGGGCCTCGGCAACATTCAATATATCGACTCATCGAGCGATGATTGATGGCTCTCAAGCATGTGGATGGTGGAGGCCAATGATGACAGAATCAGCCGTCCTTAAAAGTTGGAACCTGCAGCTGGCGTTGGTTAAGGTTGGTGTGTAAGCTTAACCGTTTGGACCTGGACTGTAGGTAAGTTGGGCCTTAGGCCTCCACTGTGAGACAAGGGGAAAATCAGCCCCTCGATGTCGACATTATTGCTCAAGAAATATAAAGAACAATTTGTCGCATCCCAGTGACTTCTTTGCCTAATAACTCGGGAAATTTGCTTTTTTTGACCGCTACTGTTGATTGTTGAAAACCCATGCTAAGCTATTGCGTGATTCCGCCCCAAGCTTGTTCATCGGTCTTGAGTGCTGATCGTAACGCATCTCACCTACTACCTTATTTCCTTCTGTATTGTTGACTTGAATCTGTTTAAGCTCTTAAAAAACACGACAATTTCTCCCTCATGATCTTTACCTTCCTTTTTTTCTCTCTGCAGTGGGGGATGTTTCACCCTATTTTTAGCTGTGACACTGTAGGAAACTAGTGCGGCAGTGCTGTAGGTACTAGGCAGTGCAACCTGACAGTAATCAGCAGCTTCATCAACCAACCACCAAAAATCAAAAGAATTGGAGTCGAAGGATATTGTCCAAAATGGACATCCACGCTAAATTAGCATTTAGATTCAAGAGAAGGACCGCAGCTGATAGTCGTGAACATCAAAAGAGGGGAGCGCAAGGCGTTGCGGTTAGACTTTGAGGTTAGTATGAGCCATCGTCGAAAAGGTATTGCGTGCTTCAGCCTTCCTCCTTCCTTCCGCTTCCAAGTCTGATGGGCATACCTAAATAGGTACCTAGGGACCTGACGCTCTTTCCTTATCTTTAAAACGTCCCACCTCAGCCAATGGCTCCTCTCAAGGAATTCCCCTCCAGAGAATTGTTCTCTCTCTTTCTTCCTTGTGCGACTCCCTGAGACACCGCCGCCTTCTTTTTCTTGTCTTGTTCAACCCCGCCCGCTTTAATCTACAGAAGGCTTGGATCTTAGAATCGCCGGCTCAGCACTCTTGGCCTCGATGCTTGTCTGCTGAGCCCAGATTTTATGGCCAACAATGGCCGTTCTGCCTATTTTCGAGCCGCCCAGCGGCGTGCAATCGCCATCCCATACCCCTCTTCGCAGTGTTGAGGCCGCTTCTGACTACGACTATGGTGTATACATGCTAGAAGACCATCCGCTTCGATCCTACCCCGACGAGTGCTGCCCAGGGTTACTGTTTTTCTTCTACGGCTGGTACAATGCTGCCAAGAACAATTGGAGTGAAGGCATATTCCGCATAGTGTGTCTCTTACTCATGTTCTTGTAAGTTCATGCCTTGAAAGGTCCTCCAAATCCTTAGGCTTGACTTACCCGATGATCGTGACAGGGTGGTTCTTCAATCTATCGCAATTTTACCCACTGGCGTTTCTTATCTTTTGACAGGAGGGGATTTTGGGGAAGGATTCGAAGAGCAGACCTCAAGATTTGTTCGGTGGCCAGCCGAGTTCAAGTTGCGCGACAAACCAAGCGACTGCATCTCGTATTACCCTCGTGCGCATTCTGATGCTGTCCAATATACCCTCGCTGCAGGCTGCACGGGCATCAAAACCGATGTATGGCTCCATAAAGATGACCTTCTGGTAGGCAGCTCGGTTCCTTCTCTTGAGGCAAAACAGACGCTCCGGAGAATGTACATCAACACACTACTAGAGATGCTTGAACGACGCCATTCTGTGGCTCTGACCGACAACTCGGAGAGGGGAGTCAACTCATCAGGACTTTTCAAAGACCATGCGAATCAAACCTTCGTGCTGTTTCTGGATGTCAGGTCCTCGGGACATGATGTATGGCCACGCCTGAATCATCAACTCGACCCTTTGAGAGAGAAGCGGTATCTGACTCATCTCAATGGATCGCAAATTGTGCAACGACCGATAACCGTGGTTGTGACTGGAAGAGCTCCCTACGACGTCAACGGTATCAACGGCACATACGACGATATATTCTTCGATGCATCGCTCGACGAATTGGCCTTGCAGGATGACAGGACATTGTTCGGATATCCAGAATATGGTCACCTCCCAGCCAGTGGCAAAGGAGCGGTGAAGCCTAGAGGTGCAGATGCAAGCAAACATGATCATGGATCGCGAGATCTCGCCAAGAGTAATCCACCGCTCTTGTCTTCCATGCAACGTTTTTACTGCGCCACAGCCAACTTCATCCAATCCGTCGGACTACCCCACCGAGGGAGATTTTCGCCGCAGCAGATCGAGCTGATCAGAGCCCATGTGCGGGCGGCTCGCAAGCGCGGCCTTCGAGTGCGGTATGAAGGCATCCCCCGCTGGAATGGAAAGCTGCGCGATCTTGTCCGGCACGTATTGGTGCAGGAAGGGGCAGATCTGATCGAAGTGAATTGGTACAATAGGGTCGACCATCGATGGTGGTGGCGTCTACTTGCAATCAGCAATGACGATTCGGTTGATTCGAAAGACTCCATTGGCTTTACAAGTGGTGAAAAGTAGCGCCGTTCGATTACGTTTTCCCTTCTTCATGATATGTATCTATGTATACACGACGAAAGGCACGTCCATGTTGAAATATATATACCCGAACTCAATAACAAAGCTCAAAAGATTCAAGATTAGAATACTTTGCTCACTTATTGTCGAACCTTTCCTCCTCGAATGGTTCTGAAATTGCAGGAAAAGGCTACTCCTGTACAGATAGCCCTTATATTTGCACGTGCGGGTGGACAATGGCATTCCTCCTCCTTACTTAGATCTCCCATGCGAATCGAAGCAAGGGGACGATCCTCTCTGACCGGAGTAAAGAATGAATGCTCCAAGTTCTATTAACGAGCCTCTACGAACTAGTACGTGCTAGTGTATCTACCATGCACGATACAATACCTGAATACCGTACAAGTGCATGATTGTGGACCAATCTACACCTCCTCTGTAGGGTCAACACCAGCATTGTATACTATAATAGCTGTTCCTCAACCACCTCTTGATATCGTACATCAGCAGGTTTCTCTCATCGTGAGACACTCTTGATTCCCAGAATCGCTATGGATTGTAGAGACTTGTTTTTCCAGTATGGTGGCTCTTACAGTGATCACCTGGTAGGGCCTCAGGCTGCAATTAGGTGGCAAACCGTCGCCCGGTCTAGGCTCTGTCTATTAGACAGATAGCACCAAGCTCATTAATATTATAGCAGATGTTCCGTCCATTTTTAAACCATCATATGAAGCTTCAAGAAACCAACCATGTAACCAACTCCCAAAGAGGTCGCGGAGGTTCCCAAAAAAAGTCAAGTAGGCAACGCAGGCAGCGACCCAAAAATCAATGACAAAGATGCCTGTACCTCGAGGAAGTCTCCAACGCAGAATTGAATGCTGGAGGATAGACACTTCCTTCCAACTCGTCTGGACAGTGTCCATCTGCCCACAGCCCTAAGAAAAAATCAGCATCACATTACTATTTCCCCGTATACAACTCCATCTTTCTCCGCAGAACCTAGGGCTCCAAGCCAACATGGCCTCGATCTCCTGCATCTTCCAGGGCCTCCTCGGCCGCCCATCCGACGCAAAACGAGCCGAAGAGAGAACCAAGCGCCGCAAAGCCCTCGGCGAGATGTTCACATCCGTGCACGACCACAGCTCCGTCTTCATCGAACCGGCAGACTATGCCCGGTTCAAAATCAAAGTCGAGGATCTTGTCATCGAGGATACCGAGACCCGTGCAGAGCGAAAGCAGGGCCGATACTTCCAGCCCTTCCCGCTACCCCGGCTCCAGAGACATCCCATCGACTGGTACTCGGACAGGGGGCAGAAGGAATTCGATATCCTCTGCGAAGCACTCGAGGTCACGAACATGGACACCTGGCGGACCGGGCACGACCTGTTCATCCTCGATGCGGACCATCTGAGCCAGCGGGTTGGGTGGCAGTTCGATCAGGCGCCGCGAGCTGCGAAGGATCCGAAGCACGAAGGGAAGAATTTGCGGGAGATGACCAAGTGGATGCTTACTGCGTAGGTCGTTTCTCACATGTATCTCTTGTTTTGATGTGTTTGCGACAACAGCTAACCGAGTTGGATATAGTTTCCGAGGCGAAATTTTCGACAGAGAGATGTATGAGTTCCTCTTCCGCGAGAGGAAGCCATGGTGGTCACCCAAGGATGGATGGAAGCTCGATCGAAACGAAGGCAAACCGCACGTCATGTTCACCATGAAGCATGGGCTGGAGGGTGACGAGAGACTCCTGCGGGGAGAAGTGCTTGCACTCATCGGCGCGATGAAGAGTCGGCTGGGATTTGCTTCTTTGCACAAACATGTGGTTGTGCCGGTAAGTCCCTTCCCCCTTGGCTTATATATATATCATATTCCAAGCTCATGCGTTAACAACTCGTTGCGTTCCAGGTCATGATCATCTCCATCACGGCACGACACGGCCGAATCCTCCAGGCGTATTTCAACGGCGACGAGCTCATCATCCGGAAGTCTCAGCTATACGACTTTGGTTTGAAGGACCTGGCTCTATGCGAGCTGTTTGCGCGATACATGGCGAGCGATGCGTGTGGGGATACCAAGTCCTTCTCTCGAGAGCGAAAGGGAACGGGAGGAGCCTAAATTGCCATATAAAATATATATAAGGATGGAACACGTGCTTGTAGTTATATGGATGTCTTCTCCTTCTCGTTAGGCGTTTTGGTGCATGCCCGACGGAGAAGGTGCGGGCCAGGAGTACTTGCTAAATTTGGATTTTGTGAAACGTGTATACACCATTGGATGTATCAGAAACACTGTAAATGTCGTTGAGTAATGGATTAATGATAACGTACTGTACAATCCTCGGTAATCGTCGAGAGCTATTGCATGCTTCAAGTTTGAATACGTAGTTGATTTTGCGGATGAGTCCTACTTGAATGCAGAATCGCCTAATTTCTCGACATTGCTATTTTAACCTTTGTTCAATGACTTCTCCTTCGGAGTCTTCAAAACCTCCCATTCCAAAGGTCAGCTTAATATGTAGGCACTAGATTGTTTAGCCAGGAGGTGGCGAGCGGAGATAAGGTCCGGAGTAATCTTTACTCCTAGGTTATTTAGGTACGCAACAAAAAAAAAAAATTGATCCTCTGATTAAATGCTTGATCTGTACAGCACTGTCTACTGTAAAGTCTTCAGATTATTTCTTGACTATCTAGGAGAAGTGTTCTCTCGCAATAGACGAGTCCAACGATACTCCATCCGTTGCGGTGTAAATACCCCGATTCGACCATTTTCTAGTTCACCAACTATCGGTACGAGTGAGATGATCACCCGGCAGATCTAGGACGTGATTCGCTGGGTAATTCCGAAGTAGAATGGATTGGTGACAAAGAGGGGAAGTGATTGACGAGGATTAGGGAGCCGGACCGCGAGGACCAGGCTTGGGATTTGCGGAGCTTACCTACTCCGTATTGTTTACTGTTCTCAACCACGGTACTCCGTAGTGTGCCAAAAGATACACCAGTAAGAGCGTGCGTGATTGTCCTTTTCTTCGTCTCCCGAGTAAATTGATCGGGTTTTGAAGACGAATAATCCGAACTAAAATCAGCCTCGGCATTTGGGACTCGGATCGCCTCGTGTCTTGGTAAACCTGGATGCTGTTCACGTCGTACCAGTTGGAAGATAGACTCGGAGGGTTAGGAACGAATGGAACGCAGCTGGCTGCTGATGACATCGTGAACTGCGCATGGCGTGGGAAATGAGAGTACCGGTATGTAACACTTTATCTGAATATCTCACGTTGCCAACGCCCTCGCGTACTTAAATGACAGTAGTGCCTGTGGCTTGAAAATCATTCACAGGTGCAGGGTGACATGCTGTGATTCGATTCAAGGTCTGTCAAGTCAGCCACGGCATGACACGTCGACGGTGGGCGAACAGGAGGGAAAATTCAGGAATTGAAAAAAAAAAAAAAAAAAGGCGACTTGCGGTCGGGCTGCATGCCAGGGATTGCCAGCGGCTGTAGCTGCCACGGGAAGGGGCTTGGAGACCCAAAACACTCCTTGAGCAACCTAATCAATGTGGTGGTCCTACGTGTGTTTCTCGATTTAAAAAAGAAAATTGGAGGGGATAATTGTTTCTGAGACGGTGTAATCATGGGGGGGCCTAGTCTGATCTCGTACACATGAAATGGGGGGGAAAAGAACTGTTGTTCTCCTGCGTATTATATGTCCATCTGATGAAGATTATTGCATGCATTATGATGATTGGGGCCTTTTTTGGGTTTTTAGTCTATCGGATCCACAGGCCATCGCTTGTTTTCCCCCGCCGGCTGCATGACGGCCCCAGCCCACTTTTGCATCCACACTTCGATTCCAATCGGCCCATGGTCCACCGTCCAAAACAATCCCTGACCGTTCAACGGTAGAGTCTTCTCGCCCAGCTATTGCCCACTGCCCAGCACTGGCTGTAAGAAAGGAAATTCGAGCCAAAAAAAAAAAAAAAAAAAAAAAAATAGGCTCCTAGTACCCAAGCTCCAGTTTAGTTTGGCTTCTCATCCCAAAACCCTGTTCCGGCACTTCCCCAAGTAGCCCCATGTCGCATGCGCTCCAAGAGAACATACTGGACTGAGTCTTCTCCATCTCACCATTTTTCCCCTTCTATTTCCTTCTCTCCTCGAAACAAAACAACCAACAACTTCTGCCACCTTGTGAACCAACCAACACGCTGCATACGATTTTCGAAGGCATTCTCATCGATCGCGCCTATCTCTGAACACGCCGAATATCGGTCCTCAACACCATCAAGCGGCTCTTTTACCGCCATTTCGCGACCTTGGGGTTAGGTTGAGTGGCCCCGTCGAACGCTTCGAAATCCTTTCACACTCTCATGATTCATTTTCGATGATGGATTTTCAAAAACATCATCCCCAACAACCTTATCCTCGTTCGACACTCTTTGGGGTTCCTCAGGACGTTCGCGCTGCTCCGCCGCCTTCCCGTCCATATGGTTCAACATCAATGCCCAACGGACCACCACAACACGTCTACGGTTCTCTAGGCCGGCGAGAAAACGAAATGCCACGAAACACTGCTTACAACTACCCTCCATCGTCGTACGCTAATGAGAAACCCATATCCCCAGAGTCATATGCCTCACTCCGAGCAGATACTGCCAACGGGTATCGTCCACAACCGGCGAGCCACAGGTCACTGAAGAAGCACAACGATGGAGGATATATCAAGGAGGCGAGTATAGTGTATCGTGAAGGTACGGTGGATTTTCTTTACATTTCTTCTATATATCGACACATATTTTCTTCTTATACGAGTTTTTTTTCGATTTTGTTGTGCTTTTGGAAATCATCGCGTGCTTGTGCGCTTGGACATCCCAAGTGTCGAGACGTTTCGGCCTAGGCTCTTTTTCGCGTCTTGTGGCCGCATACCATTTCAAACCGAGCCCACTGTTGTCGGAGGCACGTCAAGCAGCGGCAAATACTGGATGAATCGCACTGCATCAAGCCACTCTTTCGTGTCTGTGTAGCTCTGCATGACGGGGCTGGTCCAGAAAGGGCGGTACCTACTTGTGCGAGTGTCTGAGCGGAGAGGGGGAAAAGCAGCCCGACCCGGAGCTCTCCCCTGTCGCCGGTTTCCCCAGGCTGTTTCTCTGTGGTCATGGGCCCGGAACGCATCGCTACCAGCCACGACTGTGGCGGCGGATCGACTTGGGTTGGCGAAAGCTCGGGAACGCTAGCCCCCTTTAGGCCCAGGGCAGCTCAGGGACACCTTACCTGTCTTGGACTAGGGCCAGTCAGCTTCCCAAAGTCACGGGTTCAGTTCCAGTCGCAAAAAGACTGGCAGCTTGTCCCGACCGGCGCCGGTCCACCGCCTGGTCGCCCTTTCAATCACCTGGCTATGCTCTACACTGCCTACACCATCCCAATGTTCTACTGCATGGCGGATTGATCTGCCTGCAGCTCCTTCTCCTTCCCTTCCTCCTCCCCTTTACTCACTGTCGCAACAGGCTCTGTGACTCCCCACTACCCTTTGCGCGACATGAATCCCCCTTCACAGTCGCACGATCAGGGCCGCCGGACTTCCCAGGGCAGCAGCGGCAGTCCCGTATTTCCGCCTGGTGAGTGATGGCGCTATCCATACATGTGGTCTTTCATTGTATAGCACATGGCACAACGACATGGATGAGATTCTTTCATCGACGCGTCCCTCGGATCATTGTTGCTGTTACCGCTTCACGCGCTGAATGCTGACCGCCAATCTCTGATCTTCAGGCCCTCACGAACAATCCTCCACACATCCTCCGTTTGGTACCCGCCAGATGCCTCCTCCTTCTCCTCCGCAACACTATCTATCTCGGGGTCAACCTGGGAATGCTCCACCTCCACCGTCTTCCCTGTTTTCGCGCGAACCTCCCAGCAACCCAGCTCATCGCCCTGGCAGCAGCATGTCGATATCCTCTATGCTAGGATCGGACGCGGATCGGCCTGCCCGGGATACTGGATCGTCTCTTTTCTCTCGTCCCCCCGTAACATCGGCGCCCTTTGGCAGTGCGCCTCCCCATTCAGCTGCAGGTGCAATGTCTCCGCCCACCGCTCCTGCTAGACCCTCTTCCCTTGATTACCCCCCCTTTCGACGATCGCAGACTCCCGAGAAAACCTTTTCGAAGAACCAACCCGCTCGCCCTTACAGGACCAGCTCTGGGGGGATGGCAGCCGCTGAGCAGGCCAGGTTCGGTGGAATGTCTCGCGCACAACCCCCGTCGCAATATCCGGAGAAGCCAAGCTCTACACAGCCCTCCCCAAGGATCTCGTCCGCAGATGTCCCATACAATGAGGTCCGTCGGTCAAGCATGAATGGTCCAATCCCACGACCGAATAGCCAGCCGCAGCACGTGGAGCCATCGACACGGACGCCCGGTTACAGCCCCCTTTCACGGCCAGCGCCAGGGCTAGTAGACGGACATCTTGGCACGGCACAGCGATCGGGATCGTACATGGGTATGGAGGCACAACAAAGCCGGTTCAATGGCCTGTTTCCTGACCGTCATGCGGAAGAGCAGGCCCATCGCGACCGGGAGAGAGCTCTGGGACACGAATCAGATCCTAAGCCTTCAACGAATTTCTTGACGCAATACGCAGACCACTTTGCGAAAAGAGAGGCGGCAGATCGACAGTCTACTGCTTCTGCATGGGAGCTAGGTCGGTCGCAACCGCCGTCGCCGGAAACCAAGCGCTTTCCTGCTCCCGAGTCTACATCAGGGTTTGGATTTGGCGCTATTCAGAGTTACACTAAATCTCTGGGATCTCAATTGGGAGGGTCGCGACAGCCATCGCTCTCCGTCCAGCCCCGTCGAGAGCAGCCCACGCCTCCTCCCAACGAGCAGTCATACCTGAGCAGAATACAAACGCAGCATCGACTGTTCCCGACAACCTCTAATCCTTCTACGGGACAGACCCATTTCAGCCATTCGACTGCGGACGAGCAGCGTCGCAAAGGAAGCGATGAACTTCTCCAGAATCGAAATCTTCTGGGTGTGGGCATGGATGTCAAACGAGGAGGGCGAGCATCGCCGCTGCCCCAGGCTGTTCAAGGCGCGCAGGCCCAGATCATTGGACCAGCGGGTGAATCGGGCATCAAGAACGAGCTAGGCCGAGTGTTTTCTGGAATCGGAAGTGGTGTCGGAGGCGTTACGGCGGCAGCAGCAGCAGGAAGCGGTCCTTCGACGCCGATGACCGCCAGCCCCTTCAAGCGTGACAGTGTCACTGGCCGCTCGACCAATAGTGTGACAGCCGATGATAATTTGAATAAGATTGCCCGTCCCGCATCGGTGACTGGGAAACGGTCGAGAAAATCGAGAGATGAGGAAACACAGCTGGAAGGAGAAAATGGCACCGACCAGCGGGCTAGTACATCCACACGCGGTGGAAGGCGCGGTCGACATGTCCACCATCATCACCATCAGTAAGTGATTTCTCTTCTTTTTCTCTTTCTTGCCTTCGGCTCGTGTCTCAAACTCTGTCACATATCGGCATACGCTTACGCTTTATGCAGCCATCACCACCACCGGCACAAGATCGATGAGGAGGCTGCTGCTGCTGCTGCTCTTGGTGGAGCTCATCGGTCGTCATCCTCCATGAATCCTTTCCAGCGCACGTCGACGCCGGCGGAAGGTGTTTCCGGCCCGCTGGGACACCATCATCATCACCATCACCACCATCATCACGCACCTCGTCCTGCAGCATCTACTGTCGCCGGCCCACCTGCGTCCCCTCCACGCGAATCTCGAACAATTGTCAACCTGGAGCCGTTACTGTCGAGCGTGGCCCATTTGCCGCGGCACCACCTGGGGTCTACTCTGTATGCCCCGCGTATTGGAATGCCCACCGCCAAATCCACGCTCGAAAGTGCCAAATTCGGCTTCACGACCACACCGCTACCGATTCCACGATTCGATGGGAAAGAAAATTGTACCTTTACAATCCGCGTGCCGCGTTTCCGGATCGATACGAGCCATCGGGAAGAGATTTGTGCACGACGGGCGCTCTGGGGCACTGGCGTGTATGCGGATGATTCCGATCCGGTGGCCGCAGCTATCCATTCAGGTTTCATTCGGGGCGCCTGGGGAGAGGACGTTGACATCGATATGCTCGATCTGGAAATCAAAGACTCATACCAGCATGCACCCAAGGCGGACGAGACGGACTCGGATGCCAAGACGGGCGATGGACACCGGATCCCGCCAGTGCCCCCATCGGATAAGGATCTACACATTACCCTACTGATCTTGCCCAAGTTGGAACGGTATGAATCGAGCGTGATGTTTGGCCTGAAGTCTCGCACCTGGGATGGTACTCACGACGGGATGAGCTTCAAAGTATTGCGTATCGAGTGGGTTGACGAGGGCGTTGGCCGCGGAGAGGAGCGTGGCGGAGCAGCGCGGCGGAAACGACTCCGGAACTTGATGCAGTCGGGGCGCATTTGCACAGGCCCAGCGTTGGTGAAACTGGATCAAATCCGAAGCAGCGGAGTGGAAGTGCCGCGGCGGAAGACGGGAATGGCCAGCCAAGGACAATCGGCGCCGGTGCAGACCGTTTCTTGAGGGCATCTCTCCAATCTGCGTCATTTCTTTCTTATATACGGCTGATTATTTTTGGTTCGAATATTCTTCCGTGTGATTATTCCTTGGGGAGTTTATCTGGTTGCCAGCTCTGCTAGCGAGGCGTCACAACACAACTTGGTGTGTGGTTTGGCGGATGAGTTCTGCGACCGGGACTGGGATGATCTGACTGCCAGACAACAGAGTCAACGACCGGTTTTATTGATATTGTGGGATTGTTGTTCAGCGCTGTTGATTTATCCTGCTCGTGGTTTTACTATATTTTTCCAGGTGTGATGTTTGGATCAATCTCTGTTGTTTGATACCTACGTACAGGAAGCACCTGTGGAGTAGCAAGTGCGCATTTTGGTCTAGTGTTCTGTTTTCTTGGAAGCCACATTACATTTCTCATTATTGGATGATCTACTCGTGACTGCTTCGTGTAAGGTGGAAGCATGGGGAAACGGGTCAACGGGACCGGGTGAAGGGAAATCTTAATCTTATTGTGACTGACAGTCAGACGACAAGACGCTGCAAGCATGTCCAGCTGCCAGCAGGACGTGGCGGGTGAGATGACGTGTGTGGGAATGACTGGACAATGGTAATTTCACTAGGTAATTGATTTCAGTGTGACAAGTATTAATCGGACCAATTCTATTCTATATAACTTACAGTACTGTTCAAGATATCGATTCCAGCATACTTCCAAGCTGCTGCGATGGGAAGATCCCCCGCAAAGTGGGCGTTGGAGCTTTCTGGAGTAATACCCTCCTTAAGGTTCATGGTCCCCATTGGTTTGAGGGGATGTTATGTCATGTATTGTACGGAGTACAGAGTGCGTACTGTACCTAGAGAAGGAGGAAAGCTTAAATGTAGGTATGTGCTCGTTCCATGTATTTCCGATCTAAACAAATGATAGGAGTACATAGATCTTCTCACTATCTGATCGATTCCTATCATCTGATCCACATCTCGTGAGGATGGAAGAGACTGGTCCGCTGGCTGCAAAGGTGCCGAGGCACATTGAAGGGCGAAGTCTGGGGCAGGACAGAAGAGTAGATTACAGTACAGTACGTGGAGATTTCCAAGAAGTGAGCATGACCGGACCGGTATGGGAAGCGTCGGTACGGTAACTACGGTATGGTTCTGGTGGAAAGGATTCCAACTGTAACCCCTCGGAAGCGCTTTATAAATACTCAATGCATTCGTCCAGCATATTAGACCGTTCCAGTTCTTAATGCACTATCTGCTTTGATTATTGCCTGAATTCAATTGAAGGTCAGTGTTGCTGTAACTTACTTATTGTACTGTACGGTTCCATTCCGAGCCAAACCCTAGTCGGCTTGTTCTCCCTCCAGCCGAGGCAGTTTCCCCAAGTCCCTCCCAAACCCGCTGCTCGGCTGAACTTCGCCCGCCCTCTTATCCCGCCATTCCCGCTCTTCTTCCTATTTCCTGCTCTCTCAACTTCCCTGTCTAACACCCTTGTGGTTTTTCTTTCCTTGTTTTTGAACGTTTTAAAGATACCCCTTTCCTTTCCCCTTTTCTCTCCCGCAAATATCATACACAGCCGAGGGGAGATGTTCACGGCTGCTGCTCGGAGCCGTCTTTCGACCACCCTTATACGCCCGCGTCTCCCTACGAATTCCCTTCTCGCCAGATCCACAGTAAGTTGAGAGTCTTAACTATGCGCCTTGTGCGATTGTATCCGAGAAAAACTAGAAGTGACTTGCTAACGAGCATCAACTGCAGATCCCCGCCATGGCTCCCCGTCGCAAGGCATCCTCCGTCCCCGAAGGTTGGTTTCTCGATCACATGCTTTCTCGTTCGCGGCGAGAACGTTGAGGAGCTCTCGTTTACACTCTTAATCTATAGGATACAAGGAGGACCTCTCCAAAGGCAAGATGCTTCGATTCGAAGACTCTCTGCCTCGCTTGCCTGTCCCCTCCCTCGAAGAAACAGGTCAGAAGTACCTGAAGTCCGTCCATGCCGTTGTCTCCGAGGAGGAGTACCAGCGGACGAAGAAGGCCGTTGAAGCCTTCATCCGCCCCGGCGGTGAGGGCGAGCCCTTGCAGAAGCGATTGTTGGCTCGCGCGGCCGATCCTAAGCACAAGAACTGGCTCACCGAGTGGTGGAATCACGCCGCCTACTTGGGCTACCGCGACCCCGTCATCCCCTACGTGTCCTACTTCTACTCCTACCGTGACGACCGCAACCGGCGCAACCCGGCCAAGCGCGCGGCCGCCATCACCACCGCTGCGCTCGAATTCAAGCGCCAGGTCGACGACGGCTCGTTGGAGCCCGAGTACATG
Source organism: Hamigera avellanea (assembly GCA_027569715.1). Lineage (NCBI taxonomy): Eukaryota > Fungi > Ascomycota > Eurotiomycetes > Eurotiales > Aspergillaceae > Hamigera > Hamigera avellanea. The sequence continues at coordinate 283,085 of JAPDKU010000004.1, forward strand.
CGCGGTCAGCCAATGGCCATGAGCTCCTACGAGTACATGTTCAACTGCTGCCGTATCCCCGACGATGGTGCTGATTACCCTCAGAAGTACCCTGCCAAGGAGAACGAACACATCGTGGTGGTCCGCAAGAACCAGTTCTTCAAGGTGCCCCTTGTCGTGGACGGCAAGCAGCTCAACGTGTCCGAGCTCCAGAAGCAGTTTGAGCGCATCTACGAGGTTGCGCAGCGCGTTCCTCCTGTCGGTGTCCTCACCGTCGCAAACAGAGACCACTGGACCGATGCCCGGAAGAAGCTGCTGGCAGCCAACCCGGCCAACGAGCAGGCCCTGCGCGACATCGAGTCTGCAGGATTCCTGATCTGTCTGGACGATGCCTCTCCCGTGACGTTGGAGGAACGCGCACGCCAGTACTGGCACGGCGACGGCTGCAACCGTTGGTTCGACAAGCCTTTGCAGTTCATTGTTAACGAGAACGGTACCGCCGGTTTCATGGGCGAGCACAGCATGATGGACGGTACACCCACCCACCGGCTGAACGACCACGTCAACAACCTCATCTTCAACAACAAGATCGATCTGTCCGAGGCATCGGTCCGCTTCAACCTGCCGGATCCCAAGGCCCTCAACTTCCAGCTCAACGACGAGGTCCTCGAGGCCATTGACCAAGCCCACCAGTTCCACCGCAAGGAAATCGACTCTCACGAGCTGGTCGTGCAGGCCTTCCAGGGCTACGGCAAGGGCCTCATCAAGAAGTTCAAGTGCAGCCCCGATGCCTACGTGCAGATGATCATCCAGCTGGCCTACTTCAAGATGTACGGCAAGAACCGTCCTACCTACGAGTCCGCCTCGACCCGCAAGTTCCAGGAGGGCCGCACGGAGACCACGCGTTCCGTGTCGGACGAGAGCGTTGCCTTCTGCAAGGCTCACATCGACCCCGCCGTGCCTCGCGAGGAGGTAGTCCGTCTCTTCCGCTCCGCCATCGCCGCCCACACCAAGTACATCAGTGACGCCAGCGACGGTCGCGGAGTGGACCGCCACCTGTTCGGTTTGAAGAAGTGCATCCAGGAGGGCGAGAAGGTCCCTGAGCTGTACCAGGACCCTGCCTACGCATACAGCGGCTCGTGGTACTTGTCGACCTCCCAGCTGAGCTCGGAATACTTCAACGGCTACGGATGGAGTCAGGTTATTGACGATGGATTCGGCATTGCTTACATGATCAACGAGAACAGGTATTGTTCGCCCTTGATTCCATTTCTTTCAGTTTGAGTGCGATTTGGCTGACTCTTCCTCCTTTCCTAGTCTGAACTTCAACATCGTCTGCAAGCGCATCGGCGCTCAGCGCATGAGCCACTTCCTGAACGAGGCGGCTTGCGAGATGCGTGACTTGTTGATGCCCGACTTGGCCGCTCAGCCCGAGAAGGCCAAGTTGTAAGATATCGGTTTTTTTGTGTATGGATGTATGTATGGGCAGAGCGTTGCATGGAATTTCTTTTTCAATTTCTGACGATGCCCGTTGTTTTATATTTCGAGACTGTGCACATGCCAGTTAGAGCTGTTATCGTAGGAATAGATCCAATAGAAGGCTTCTTATACCGGTTGACCTCGCTTCTTTCAAAGTCCGATACAACTACATGTCGTTCACTATCAAAATTATGGATAAATCGAAAGAACAAGTTCAGATTTCTTTCTCGGAGTTTACCACAGATGACGGGACCACAGACAGGTCAAGCGACGCGTGTTGCGTCATCGAGACATAATCCCCATTGACAGTAACCGAGCCCTGCTGCATGCATGCGGGCGGGGATCTCATTGACGTATTATAATACATCTAGCCGATTCCACAGGTTTTTCAAGTCGTCAATCGAGTCGAAACAGATACAGCTCGAGTTTGGAGTGTGACACGTACACCTCGCTGGATATATATATCTACACGCTTTCAAGAAGCAGAAAATCCACGATGCCGACCGCAATTGTTACTGGTGCTACGGGTATGTATCCATCTGCATATTAGAAACATGGATATGGCATATTCTGGTTGTTTGACGGATCATAAGCCAAATTGCACCTGCATGATATCATAAACCACCACCTCCATACACTTTGACCAACTCTTCGCTACGTTCCTATTTCTCCCACATGACCTGAAACTAAGAGACATAAAACAAAAGGCATCCTCGGCCGCGAAATTGTCCGCGCCCTCTCCGCCGACCCCTCCACCTGGAAGCGCGTCCACGCCATCTCCCGCTCGCAGAAGGAGCCCTACGGCCCCAACGTCCACCACGACGCCGTCGACCTGACGGGGACCCCCGAGGCCATCGCCACGCAGCTGAAGGGGTCCAAGGTGGAGGGCGAGTATCTGTTCTTCACGGCGTACCTGCAGAAGGACGACGAGAAGGAGATGGATAAGGTCAATGGTATGGTTCCTTCCAATATGTCTTTGGATTGACGCAAGCTGATGGGGATGTGCAGGCGACATGCTCCGCAACTTCCTCACGGCGCTCGCCCTCACCGGCGCCGAGCGCAGGCTCAAACGCGTCATCCTCACCACGGGTGCGAAGCAGTACGGCGTGCATCTGGGCCCGGTCAAGTTGCCCATGGAGGAGGATGACCCGTGGATCGAGGGCGAGGATCGCCCGCCAAACTTTTACTATCGCCAGCAGAGGATCCTGCATGCGATGAGCAAGCAGAGCAAGGTGAATACCGGGGCCGGGTGGGATTGGGTGGTTACGTATCCGAACGATGTGATCGGTGTTGCGAAAGGTAATCCATCTTATCTCTTGTTTTTTCTTTTTTTTTTCTTTCTTTTTTTTTTTTCTTTTCAAATTGACTTGAATGAATAAGAAGAGCTGATCACAAGTGATGTAATGCAAGGCAACTTCATGAACCTGACCACCGCCATCGGCCTCTACGCGGCCGTCACCAAAGAGCTCGACGCCCCATTCGTCTTCCCCGGTTCGCCGTCCTTCTACACCGGCCTGGACTGCTTCACCTACTCCAGGCTGCACGCGAAATTCAACCTCTGGGCCGCGCTGAAGCCCGAATGCGGCAACGAGGCCTTCAACGTGGTCAACGGCGACGTGCAGTCCTGGCAGGCGATGTGGCCGCGGCTGGCGCAGCGATTCGGCCTGTCCGTCCCGCCGAACCAGTTCGACATCCAAGGCACAGACGAGAAAGTGGTGCCGCTGCACGAGCGGCCGCCGCTGGCGGATTATGAGGACAAGGCCGGTATTACCAAATCGCGCGTGCCGCGCGGCGAGGTGCGCATGCACATCGATCTGCTGGCGTGGTCGCAGAAGCCCGAGGTGCAGAAAGCGTGGGAGACGGTGGCGGAACGAGACGGGTTGCAGAAGGATGCGCTATCCCAGGCGACGTGGTTTTTCCTGAATTTCGTGCTGGGCCGGAATTACGATTTGGTGATTAGCATGAACAAGGCGCGGAAGTTGGGGTTCGAGGCATGGATGGACACGTGGGAGGCGTTGAGTGAGTGTTTGGATGAGTTGGAAGATGCAAAGATCTTGCCCAAGACGAGGAAGTAAGAAGTCAATTTCTCAAAAGGGTCTGCTGCTTTTTAAGAAAGGAAATGGATGGACGAGGGCGAGTTTCGGATTGATAGTTTTTGTTGATGATTGCCTGCTATCCATACCTGGGTACATGTTGACAAGGAAGCATCATGAAAACCCTCGAATCTATTGCGCGATTCATTATCGACAATATCCTGACACTGAATAATGGTATGCCTCTATAGGCGGGCAAGACGCAATCAGAGTATAGGTCTTTCTTGCGGCCAAACCGCCTGAACTGAGTCGGCTTAGGTGGCGTTAACAAAGCCACTCATAGTTACCAACAAAAGGTGCTACAAAGCAGCATATCATTGGAAAGACCGCTGAAGTTGAACCGAAGAGGGGAATTGCGTCGACATTAAGGTTCAATCTCCTTGCAGGAAACACTGCCGTGGGTAGACAGACATGTGACGTGTCGGGTATCGTACAGCGTGTCATAGCCATGAGGGATGTTGATCAGTTTGCAAGATCTGGGGAACAGATGACCGGTCACCGGTGAGCACCGTGAGGCCTGAGCTAATCCCAACATCCGAGGCTGAACTCAACTCAGGTCTTGTCCGACTCCGCTGCCTCGCATGCCGATCCCGTGTCTGTTGCTGCGGAATGATCTGCGCTTTCGGTCCCTTCTCTGGCGGACGGCGCAGCCACTATACCCGATCTGGAAGACGCAGGATGATGCCTTACCGGAGTTTGCAGGTCCTGAAATACCATCTTGCGACCGTTTTTTAACCGTATTTACCCTTACGACGGTTAAAATACCATCTAACAACCGTTTATAGAAAATAACTATAAAAATACCATTTTCTTATTTGATACTGTATCTTCTATAGCGACGTTTTTTCTAAAAGCTACGGCTTTTATTATTATTTTATATAATCATAGTAGTTAAAAAAACAACGTTTTTATATAATACGAAGTTGTAAGGACGTCGTAAGGTTAGCGACCATTAAATAACCATAATTTATTTTACGACCGTTAAATAACCGTAATTTTCTTGCGACGGTTAAAATACCGTATATTTCTTAATAATTAACTTATAAGGGCCTAAAGGAAAGGATTTATAATACCTTAATCTTAAATAGCTTAGTTAGTTAACTTAATAAAAATAAACTTTTAAGGTCCTTGGTTCGATTCCCACTAATAAAAAAATAAAAAAAATAATTATTTATTTTTTAAATATTAATACGGTTGCGATACGTCGCAGTACGTCGCGATACCCTCTAGTTATTATACGGTCGCCGGTGGCGATACGGTCGCGATACATGATATATTATTAATAGTTTTGTAACGTTCTTTATAAAAGCTACGGTATTATTTTTAAATACGTTGTAAATATATCTACGGTCGTAAGAGCATTCAATTTGGAAAACGTCGTAATGAGAATACGGTTAAAAACCGGTCGCAAGACGGTATTTCAGGACCTGCAAACTCCGGTAAGGTGCGTAGGCGTGGTAAGCTCACTAATCTGTCGCTCTGTAGATCGTGTGTCAGAATCCCAAACTCAAACATTCGCGGTAGGTGTGCTCTGTAGCTCGTAGCACCATGAATTCCCTCAACTCACCTAGGTCACGGATCCGCTGGCGAAGCATTTGATTCTCTCGCGTCAACATCGCCGCCTCCGTCTGGTAGAAAGCACTCTCATCCCTGCTGCCACGCCGAGCCGGAGCGTCGCTGGCACCCGCAATCCACTCGAACCCATCCGAGCCGCGTAATGATTCGCCGGATGTTCCTGACGGCACGGATGCTACTGGCCGTAGACTGGGTGACGTTGCCTGACTCGATGGCCGCGAACTACTACGGCGGTTCGACAACGACGAGGGGAGCTGAGTGGATCCCCGGTTCCCGGCAGCCGGGAGGGGCGGAATTGAGGGGAAAGAAACAGAACGTTCCGACGACGGTGTCGAATCGTCAACGACGGCGGTGCCCGATATTGATGATGACGACGGTTGAGACTGGCGTGGTGATTGTTGATGCTGCTGCTGCTGTTGTTGGAGCTGTTGTAATTGAACTTGTTGGCTTCGAATCATCTGCAGAAGTCGATTCTATCCCACCTGTCAGCCATCCCACGTCGGCATATTGAAATGGGGGGTGGGAGGGATCAGACCACTTGGGCTTCCTGCTCCTGCTCCAGTTCCTGGTGGAGCTCCCCCAATGACGGGGCCCGCTGATGATGCGGGTCACCGGTCGCAATGATCGGGCTGCCTCCGATGCTCGTGGGACTTGCAGTCCGAAACGCATGGCCCATGGAGGAGCGGTGATCAGATATGGGCAATTCCCCCGTAGTTGCATCGTGGAAGTTTAAGTTCATCCCGACTGCAGACCGAGGACGCTCCGAGACCGACAATCGGCTGGTGCGAGGTGAACCACGTGAGGACCAATGGGAGCTGAGGTCCGTCGCATTCATGGATGTTGCTGTTGTTGTCAGAGAAACTGTGGACAAACGAGGTGGTGATGATGACAATGATGCATCAGAAGGGACTGGAACATTCCGTTGCTGGAGCGAGGAGGAGGATGGGGAGCGAGACGGAGGCAAAGAGTTAAGGTCCGGAGGCATTTTGGGGGGGGATGCGGGACCCCGCGATAGGATGAATGGGGAAGAGAGTTGTTACGGGGGGGAACACAATGGAACAGGGGTGAAGCTGGTAATATTACCGTACCAAAAAAAAGGTTCAACGGAAGTTCACGAGGAGCGTAATTCGATGAGGATGGGAAGATACAATACAGTGTGCCAAATCAAGGGTCGTGGGTTGTTGAATTGATGGAAGAAGACGATGCGGCGAGAGAAGGAGACTGGAAGAGGGGCCGAATGAGGTTACGACGGGAGTCACGACGAGAGCAAAAGGGAAAGGCGGTACGACCCGCATCCAGTAAGAACGAAACCCGAAAACGGGCCGGCATCTGGACAACAAGCAAACACTCCAAACTTGAAAAGCTTGGCGCTTAGCCTGGGCCTTCAGGCTTCGATCCCTTCTCTCCCAGGAATGTCGGGAAATTTCTCACTTCCAATTCCCACGGTTCTCCCGATGCAATCGAATCTTCGGTGCTCTCTCCTTCTCTATCGAGGTGCATGCTGATCGCCACTTCTAGCCCCCACATAGTAGCCCTCATTCTTCGGTGTGTAACCATGTATGAGTACCTAACATCGTATCACAATGTGCGATTTTTCCTTCCCTCTTCCCTGGTCTTCACTGGCGGGGGGATCCTCGCCAAGTGCCGGAGGCGACTGTTGCACGGAAGCAGATCAACGGCCTTGGCTTCCTGATCCAATCCAGACTTCATCACAACAGACATAATGTTATTATCCGAAAAAAAAAAAAAAAAAAACCTGTTTACTAACAATCAGGCACGGTGCCTCTCACGACGGTTCGTGTTCCCGGGGATCTACGAGTTGCGCTGTTTATTGACAACCCCCGCGACCAAGTAAGTCCGGGTGTTGATCGGAGCAGCATGCATATATCGGAATCATCCCACAGCTTCTCGTTGCTGAAATAGGTCTGAAGAAGAGGGATTTTCATGTCATTGACAACGGATCCCGTCCCTAAGCGTTCGTATGACTATTCTCTCTTCCGAACCTATCCTCCCTTGTCACGAAAACCTTCCTGCATAGTAACCACGGTTGGTCATCGTGGAAGGAGTGATGATACCTGCCAGGTAAATTGGCGTCGGGTTGGATTTCCTTGATCTACGAATACGAAACAAAGATCATCAAGTGTACAGTCCTGAGGCCATGCGAGCTGCAGGGGGCTGATCGCACATTATTCGGGGGAAAAACAGGAGATCTATCGATAAGAAAAATTATTCTGACAGCAGATCTGATAGGATTCCGATTACACATCACCATATGGCAGGCTTCGAAGCATCTTCTGGAAATGACATGAATGCCGTCACTGGCTAGTGAATTTTGAATACTTGCACCTGAGATCTTCCGTTCAATGACGATCGCATGAAGGCACGAGGACTTGAGGAGACGGGTGACGTCACCGACGGCGGCGCCGAAACAAGAAATACCAAGAATTGCTTAGACGCCCAAGAATTCTTACGGTTCCTTTCCGACCGTCCTCGGGAAGCCACGCAAGATGAAGCGCGATCGCACGGTCGGCAATAATCCCGACTCCTTGCATCACGGGCGCAATGGCACACAAAAAAAAGCAAAGTAAAAAAGACTTTCAACCTTGGCAGCCAAGCGAGCTGCGGTTAACCACCTCGAGAACTGCTTGAGAAAGAGAAACGTGCTGCCGCAGGATGCCTGCACCAGAGATCGACTCATCTGGCCCCCAGGGCTGACTACCCGAAACGGGCATTCCTGAAGCCTCTCGAGTCCCCAGAGAGTCCAGTCGGCCCAGCGCGGCTCCTGCGGTGGTACTCGACCGCTTCTTCTCCAGAGTGGAGCACCACCAGTACCCTGTTGCGGTGTTTTCCCGTGGGGTCTTGTCATTTTCGCCGTTTGCCTCCAGACACCAGATGATGATGATGCATTCGCCTGGAGCAACCAACCCAGGATCGCTATGGCCGAAAAGGCCTTAGTTGAGACCCATTCTGGACAGCGTGACGAGTGGGTAGAGTCATGCTGATTCGGCATCCCGCTGCATGGCCACCGGAGGGTCGAGCCCTGGGTCCAACGTACAGTACAGTACTTACCTCGGGGACTCTACCAGTAATGGCACACGATATGGAGATAGTCCGGGGTGGGCCATGGAGAAACAGTATTGGCGGAGTACAGTAGTATCATCAACAAGAGGACGGGAGGAAGAGGCGGGAAGAAAGTATGTTGTAGTTGCAATTGGATTGGATTTACGCCCAGTCCGTACCTGCCTTCTCTGGGCGTCGTTCGTCGTTCCCCAATTTGAATACTACGACGTCGACAGGGGACTTTCCTCGTCTGGTAGACTAGATTTTCGTCTTTCTCTCTCTCTCTCTCTCTCTCTCTCTCTCGATTCCCCGCTCATTCCTCTCTTTCCCTTCGCGTTTTCTTCTTATTATCCCGTGCTCCCCTTCTGTTTGCTTTCTCTTTCTCTCCTCCCTCTCCTGTTTCCATCCTCTTTCGATTTCCTCCCCGTCACTTGTTCTTTGTATTGGTCCTTGTCATCTTCTCCAAGATCCCCAGGTCCTTCTCCCCGGCCTCTACCCCATTGTTTTTTTCTTTTTTTTTTAACCCACACCCCACAGAGTGGGTTCCCCGTTGCTCTCGTCATAACTCATCTACTGTCTCATATTCCCTTCGATATCCAGACAACCTTGATGTCTCTTGTTGTGGTTTTACAAATTCTTGTCAACTAGCACATCCATAATTTGTACTGAGCTTTGTGGTCATTATTGTCGACGGTTGACAAGTGAACAATGGCGTCAACTCCACCGAACAAAGTTGTCAGTATGGAGGAGAAGTTGCATGATTCGGAGGCATCGTCCTCTACCCATATGGACGACACTATTGAAAAAGCCGAAAAAGACGTCACTGAGAATCCCTCCCCCAAGCGTCGGGCTCATTGGCCGAAGAAGAGTGAAGCCGGCGAGGCTACTCTCGACCAACTGGAGGACACTGTCTCCGGTGAAAAGGTCGAACTCACCGAGGAGGACTGCTACGACAAGCTGGGCTATGCCTTCCCTAGCTGGAAGAAATGGATGATCATCAGCGTCATCTTCTTGGTTCAGACTTCCATGAACTTCAACACTAGTCTCTATTCCAACGCTCTCACCGGCATCTCTGAGGAATTCGGTGTCAGCATGCAGGCTGCCCGCTGTGGTGCCATGATCTTCCTGGTGCTGTATGCCTTTGGTTGTGAGCTCTGGGCCCCCTGGAGTGAGGAAGTCGGCCGCAAGCCCATCCTGCAACTCAGTCTTTTCCTCGTCAACATTTGGCAGCTTCCTGTTGCACTGGCACCCAATTTTGCCTCCATCATGGTTGGCCGTGCTCTGGGTGGTCTGTCCTCGGCTGGTGGCTCGGTGACTCTTGGTATGATTGCGGACCTGTGGGAAGCCGATGATCAACAGTATGCCGTGGCCTGCGTCGTCTTCTCTTCCGTGGGTGGCTCTGTTATCGGACCTGTCGTGGGTGGCTTTGTCGAAACATACCTTCCATGGCGGTGGAACATCTGGATCCAACTCATCTTTGGCGGTTTCGTCCAGCTCGCTCATCTTTTCCTCGTCCCTGAAACTCGTACCACCATCATGATGGACCGCATCGCCAAGCAGATGAGAAAGAGCGGCGAGAATCCTAACGTATATGGGCCCAACGAACTGGTGCCATACAGAGAACGTTTTTCCATGCGCGAGATTCTCATTACCTGGATTCGACCCTTCAAAATGTTCTTGACCGAGCCGATCGTCCTGACACTGTCTTTGTTGAGTGGCTTCAGCGATGCTCTGATTTTCATGTTCATCCAGTCCTTCGGTCTTGTGTATGAACAATGGGGTTTTAGCACGGTCGCATTGGGTCTTTCCTTCCTTCCCATCCTTGTGGGCTACTTCATTGCATGGCTTTCCTTCATCCCAGTCATCAAACGGAACATTGCTGAACGTCGGGCCAAGCCTGACGACGAAAGGGCCCAGTATGAGTCCAGACTCTGGTGGCTCCTGTACACTGCACCATGCCTGCCTCTTGGCTTGATTGGTTTTGCTTGGACTAGCCTTGGACCTCCTGTACACTGGATTGGAACGATGGTTTTCTCTGCCATTGTGGGCATTGCCAACTACAGCATTTACATGGCAACGATTGATTACATGATCTGTGCATACGGACCATACTCTGCCTCCGCGACCGGTGGAAACGGATGGTCCAGAGATTTCCTGGCTGGTATTCTTACTATCCCAGCGACACCCTTCTATCAGAGTGAGTGATCAACTAGGATGTTCCACTCGATGTTTCACGTTACTGACAGATCGTTGATAGATATTGGTGGCAAGAATCACCTTGCATACGCCTCTACAATTCTTTGTAAGCATTCCCTCGTTTGCCCCTATTAGTGACTGTCTCAACTAACCACTTTCTGTTCCGTTCGTAGTCTGCATATCCTTTGTTCTCGTTGTCGCTGTCTACGTGATATATTGGAAAGGACCAACTCTTCGTAAGAGGTCGCCATTCGCCCAGCAGCTTTCCGACGCACGCATGGAACTCCAGACAAATGGTCGTCGCCTCTCGAGAGTCCCAACAGGTTCGCGAGCCAACTCCTTTGCTCGGTCGCAGCAGAACTTGCGGATCCGCCAGGCTCTTGGAAGCCGTCAAGGCAGCATCGTCGCCTCCCGGGCTAACTCTGCCGTCAATTCACGGGCCAACTCTCGCAGGAACAGTGTCTCCCGTTAGACCCTGCTTCACGACCACGGCCCTTTCTTCCTCGTTCGGCCTGGTGCCGAAGGACGTGTGTGGCCTCGGTCGATCAGGGGGTATGGTGAGGCTTGAAAGCCATGGCAACAACCGTACCGAATCATGTTGGCAGGACAAGCAAGAATGTCGAAAATCCATTTAGGGGCCGTTTCTCCCAACTTGACGATCGGAGTTTAATTTTTTGATGGTGGCGAAGCAATCACGCCAGCTGCCCTTGTTCGCTCGGAGACATCCATATGACTGATACGATGGGTTGATTGTTCTTTTCACTGGATCTTCGATTTTTCTCTTCACCAAAAAGTAGACACGGATCTGTGCATACTGGAGCTGAACGGGTCTGTCTTGCTATTAGGGGTTCATTTCTCTGTTTCTGTCTACCTTTCTTTCTACTTCTCTTCGTGTTTCCATTACTGCTTGTTCCCTTTCCATGATGAATTTATGTACGTACCAACTGCTTATGAGCGAAGTGATTCGAGCGGCTGTGCTTCGGACGGTTACAATCAACCATGCTACCTAACGACTCCTTGCCCTTTTACCTGTAGAGGTTCGATGTATCAACCTGTCAAGTGACGCTCACCAAAGTTGAAAGAGCATTAGCGAGTCATGTAACGTTGTTCGAGTCAGAAGGCCGATACAAGCGTCCCAAGGTCCTAGCTACCAAAGACAACTGGGGAGGAATGCCCATGGGGGGATGGAGAAGTGGCTCGATTCATGTGCGGAACAATCCGAATGGAGGGGGGAATGATTAAGCTTTGTCTGCCAGATCAGATAGCCAGGTAGGAAGCTGTAAGCCATAAACTTGGATGAAGGCAAGGTATCAATTCCGACCCAAGTAGGTCGTTCTTGGTGTCAGGTGAGAGGCGTGGAACGTATTTCCGGCGTCATAGATCTGGGGAGAGGAGCAAGACAAGGCAGGGTGGTACCATGAGGTTTCACCAACGGAGAAGATGAGATTAGGTTCTTGCCGTTTCATTTGCTCGGATCCAAGTTTCCGATGAGCTTCTTCGACCAGTCTACGAAGGAGGTAAAGTCCAATTGTTCTCGAGATCCGAATTAATTGATTGATCGCCGTAGATCTGCGGCTTGGGGCTTCTTCGGCCGCCATATCCCCGGATAACGTCCCCCGTTCAAACCCGCGAATCGGCATCCAAGCCTTCTCCAGGGTTGTTTCTGTACTACGGAGTACTTACCTACCCGTGGTCAACCCACTCACGAAGCTGATACACCGAGGGCTCGCATGGGAGGCACTTGAAGATGAGTTCAGCAAACAATTCACCGGCAGGAGTGTGAAGTCCCTACGGACGAAATTGGGAAGCCAAATCAAAGGGATCTCTACCACCGCCTCGCACAAGATCGACGCGCAAGATGCCATTGTAGATCTATTATTGCCCACTGGTTCATCTATGCGGTGAACTATATATCCATCATTATACTTCCCCATAAGTGAATTGACTGGCAATCACGTTACAAGAAGATATTTGAGTAGCGACTTAACCCGAATAAAATTGCTTATCAAAACCTCAGGTTTCTATAAACCGCTGTGACTCTAATTTTTTTTTCCGCTGATGGTCGATCTCTCGGATCAATCTTCATAAATGAACGAAGGAAGCTTATGTCCTCTGCACCAAGCTATGTCCGCTTGGCTGAGAGGATTGATTTCCGCCATCATAGATTCACAGCGAGGCGTGCTCGTTTATGGAAGGTGAATTCAACCTTCCTCCCATTATCGATTGTGAATTCTTCAGAAACACACAAACCCAGCAACTGCTGTTCGATCAAGACGGTATCGATTTTGTCGAAAAACTCTTCTCTAATCTTGTTAAAAGCTTCTCGCTGAAGATTCTATCTCTGATGTCGGATGCTGATACCGATTTAGGCATAAGTACCTCTAGCTTTCGGAACCGAACCGTATTTCCTTTCTATTTACTTGGCCAGGCACCGCTGTCGTTTATATTTCTTGATAAATTTCTAGATAGCTGCTCACCTAAGATATCTATAGAATTGAATTACTTCCCTGCCTGAGAACTACTTTAGATCTCTACCTTGAACATGCCATTGTAGGCCTATTTGAATTATATTAAAGCCTTACTGTTTAATATATCTGGATACTCGGATCGGACTACTGAAGATAAACCTCTCAACTCACGGACCTGTGAAATTGACGCTGAAAATGACCGCTACCGACGCCCTTTACGGCGTCATTTCCACCTATACCTTCCAGCAGGAAACCTGCTTTGTACCATGTGGCGATTGGGCAGGCCATGCGGTGCACGTTTGACGCTTTTTGCAGCGTTCGCATATATTATGTTCCTTTTAGCTGGAGATCATCTGTTCATATTCTGGGATTTTCTGACGGAAGTGATGGAGTACGCATTCATTGCTAAAACTGGTGGCGGTTCCCTAGCGAATATTACTTGTGATTGCTTTCGTATTAGGTATCATTGCGCTATTAAACAATTGTGCCGACCATAAGAGACAGGAAAAGAAGTATTAGTAGTAGGAGTATTAGTAAAAGGCCTCCTTCTAAGTGATAATCCAGATACCCAAAGGCGTTACGCGGGAACAAGATTCATCAGTGCCAATGCATCAGTGGCCTTCTGGCGTGGCAGGCCAATCGAGAAGGCAAACTGGTCGTTGGGGTTTTGGCCTTGAAAAACATGGGCGCCGAAAATTTCCTTCCGCGTCAGGACAAGTTGTTGGGCTGCAGCCTGGGCAGGAGGAGGAGCAGGGAAGATGATGAGATTTTGTTGTAAACGAGGCATTCCATTACTATCTAAGGTGTACAGCTCGACAACTCCTCGAACTGTGTTGGTATTTGTGACTAGCTGCCAGTTGAGTATAATTGTCGCTTTAACTTGTCCCTGGCCACCGAATAGCCAGAGATTCATATCCTCCCGGAGTCGGGATAAAGATTCACTCCATCCGGACTCCATGACGAGAGATGGCAATGGTCGATTATCTGGTCGAACTAACAAATCTGGCTCCTTTCTAGAGCTTGAATAGGGGCCACCGATGAATAAAGTAGCTAGTAACATTCTTAAAATAGTCAATCACACGGTCGATGAAATTTCAACTTACTTGTACCAATCGAAATGTTTAAATACTCGTCCTCGGTAGTGGTTGTAAGCCCAGCACGATTCCATCGGCCTTTCTGAGTAATGGTCCAGGTTTGATGGCAATCATGAATTGGGGTAGGCATAGCTCGAATGCAGATGGTCGATGTTACGACGTTGTAGTTCTTTCTGTAAAAAGAAAATGACGAGTTTTGCAGAATCTCAGAGAGAGGAAAAATAATAAGAAATGTATCTTACCTGAAAGAACCTTCAAACTTGCTGTCGAGCTGATCTAATACAGTCTGAGCCCAAATTGGTGGAACGTTTTTGTAAATGAGTTCTTGATGAGATGTGACGGTAGAGAGAATTGCTAGGGCGTGTTCGTAGAGATCGTCAGGAGAAGAGAACATTGAGAAAGAAAATATTTGCTCTGGAGTGCGACTCTCTGCGTCATGCCATTTTGATTGCGTCTCGTTCAAACGAGTTGCCTTCCTTCTAGCAAAATATTGTGTGCACGTAGACACAGCTTGAATAGAAACAAGAGTTTTGACAAGCCAGAGAAGAATTAAGAAGGCTTCAGGTAAGGTAAACTCGAAGCAAGGTGACGAAGTGAGGTGAATCGAGGCTATCCCAGTCGAGTCAGAGCTAACGAAGTTGAGAGGGAAATGATGATGTTTACCGTAAAGCCTGCGCGGCATTCTGCCGGCCTGTTTCCTGATTGGGATTAGGTTACACCGCCTTATGCTGCTAATAACAACAGGTTCTATGCTTCATGTAACATCTTCATGGAATCTCGTGCATGATCGACGTATCAGGCGACTAAGCCGGAAAGGGCAAAATTAACGGGATCGGGGAATTCATAGGTCCTCGCTTTACGAAGTACAAACTGGATACTGGACATGATTATATTACTACTGTAAAGGAATGACTACCTAACTTTTAAACAGTACGAAATTTCCAAACTCATGTGGCCGTGTCGCTCCTGGACAGGTGCTTCAAAAGCTACGTATCTAACAGTTCCTCTGTATCTAAAATCAGATTGAAACGTTGAGAGGATTGATATAAGGAAACCCTCCCAACCAAGCACCTCAGATAACTGAGTTGGCATCTTCCTTGGTCTAGTGGTCATGATTTCCGCTTGTCATCCACCAGTGATAAGCGCGGGAGACCGGGGTTCGATTCCCCGAGGGAGAGAATTTTTTTGGTCACCGCCTTTTTTCTTTCCCCTATATTTTTGATGTGTAGTTCATCCTTTTCTGCTCTATATTGTTAATGACTCTACTACGACAAGTTGGAAGTTTCAATCGAAGGTCGTTACATTGCTCTGGGGTATCTGGGCATGTGTCAAAATGTAGTAGAAGGTCGAACATGGTTGCTCAAGACTCGCCAAAAGTGAGGAACCAAGTCAGTGCGGCTGCCCTTGACAACGCAATATAAGATTCTTGTCATTACATCTACAACTTTCCAAACCCAGACTTCTCGGCCGCCGCCGATATCTGCAACCGTCGACGGTACGACTGTCGAAATCGATACCGGCCGACGGTCCCAAACCCAACTATCCCCACAAACAACGCCGTCCAGATAGAGGTGACGATGAGACCGGTAGGGAACACCATGATCTTCGTTCCTGGGAGGACGAACTTCGTGGCGGACGCCACAATGGCAGTTGACAACGAATTGGCTTCTGGGACGGTGATGTTTGTTGGCTTGCCGTCGTCCTGAACTAATTTACCCGCCACGTAGGAAAGCGTATCGGAGGAGAGCGTGGTTGTGACGAGCGACTTGGTGTTGGGATTTATGGCTGTCATCGTAAGATTTGGGATCATGAGCACGCGGAGGTTGGAACTATCTCATTGTCAGTGCTACTTTCTTTATCGGGTCTTTAGTCAGAAGAAAAGACCTACTCGGTTAATTTCTCCGGCAATAACAGCGCACTCAGCTGTCCCACGCTCTGAAATCCTTCCAACATATTGATCGTCAAATTCTTCCCATCCGAAGTATGGCCCAAGATCGAACCACCGGGAATCGTCCGCTGGGGAGAAGACAGCGTTGCCTGCGGTATGCTGACGGATAACATATAATCGGCGGCTGAGGTATTAGCGAATTCATCCACGGGCGGCGACATGCGATACAAGCGGATGTCGGTCTGGAAAACACCAGTCGTGTTGTCATAGAAGGCGACGTTGTAACATGCCACGATTCCGCTGGGGTTGACGACTTCTGTTCTATCGCAGAGGGCATCCACGCAGGCCTGGTGGGCTGAGGCGTTGAATGCGGCTTCGTTGAAGGTGCTTGCATTGGGTGCAGACGTGGGGGTTTCCACCCTTGCTATAATCGAAGGTGGTGGTTGCTGCGCGATTGGATGGCGCCTTTCATGCCGGGACTCGAATTCTTTGCTGACTAGTCGCAAGGCATCATGGAAGATGTCGGCATCAATGTGGCGACGGTAATGAGGGAGAAAGCTGCCGAGGCTATGGAAGCTGGTCGCAGAGGCGGTTGGGGAAGAGATGATGAGAAGAAGAGCAGAAATTGAGCCGAGGTGGACTTTCATGTTGTATTTAGATGAATACAGATGATGGCTTCGAGGGAGGAATGATGCATAGATGTATAGTCGGATAAATGTCCACACAGATGTGGTGTAGTAACATTAATAATTAGACGCTGCCTCTGTTTCTTTCCAATGCAAGAGAAAAAAGGCAGGTAGAAGTCCGTCCAGCGGAAGAGAATGTCTGCTTGTGGTCAGTCAAGGAAAAGTCCGCGGGCAAAACTCATGTACTCACCAAGCTGATTGTAAATGCATCATAGGGAAAGTAAGCAAGCAATGACTGTGACAAAATATTGAACTGGCGAGATTCCATAGAGGCTGTACAAGGGATTATAAGAAAAGTTAGTTCACCGATCTAATCAAGCAATGGATACGTTAGGTGTAAGAAGAATACATGGGGTATTGGTACGTAAAACCCCGAAAGACGGACCAAGACATATAATAAAGAGGCCAAGAGCACCGATTGATCGGAATCATATGATAAAGGGGGTCTCGAAGAGGCAAGAGCCGTGTGGCACCGCAGAGAAGTCCAACTTGGTGAACGTGCATCATTATTCTGCGAGTTCCTTCATCTTTTTGCCGGTCGGTTACACACGATCGGAATCGAGGTGAAGCAATCTAGAGCAGGGCTGTAGATAGGGAAAGCCCCTGATTACCTACCTCTCTGGAAGTCAGTCGCTTTCTCGGTCGATGTTGAGTTGCACACGTACCGTAGACCCTGGTTTTCTTGCACCAAATTTGACGCACAATGAGATTCTTCTTTCAGTTCAGCCCATGATCTAAACCAGGGTTTTGGTTTGAGACACAAAGGGAAAATGTCAGTGTCTCATTATTGGGTTGAAACTTGACGCAGAACAATTGCCTTTATGCAAAGGGGAAGATGTGGCTTCAGCTGCGACAACTACTGGATCAATACTTGACGAGATGCAAGCCAGGAGCAGAAAGAAAGGATCAAGCTCGGAGCTCTGCGACCGTTCGCGTCCAATGCCGGGTTTCAGGGACCGTGGGCTGATCAGGTGAGGCGGCTAGAATTGTTATTAGTACTCCGTCGTGGAAGGTGCGATGTAAGGCGGTTACATACTACTCGAATGGGCAACTTCCGACACCGATGGTTTCAGCCTAAAATCCCCAGGACCTTGCCCGTTCTAACTGACAGCTTCACTTACCCGATACATTGCATCGAGTGAAAAAGTTCCGACTTTTGCATAAGTGGCTTTCATTCTGATGGGCCTCATTCAGTTGGTGGGAGAGGAAAACGATATAGCCATTTTGGTACACCCAAGATCCCTGTCGCTCCTTGGTTTATTTGCCCTTTTTATCTCTTCCAATAACTAACCTTGGCTGCTTTTAAGAGGTTTAGACAACTTCACACCCATCTCAATTCTTCGACAGACGAGCATGCTGTCTCAAAATCTGATTAAGCCCCTCACGCTGCACACACTCGTCCAAATGGAAACTATGCGCCAGCGCCTCCAGCTCCTTCTCATCCATCCCCTTGAATTGCTCCGCGAACTCGTCCGAAAACGAGTGTGCCAAAAACGTCTGGAACACCCCGCGTAGCAAATGCCTCTCCGTGTTCCACGGCGTCGGATACGTGTCCTTCGCCGTCGGACTGATCTTGTCGATCCACTCGACGAGCGGTGCGAGAACAGCTTCCGGCTCCGACGAGGGCCTCCGACCCCAAGCGTCGAGCCAAAACTTCCTCTTCTTCTCCAGGAAGGGCTGGATGGTCGTGTTCCACTTGCTGTCCGAGTTGGTGTAGACCATTCCCTGGAGACCGATGTCCTTGTACAGCCAGATGGACCAGTGGATGTTGTACTTGTCGTAGATGCGCAATTGCTCGCCGAGCAGGTTGTATCTTTCCTGATTGATGGTCTCGGCATCTTCGTCGGCTCTTGGATCTGCATAGACGGGGCCGAACTCTCCGTTCCAGATCGCAGTGCCGTGCTGGGTCATGAACTGGGCCTTGCGGAGGTATTGTCGCTCGAGGATCTCCTTCTGGTTGGCGGTTCCTTTGTATCTTTCACCCGTGGGGAATCCCATTGACTAGATTCGTACAGTTGGCGAAATCGTCCCTCCTGCAAAGCATCGTGAACACATCAGACTTACCGAGTAATCATGCATGGCATACACACAATTGGGAAGCACCTTCTCAAATCCCTTCCACTCCATCGCGAAGGTATTCCCATCCAGCCACAGGATATGCTCCGGGTCGACCTGTCGGATCGCCTTCTCAATCCGCTCGTAAAACGCCGGCAACCTCACGTCCTCGGGGTCACAGGGTTCATTGAGAGGGTTGTATCCGGCAATCCACGGGTTATTCCGGTACCGGGCAGCGATCTGTTCCCATAGCCAGACGGTTCGATCCTGGTGGTCCTTGTACTCCCAGAATGCGGCATGGCTGGTCGGGTTGTCAGAGTGCCAGTCTCCATTCTGGCCGCCGGGGACGGTGTGCATGTCGAGGATTGTGTAGAGGTTGTGTTGTACGCACTGTTTTAGGACCCAAACAATTCAGCCCTTCTTCTTCTTCCTCTCGTCGGCAGGCACTTTCTTTCCGGGGGCCAAGTAGAAGTACCTACCAGGGGGAACTTACCAAATCAACCACCCGATCCAGATGCTTGAACCCGGATTCCTTCAACACGCGAGGATTCATATCATCCTCGAAATGACGGTAATTGAACGGGATCCGGATACAATTCAACCCCAGCTCGGCAAAGAACTTCGCATCGGCGTCGGTGAAGAAATACTCGAGCCACTGGTCGAAGAAGAACTCGTACTTGGCGTCTCCGAGCACCTTGCGCATGGCGGCGCGATGCTGCGATTCGTGGCCGGGATATCCGGTGATGAAGTTTTCCATGCTGCAGTCATGCTGTGAGTAAGCTGATGCAAAGAACGTTCCAGCGGAATGTGATTTTGGACGGCTTCCATACTATATAGACATGAACATGGGGAGGAAGGGGTGGACTCTTACTTCATCCATCCTCCGATGGCAGCTCCACGGAGAACCACGGCATGTCCATTGCCATCGACGACCTTGTCGCCACGGACTTTCAAGATTCCGGCTGACATGTTGGTCCTTTTTTTATCAGGTGTTCTGGGATCAAACATCAATCATATATTTGTGTTCGTTTCCGAGTGGTTCTGGCGAGCAGTTTGGTCTTTCATAAAAGCAACCAAAAACCTTCAGAATCTTCAGAACTAGGACTTGGAGCCGTTGTGATTCCTCCAGATAGATAAAGCAATGGAGAAGCAGCGGGGTATCCAATGCGATTCCCCTCATCGTACCATCTAGATGCATACCGGTTAATTTGGCAGGGATATTTAGGCTGATCTTCCGACAGACAGCTCAGAGTATCCTTGGCAGCGAAGAGAGGATAATAACGGACACAACAATACACACGAAGATTCCACGGTAGAACGATGAACTCGTATTGACTTGGATACGTAACTTAACCTGAGGGTATCGGCAGACAGCTGCACAGACATAAGACATAAACGCCCGTAGAAAGAACATCCCGAGAACTCCAAACATGCCCTATCATATGAACAATGCTTCCTTTTGTACTTTGATGTAGAGAGATGGAAGAAGATTCGTAAAAGCTAGGCGGCATCTCCAAGAGGCCGCCCTGGCTCTTTCGCCGAGTGTAGCTGTGCCACTACCAATCCTGACCACGGTCTCTCATCAGAATCTCGATGGCTTCGTCTTCTGGGACTGGATTGTCATTCAGCTCCATTACGCACTGCGTCAATCCTTCGGCAGCTTCGTCGACTTGTTCCGCTGACCAGTTTGTACAAGCCATGACCATTCGACGGTAATTCTGCCCCAGCACAACATTCTTCGACCGCAGACGCTCGACTTCCGCCAGGGTCTCCGCGTTGAACTCTTCGTAGATTTTGATGCGCTGTTGCAGGCCATCGGGAGGCGACAATGACTTGAGATATACGACTTGCTGCTCCGAAAATCCAGAGGCAGGATCGAATGTTGCCGGAAACAGCGACTCAAACTCTGTGACATCGACGCCAGAGTCTTTGTCGGCGTCCCCAATAACGACTTTCTTCGCAGGATCAAAGGAGGCTCCATGCATATCTTTCAGGACGGCCGTTAGGTCCTCGGACGATTTTTCTAGATTTTTGATGCGCCTCTCTAGCTCCACGCGATCGGAAGTTTTGCGCTTCTGCTCGTCAAGCTGCTTCTGTTCGATCTGTCTGGCTTTCGCACTTTCGCGGATCTTCGAATGCCAGTGGTCAAATTGCTCTTGCTTCTTCGCGAGGCTTGAAGCTAGCTCGCGGTCGGTTCCACCTAGTGCCTCTTCAACAATGGTGCTGATCTGAGCCAGAGTGGCTAATGAGACAGTCAGTACAAAATGTCTTGCTTCAGGGATATGCGAACCCGCTTACCTTCCAGAATTTCCTTCTTTGCTTTAGCAAGCTGGTCGATGAATGAACCACCCCTCTCCCCATTCGGTTGGGACTGAGAATTGCCGTTCACCATGTCAACGCCCACGCCGTAATCAGCAGGTCGGAGACCAGTGTGATTGGGGATATGAGGGTCTGCGCCGACTTCAAGAAGCTGAGGGACCAGTACAGAGCGCGCACGACCTGCAAGATTGAGCGCAGTATCACCCTGATCGTCACGCAAGTTGACGATCTCTGAAATAAACCGACCCAGAGTGATCACCTCGCCGGCCTGGGATCCAGCCTCCCCACCGTTAGGTCTCGACTGGCCCGTTGGCGAACCGCCGTGACGAACAATGAATTCCAGCAAAGCCTCCAAGTAGTGTTTCGCCGAGACATGGCCTCCCCCACCCGTTGCTGCCATCACTGCGATGTGATGCAGAACGGTACGCCCACTGTAATCGACCATATCAATAGTCGGAGCAAGCACCTGCAGTAAGCGAGGGAAGCTCCGGTAGTCCAGGTTATTCCTTGTTCCCACCGACTTCTGCAATGCAGTTTCTCCAGCTCCATTCAGACGGAATATACTGACGCCTTTCTCAACCAACGCATGAACAAGTGGCATCCGTGCCAGCATAGCAGCCCAGTGCAGAGCATTATTCCGGTACTCATCAAGTGGAATTTCCAAGTCCTCACCCGTGAGTTGCATTAACGCGGGGTGATCTGAAAAGTCCTTGGTACGCTTATCCAAGAACAATGTCATGATAAGTTTCATCTTCTGAAACCTATCTGGTGTCGTGGCTGGGTTGAGCGGCTCTATGCCACGTCGGTGTCCATCGACCATGGAATTTGGCTCGTCCATTTCCTGGTAGAAGGAGTCATTTGGTTCTGTCGGAGTTGGTTCGTGCATCGACAGATTTGAAGGTTCGCGGTGAAGTCCAAACGATTGACCATGGTTCGAAAATGACCTGATCCGCTTGCGAGGAGGTTCCACGGAATCTTCATGATCTAGGCCAGAGGCATCATGGGAGTGATATCGTCCACTGTTCTGGAGATTGCTTCCAAACCCACTGTCAGATGCCGCACTGTACATGCTCTGCTGGCTGCTGAGCGGAATGTGCGACTCTTGGCTACTCATCTGATGCGACGTCTTTCGCATGACGCTGGATCGCCTACTGTCAGCCGCTCTAGCCGCAGGAGAATCAAACCGAGCTTTACTGATGGCATTGACAGCCGTGGCAGCGGTCCGAGAAATGTTCTGGAAGAAAGTGCCATGCTGGGGCTGCAGCATCCCTCGATTGTCCACCCCACTGAAGAACCTCTTCCTCTGAGCGGCCATTGCCTGTTCCTTGGTTGGAGTGTCCAACGTGTCTTGTCCCGAGCCACCGACACCGTCAGGACCCATGTCGTACTCAAGCAGTGGCCGGAGCAGCTCTTCGACATGGTATTCACGACACAGCTCCACACCCCGCTGATAGTTCACCCACGTGCCTTGATATTTGCCGTAGCCTCCTTGCACCTTCTCGTGTTCCCCAGCAGCAATTTCCTTTTCGAGCGTCTTCGTCCTCCGAGCTTTCACGACACCGGCGACCTTGAGAATCTGCGTAGCATTGAGCCAGGAATCGGAACGACGCTTCATCACAGCAACCCCATTGACTTCCATTTCGTAGACAGAAACATTGGAATAAACGGCCTGCACCGGATTCGAAAAGTTAGGGTTCTGGTTTACACAGGAAGTTCGGGAAGAACGTCAAGCGCAGGGTCCGCCAACCTTGTAGATTTGAGGCTTGTACTCCTCGTGATACGGCACCATTTGCGCATAACCATTATGATCATATCCAACATAGCTGCCTCTCGGAGCTGGGTTATGAGGCACCCCATTCGGATAACCAAAGGACATGTTCGATTGCTGCGATCCCTTCGGAGGGGAAGCTGCTCGGGGTGTGGACGCCACGGATTGAGAAGCGTTGAAAGACCCCATGTGGGATTGAGATAGTGGCATGCCACTGCCCGAACCTATACTGCTCTGGGAGTATGACATTGATAGGCTGGGGCGCGATGCATGGTGATGGTTGTTCGAGGCCATGGGGTCCGATTGCAATTCACCCTATCGGTTTTCGAGTTCTGTGTTCTGAAGGCTGTATACATATGAAATTTCCGATAGATCTTTGAATGTCAGCAAATCAAAGATCCCATAATCATGACATAATGGCCCAAAGGGCATGAGAACGGCAGGGAGGGGAGAAGTACGCTTATGCTGGGATCAAAGGCCGTCGGAGAGTTGCGCGAGGGAGGCGAAAGTACGCGCGTGGCCAGCCGATCGCGAAACGGAAGTTAACTTCACTCGTGGGAGGATCGTCAATCTCGTTAGAGGCTAATGAAAATGAAGGGACACTATACAAAGAAGGCAAAGCACACCTAATCACAAACTAAACCAAGATTATCCAAAAATGTCTTCAGGAAGATCCGACATGCTTGGAAGTGAGGGAGAGATTGATCGTGTTGAAGAAAGTCGCGGGGTTTGTTCGCGTTTCCTTCTAGCCGCTTTCGCGTAACTCTGGCCGAGAATGGAAACATCGAACTTACCTTAACCTTGCTCTTACCTGTTCAGGAGCTCCGAACCTTCTTTCTCTTTTTGGTCCTCAGACCAATTATTATTATTATTATCGTTATCGTTACCTAATTATCCTCCCAACTCATTACAATAATGTGGCTGCAATATTGCCAATCTATTCCTGCTTCTCTTCGTCAATGATCGAGCAATACTTTCTCTTTCTTCTCTTTCATGTACAATAAATCCATCTCCAATTCATTCCATCATGACCCCGAAACCCCTCGTCCCTCCATCGCAATGGCGACACCTATTACGAGCCCTCCTCCGCGAATGCTCTTACCTTCCCGACCCCATCGCGAGAGGCCATATGCATGATCATGTCATGCACCGATTTCGTCGGTACTCGGACAAGACATCCCAATGGAAATTGCAACGAGATATCCTCCAACAGTCCTATCTTCAACGAGTAGCTACCCAGAGACTATCGCTCCTCCGACGAGCGAATGAAGGCTACTCCAAACCGCTTGAGAAAGTTCTCCTATGGTCGTACGCACGCACAGGAAAGCGAAGAAGAGATCTGCTGGACACGTTCATCGCCCCGGAAGTCCCGCCCGACACGGCCGCCGTTGCCGAATTGATCGCGCAACCGGCTGAATTCGAAGACGGCTGGCAACCCCCTGCGATCGTGGTCGATCTCCTCAAGGCGCAGCTGCAAAATTCGGCCGTGTTACAGCAAACTACAAGACCGATTGTCAGGACCGTGGCGCCGAAAATACCTGCGGAGAACATCTGGGGCAAGCCGCTTCCTCTGGTGCGTCGGAGGAACATCAGGAAGAGATGGTACTATGAGGTCCTCGAGAGCCTTCTTCCGCCGCTTCCAGAAGCCGAATACGATATTTTAGAGGGCCTGCTAACGGGAAGAATCCCATGGGCACCGGTAAAGCGGAGAACAGCCGTCGGTACGTCGTCTCCGTCTCCCAAGACGAGTCTTGATGCAAAGTTTCTGGTGGTGGGGCCTCAGAAAGGATACACCTTTGGGAAGTATCTCACCGGACGACCACATGCTCTTACACGACGTTTTATGCAGAGGTTATGGCAAAAAGTATACGTTTTA
Source organism: Hamigera avellanea (assembly GCA_027569715.1). Taxonomy (NCBI): domain Eukaryota; kingdom Fungi; phylum Ascomycota; class Eurotiomycetes; order Eurotiales; family Aspergillaceae; genus Hamigera; species Hamigera avellanea. The sequence continues at coordinate 307,621 of JAPDKU010000004.1, forward strand.
GTTCCTCGCATGACTCGCCATCCTACGACGAACAAGCACTTGTTCACATGGGGCTCGCCGAGCCAATTGTCGAATGAAGCAGTGAAGCTGTCTCTCTCATTAGGCGGCGAAGCGACACCCGGTCTCTTCGACGGTGTTGACGAGCAAGGAAAGGTTCCACGACCACCCCGAGGGAATCTACCGGCGAGGAACCTGCGGGACTGAATTGCACATTCACAGAAATCTCTCAGGAAGAAGGGGCTTCTTGCTTCCAACGGCAAAGTCCTCCATGCGTCGGGTCATCGGAATGAGACAAATGACTGTTCCGAAGCCGAATCACCGAGCCGACGATCACTTACTTTTGCCGTGTTTATATACAACTTTACCTAACGGACATTTGCCATGTCATGCAGCTGGCTTAGAGCTTCCAACGCACGCCCCAGTAGGCATTGCATAATGCAGATGGCACATTTGACTCTGGCCATCCTAACAACTTTGGGGATGAAACACCAGCTTAAAGATTGGACCACCATAACATTTACGAAAGGTGGACCAGAAGCAGAGCGAAGACTCAACTACAATTGCCTGGCTTGTCACTGAGTGAGTAGCAAGCATGGCTTTGATCGAGAATAGGAAAGGGACTGCGGAACACCAGTGTCGAAGAGCTGTTAGAAGATAAAGAGAAAGCAGGTATTATCTTCGGGAAACTTCTTACAGATTCAAAATGCAAACTCTTATATCTACCTCGAGTTCTATTACTTCCCTAGTCTGCAGATACTGAATACCGGTCAACCATACCTCGCTTAGGAGCTGTCTTCTCTAATAATAAAGAGCAGACCTGTACACAGGGTAATTAATTCCCTTCATACATGGAATTTGGACTGCCGTTATTACAGGCATACTGCAACTGGTACCTCCTAGGTAGCAGTGCTTACTCTGTACAAGCGCGAGCTCGGTATGATACCGTTGCATTGATCCGGCTAGCACCCAGTATTGTGATTCTACCTATCTGCGCTCAGCAATGTTCATGTTCCTAGTATTAGAGCCCGAGATGGCTAGCTAGCCAGTCGATCATATTGAGAAAGCTGTCAGAGGCGTTTCGGATCTTTACGGTGATTCTGCAGGAGCTCTCCCTTTCCCATGTCGTCCAAGGGTCCTGTCAGTTTTTTTCCGAGCCTGCGTTCTGTTCAGGAGCGTCGACCTTGCCATGTTCCTCGGCCCAGCTCTTCTCAGCGTCCGCTAGGATGACTTTGGCAGCTTCGACCCTCCTGGCCATCTTTTCCTCCTGGTTGGGATGGATCTCAGCTATGTGCTCATAGTAGCGCACGGCCTGTCGAGCATGGTACCTGAAAAAAACCATTAGTCTCCCAGTGAATGCTCTCTCTTTGGTCCCATGTAAACAAAAACACGTACAGATAGTCACCATCGCACAGGGCCAGATTGGCATGGCATCGAGCACGAACCAACAGGGGCAGCTCTTGGTTTTCGAGGAGTTCTAGGAAGAGAGCGACTCCTTTCTCTTCGTTTTCGGGGATTCCGCTGTCGAAGTTCTCAAGGGCCTGGCCCAAGTTAGTTAGCATCACGAAGTGGAGGAGAATCTGAGCTCACCTCCTGGAACAGCCAACGGAAGAGTCGTGCAGTGTCGCCTCGTTCCACCGGTCTGTGGTGGTCCATTTCTTGTTACTTCTCGGTTGAGTTGGACTCCAGTCTGCTTTGAAAGGGTTCGATTTGGACGGGTGAAAGGTGGGAGGTGACTGACGAGAGTCGGCGAGATGGAAAAATGTTATTGTAGTACACTGCATAAAGAGATTGGGGAGGAGTGCCTCGTGGGTGGGAAGTGAGAAGTGAGATTGACCCAGATTCACCTCTCAAGCCTGTGACCCTTTTCTCACCACCAGGTCGACCGATGCCTCTTCCATCTCTCAACTGCCCGAATGTCTTGCAGCAGACGAACGAGCAAAGGACGCTGCTGCAGGAACGGCCGTGCAAATACCTAGCCATCAACCTGAACAACGAAGTCATCACGCATGTTGACGTGACTCGACTCTGCAACTGGAGAGACGTAGCTGAGAATCATGAAGGCAGATAGATCTACTATGGAGGACTCCAGTAGTGGAGACCACATGATGAGAAGCTACTAACCCGGAATGGGTGCGCCACTCCCTTCCAGGAAGCAGCCTGAAGCAGCTTGACATAGGTATTACTAGGTACACCAAAAACTGCCATCTACTATGTACGGACATCTGAAGGGATTTGAAGTCCTGAAAGCAATTGGAATTCATGTGATACAATCATAACTTCTATGGACAGCGTTATAGCAATTAAGCCCAATCATAATATTAATCCCCAGACAAAAGAAATCATTAGAAAATAACAAGGAAGCTTTTTTAGAAGAAGGATCATGCTGCGGCCGTTTACTCCTCATCCGAAAAGACTTCCTCGCCACGCTTGCGGCGGGCCATGCGCTCCTTCTTTTTCTTCCTTAATTCGGCAGATGTGAGTTTCTTCTTCTTCTCGACTTTTACGACGTTACCAAATGCGTCACGAGTCTCCTCGTCACCTTGCTTTTCTGTCAGACGAGGACCAGATCCTTGACCCTGAACCCAGTTGTGGCCGGAGGGAGTCATCTTTCCATCCATAACAGCCCAGACTTCCTCAGTGAGGTTCTCAGTGAACTCGCGGGAGTGAGTGATGATGACGACACCGCCCTCGAAGGTCTTGATGGCCTTGGACAGGGCACCGAGGGAGTCACGGTCAAGGTAGTTGGTAGGCTCGTCAAGGACGATCAAGTGAGGGCGCTGCCACGAGCAAGCGGCGAGGACGACCTTGACACGCTGACCACCGGAAAGACCGCGCATGCGGGAGTGAGAAACCAACTCAGCATCGAGACCGAAGTTGGCGCAGTGCTGCTCAATCTCCTTGCGGACCAGTGGGCGGAACTGACCGCTGGCGAGGGCCTCCTTCTGGTCAACCTCGGCAACCATCTTGGCGTGGGTGGCGAGAATCTCGCTACGGGGAATCCAGGCGTTGTCGGAGCTCATCATGGGAGTCCATCTCTCGTTCTTCATGCCGATGTTCTCACCGAGGGCGAAAGAGCACTCGTACTCGTAGGAGTTCTTGAACTTGCGACGAGAGTGAATACCGATGACCCTACGCATGGTACCCTCGATCTTGTAGATGTGGTCCATGGCCTTCTCGTCCTCCTCGGTGACGATCTTGTTGGCGCGGTCCATGGTCTCACGGTCCTCACCAGTCTGGAAACGCCACTGAATGTACTCGGAGGGAGTCTTGTCGAGGTGGTTGTCAATGTGGGCGAAAGCGTGCTGCTTGATGTAGGCAATACGGATGTTCTCGTGCTGGTAGACCTCACCCGAGGTGGGAACCAACTCACCGGTCAAGACGTTGACCAGGGTGGACTTACCGGCACCGTTGGGACCGATGACGGCAATACGAGAGCCTAGGGAGACCTGGAAGGTGATGTCGGAGATCTGAGGCTTGGGAGTACCGGGGTACTGGAAGGACATGTTGCTGACACGGACAATGGCCTTGGCCTTGGTCTTGACACCCTCAAGGAAACCGGGCTCGGGGAACTTGAACTCCATCTCGGAGGCACCAAGCTCGTAGTAAGAGCGAGCGGACGGAACCTTCTTGACGAACTCGCTCAAGGTACCACGGTAACGCTTAAGCTTGAAGCGCTCGTAGTGGATAACGTGCTGAATGACGTTGTCCAAGAACTTGCTGTCGTGGGAGACAATGATAGAGGTGCAGGGAGAGGTGCAGAGGTAGTTCTCCAACCAGGCAACGTTCTTGACGTCCAAGTGGTTGGTGGGCTCGTCGAGCAAGAGAATGTCGGGCTTCTCGAAGACAGCACGAGCAAGAGCCAACTTCATCTTCCAACCACCAGAGAGGGAGGTGATGGGGCTCTCGAACTGCTCCTTAAGGAAACCGAACTCAAGCAGCTTAGCCTCGACCTCATCGCGGGTGATGTCGACACCGACGTCGGAAAGCTTCTTCAAAGTCCAGCCGATGACGGTCTGCTCAGTATCGGCAGAGTCCAAGTCGTGCTCGACGTAAACAGTCTTGACCTCGCTCTTCTTGGGGAAACCCTCGAGCTGCTCGTTGTTGATGGCGCGCATGAGGGTGGTCTTTCCAGAACCGTTGGGGCCCAAAAGACCGTAGCGCTGACCACGCTTCAAGCGGAGGTAAGTCTGGTTGAGCAGGATCTTGGCACCGTAAGCCAAAGAGAAAGTGCACTTGCACAGGTCCTCACCCTCCTCCTCGTCAGAGAGCATGGCATCCTCCTCGGCAGCACCGGGAGACGCACGCTTGCGGAGAGTCTCGGCGACGTTCTTGGCCTCAGCCTCGCCAACGATGGCAGTGATGTAGGGAACGGCGTTCTGGGTCCAGCTGACGACCTCGCTGTCCTTCTCGTCAACGAGCTGACCAGCGATAGCGGCAATGTAGGTGATAACAGCCTCGGACTGTTCGAGCTGAGCCTTGAACTTGGGCTCGAGGATCTCCTTGAGGATAGCGGAGACGGTGGAAATGTCACCAGCCGTGGAGATCTCAGGGATCTTGCCATCCTTGACATCACCGACACGGGTGAGGGTCTCCAAGGCCTGCTTGGTCTTCTCACGAGCCTCGGGGTCGGGGAGGGTCTCGAAGTTCTTCTGGAGGGCGGGCATCAACTTAGGCAAGAAAGGAGCGACGATCTGAGGGTCCTCGACGAGCTTGCACATGTTGTCAACGATGACAGCGGACTTACGCTTGATGGCAGTCTCGCGCTCAACGAGACCACGGTCAAGCAGGGGAACCATGATAGCCAAGGTAGGGCCAGTGACGTCGGAGACGAAAGTGGTAGCACCCAAAAGGTGGACCGTCTCGGGGACGTTCTCAGGCTTGGCGATACACTTGATGAGCTCGGGAATGAAGCGCTCGATATCCTTGTTGACGATGAGACCGCAGACCTTCTCCATGGTGCTGTACGCAGCAGCCTTGATCTCCTTCTTGGTGTCCCACATGGCCTCGGAGACGACGGGGATGAGGTCGGGAACACGGAAAGAGAGCTGAGCGGGAGCAGACTCGACGAGAGCACCGAGGCAGTCGAGGGCGGTCATCTTCTCCTGCCACTTCTGAGCGTTGGCGAGAGACTCGAGGATGGGGGGGAGGACGGCCTTGACAGCGTTGCCGTTGAGAGCCTTGACGATGGCAATGGCGGCAGCCTTGGCGGCGTTCTGGACGGGGATCATCTTGTCACCGACGGCGGCGAGGACGGTTCCCAAGAGAGTGACGAGGTGAGGCTCGACGCCAGGAGCGACGCTGGTGTTGGCGGCGATAGCCCGGATGGCCTCCAGAGCACGTTCACGGACGACGGCATCCTTCTTGTTGGCGAGCTGCTTCTTGAAGGTCTCAACGGCCCTGGAAAGTGAGAGAATGGTTAGCTGAGAAGAGTTTTTCCACGCCAGGTACCTGGGTCATCCACTTACTTCAAAGGCAGAGTCTGCTCAGTGACGGGACCGCTGAAGAGAGAGGCAATGTTGCCAGCGGCAGCGATGGCCTCATCCTGGCTGGTCGAGACGTTGAGGTTCTTGATCAAGTCCTCGAGGACAGCGACGGACTGAGCGGCCTCCTTGCCAGAGACGGCGGGGACAGAAGCGACGTCGACGGCGGGCATTTTGGACGAAATTTCGGTACGTTGAGAAAAGGAAGAAGAAGAAATGATGCACGAGATCAAGGAATTAGAATAAAGGTGCGAAAGAAGCGAGAACGAAAAGGCGTTCTATCAGGGTATCTCGATGATAAGGTGGCGGCCCACGAAAAACTGCGTCAGAAACAAGACGCAGAAGACGCTCTAATAACGGCCTGAGCGGGAAATCTAATCTGTCTATGCAGAGAGACAAAGAAACAGAAAAGTAAAGAGAGGACCAGACCTCTTTGGGAGAGAAGTGGGATGGGTAGAGGAAGGATGAAGAGGGAGGAGGGGGAAGCGAGATTAGGAGCGAGGGGAAGATATTTATCACTTTGTGGCCTGTGTTTGCCGCCCAACCCTCCAGAAAAAAAATTTTCTGACTGATTTTTCTGCGGCAACGGTGCCGCACTAGGGCCGGATTAGGCTTAGTTCCGAGTAGTGGCTCAGCAACTATCCCGATAGGGTCGATGTCTTCCTTCATCTCAATCCCACATTGCTAATTGGCTAGCAGCCGCCGTTCTTGGAAAAGATCCCGGCAATCAAAGAGGGAAACGCTGGAAAGGGGGGAGGCGAACAAGCACCGACACGAAGTTTCTGGATGGTTGAACATACGGTTCTCCTACGATGAACTGCCTCGCGATACGGTATTGGAAAACTTTGACAGCGTTAGGGAAAGGCTCGGTACTACGGCTATGGTTGACGGGAAAACTTCGCTGATGACTTTCATCTTCGTATTATTAATTATTCCAGCGACTGCCACAACCTTAGTGATGTGGCCTTGCCAACCGATCTGACCTCAGTCCAATCTCAGCATGTACCAACCAGCGGTTTACCTACAATCAAGTAGGAGACTAGGAGTACCCCTAAATCAATGCGACGAGACAACAACAAAGCAAAAAGCCGAGTCGCGTCTGATGGCTAGCGCCAGGCTGTCAGTCATCTCCTCGCATGGGCACTTGCGTTGTCTGCATCCCTTGAATGAATCCGCCCTTGAATTTACTTGGTCTAGTCCAGTCCTCGGCCAGGAAAATTGAATCTGGGGCCCCGTTTAACTGAGTTGGCTTGCAGGCGTTGGGGCCGATTCTATTTCTGTTCGCCACCTTGGTTTGATGCCTTGCCTAGTGGCGCAGCCTTTCCTTGGACGATACGTTTGTTGGTTTCTCTGCCCTTTGACACTTTAAAAAAAAAATCAAAGAAGGGATTTTTTTAAAGTTATGGAGAACCCATGGGACCATGGGTCCATCAAATGTCGATTACCGTCCGTACTGCAGAGTCGATAGTTGGGGATAAAGATGGCTTAGCCAACTCACCACTACGGAGTAAGACCAGCGACAATAATCGACTATCCCGCCTCTTCTCGTTCAACATTTGGATTTTTTTTTCTTTTTTCCTCCTTTTGCTAAGCGAGGAAATAACCGTAACATGAGATCTGCAATGTTTCGATCGACAACCCCGGTAAATACCGAATCACGACTTTGGCGCATAAACTCATCAGGGGGAGGAAGCGCCTTGAATCGAACAATCCTGGAAATGAGGACACGGACAAATGTCCCCCTTTCTGTTTCTATTTTCTTTTCTTGACTCGTTCGTGTCTGCAGGGAGCCTCAGAAATCTCCCTCCGGTATGTCCTTTGTCCGGGATTATTTGTCACATCAGCCAGCTGAAACGATGGCTTGCTAAGGCCTCTCGCAACTCAGGGAGGATGGCATGTGTGCCCACGGACGAGCATCACCGCTCTTTCCGTTTCCCAGCCCTTGACTCGGGGGTCGGACTGGTCAACACTGCTCACCGCTCAAGATGACTCCAATCTTACTGCGCAGAGTTAAAAGAAGGTTACAGGGTTACCTGGTCATCTCGGTTCGATAGTAACTCTCGAACTTGGCGGTCACATTTTGGATGGAATTATTAGTTAGGTATTCTGATGCCTTCGCCTTGTTTGTACTTTGTAGTATTGCACTAATGCAGTTGGTTGGTGCGCATCGCTAATAATGCTATTCCCTTATCGTGCTTATCGAAGAACCCCAGCCTTTCGAGATTGTTTTGAGTTTTCCTGTCGATTCGTGCTTGTTTCGCACCCTATTCTCCGGATTCTCGTCGCGTCAGCATCCACTCCTTATCGGTATCCCCCGCGAAAAGCACCGGGAAATGGTGGCGAAAATGTCGCGTCGTCCGGCTGGTGGGTCTGGAAACTTTAACCACACCTTCCAGCACCGCAAAATGCTAAGATTTTATGATTTTCTGGTCTTTGGGTAGTCTAGCTTCATCGAAGAAAAATATGATGAAAAACAAAACCCTTGCTTTTGGAGGGAAAACCTTCCTATGTACGTCCAATAGATCACCAGCGTTTTTATCTGTCAGCTTCGGCCCCAACACTCGACACCGGAGATTGGATGGCCAGCAGATTCCTCGATGCGACAAGCAAAGACCGACATGGACAGGCCTATCACTGATTCGCAGCGTCTGATCGCCACTGACGACAGTTACGTCGGAACGAAGTAAGAACTGTTCATTCCACCATAACTATTGTCCAATTGTTTTTTTTTAGTTTTCCCTCACAGTTAGGTCCATTTGCCTGGCATGTCGCCGTTGCTGTCCGACCTTGACTACATCGATCTCTGTTGCTGGCGTCTGCTTAACCGGCTCGTAATCATAACTTCTGTCACGCCAGTTGCAGTTGCAAGTTCAACCGCCGTAGTTCATGGCATGGGAGGGGGGAAAGATGATGCAGAAAACTTCTTCCCCAAACACTTACTTCAACCCCCAATTTTCTCCACGAGAAACAATAATCGCCGGGCATCTCCGCTTCTAGAAGCTCTCCGGAACGGCCCCCCGTTCCCACCCGGGCACCGCTACGGAGTAGGTTAGCATGGAACGATCGGTAATTAGATTAGAATTCCAACCCAAACAAATCACAAAGGCAATTCTTCGACAGTGCCCTTTACCCCGGGAATCGCCGAAGCATATCCGAACTCTCATGAACTTAGATCTGTGGCGATGGCTATGCTGTCATACTCCGAGTCCGTAGTTATGCCATTATGCCATCCCCGGATCTCGAAGAATAAGATTCAGAACAATCAGAATTTTGCAAAACCGCAAGAGCTAAAGAGCCAGTTTGATGTCATCGCTGAAGTCCCATGCCAAATGCGTCCGGGGGATCTCACAATGCAGATTGAAAAGTCAATCTACATCCCCCGGATCTTGACGTCGCCAGTCTTCCTTCTTGGAGTTCGCGATGATTTCAATGGCAAATGGAAAACTCAAGTCCCTTGAAAGGACTCTACTAGAGGGCGCGTTTGCTCACATTCCTTGGATCTGAAACCTACAGACATCAGCACAGTAAGGCAAGATTGGACGATGGGCGGAAGCAGGCTCTTGATGCTCGTTCATTTTGCTTGCTTTTTTTTTTCCATCCCCCGGTAGTATAAAAATTACTTCCTCATCAATATCATATCAATTGGGATGAACGGAAGATACGAGGTGTGTACCTAACACTTCACACGTAGGCGCTGGTCCCAACAGATCCCTAATTGAGTCATGGCTGTAAACAAATCTCCAATAGCAAACCAGAGATATTACTCAGTCTCTCTCGGGTACTACACAGCATAAGAGTGATATGTCACAGCACATTTTCGGAAACAAAGAAACGCCAATTCCTTGTTTGTTTACGTCCCTTTGTTTCTAAACTTAGGGGGCTTGCAAGGCTCTTCAAGCGAATTGGCGAAATGATGGCCATGGCAAACCTTGAGTATTTTCTTTTTCCTGAACAAAGACGGAGGAGACAGCCATCATTGCTGATTACTGATTACTGGCAGTCCGATTTGCTTAAAAATACGTGTGGATATTGACGGCCAGCAATGAAACTAGCCACCTCGATATGCTTGCGAACGGAGCGGATGAGTAGAACAGAAGAACCAAGTAAAACTTATGAGTAGCAGGCAATCAAGCCAACCGAGTGCGCCATTTCAACGGTTGAGAATACCCCCCCCCCCCCACTCCCTTAAAAAAAAAAAGAGGAAAGGGTATATGGATATCATCATAGCCATCGTGAAGACTGTCCAGAGACAACATTGGAAGCAAGCATAAAACCACTGCCGAACCTCTCCTCGATCCATCCAAGGCACAGCCTCGTCTAATCGCTGTCGCTGGACGAACTCGAGCTCGAGGAGCTAGAGCTATTACTACGCTTGCGGTGCTTGGACTTCTTGTGTTTCTTGTGCTTCTTGTGCCTGTGCAAAAGCAAGTCAGCCTTGGTCTTGAGTTAGTAGGACGAGGAGAAAGGACGCACATCTTGTTCACAGCATTCGCGCCCACAGCGCCGGCCAATGCACCTCCCGCGGTCGCTAAGACTCCTCCGCCGAGTTTATGTCCCAAGAACCCGCCACCTGCAGCACCAAGCAGCGATGAACCTAAACCCCTCTCACCCTCAGGTCCAGCGGGGACGGGGTGCTGCCCGTATTGAGGCTGCTTTTCGCCAGGTGCAGTTCCATAGTACGAAGCGTTCGCCCCTTGGTGAGCCGGTTGTTGCGGCGGGTAGGGCGAATGTCCTCGGTCGTGGGGATAAGCTGTCTGTGCACCTTGAGGATAGCCTTGGCCGCCAGGATACCCGTTCGGCGGAGGTCCACCGTAAGCGGGCGGCGCGTGTCCCGGCTGACCGTAAGAACCCGAGGGGCCTGGGTGGTACGATGGGTTGTGTTGCTGTTGGTCGTAAGAATGCTGAGGCTGCTAGAGAAAAGAAGACAAACAGAACGGTTAGCTGACTGCAAGAAATCACCCGATAAAGCTTTTCTGCATGCCGCGCAGAACTAATTATTATTCGAAGCATAGTTCGCGCCAAGCATCGTTCTGAGTGAACCCCGCCCACATAACAGAGAAAAGATGCAGATACAGAAGCAGGTGATTCAAGACTTACTGCAGGTGGATAGTAGTAGCCTTGCTGCTGCTGCGGCTGTCCGTACTGGCCTTGGGCAGGAGGATAGCCTTGCTGGTGGTTGGGATCGGGCTGCCCGTACGGGTTGTACTGCGGGGGAGCTCCGTTGTAGTAGCCAGACATGATGGAAAAGGGGACGATTAAGGAAAAATGATGAGGGTACAAAAGAGGACTGATATGTTCGAGAAAGGTGGGACTATGCGACAGAGAGACCTTATATGTTCGCAGTGAGATAATTAATTAGGAGCCTTCAGGAAGAACACCATCAGGGACGGCTGGAGGGGCTGAGGGACGAGGAAAGCGCCATGGGTCATTTCGGTGGCTGAGCCGCTGAGCGTCGCTGAAACGGCTGGATTCGACGGCTTCTAGAAATTAAAGGGGCTTGGCGCCTGCAAATCTCAAAACGGGCATGCCGCTGGCTTCCGGTTACTGTGGCTTTGCAACTGCTTACCTAGCCATCGTCTATAACTTATAGTTATCTACCAAGTAAATTGTGGCTGAGGCGACTTTTCGTACAAGGGCTGGGTCTATACCTACTTAAGTTAGGCAGCCTGCAGGTAATACGTAATGTCGCCTGCAGAACAAACAGACCCGTGGGCTTTACCAAAACTGACTGCTATTGGAGGCAGCAGTAAGACGAAACTGGTCTTCAGATACTTATATTGTTTCTGAACGAAGTTCGTCCAGGGTATTCAGTGGTCGTACATCCATGACTTTTCCACTATGCTTAGTATTTGCATGATTATGATTGTCGACGGCTAACCCGTCGATTGGACATATACATATGACAACCAGGGTCAAGGTATGGATTATAGCAAAATAGCGCATGAATGTACTTTTTTACAGATGTCCAAGAATAATCTTGTATGCTTGATCAGAACAATCTATTTCTCATCTATGGACATTCTGGCCAACTCTGAAAGGACCTTGCTTTTGTCTAGATGCCTTATTGAAGCTTCGTTTGTATTCCTTCTGCCTGTACAAGTGAAGCGCGTTTGTGAATTCTCTGTTTGGTTTAGAATGTCTTCATTGCCACTGGATTGCCGAAGTTTCGTCTGTTTGACTGCCTGCTATATCTGCCTGGAGTTGACTCACAAAACCATGGTCGTAGACTTTTGTAGATATATCCATATTCCCTATACTATAACCGACTTTTACCTTCTTGACTATTGTGACATCTACCAGCTTGAATATTCAAACATAGTGTCGTATATATACCTGGGTAACGAAGGGAAGGGACGAAGGCACATATTGGGTAAGTATGAGCGTATGTAATTATATTGGCATGTTGATACTCTCGTGCCCTACTCTGAGAGGTCCCCTTATTCACTCGATCTCTCTTGCATTATTGCTTCATCTCGTCTTATTCTATTGTCCAGATTCATTACTTTGCAAGGTCAACACACTAATCTTCCTTGATCCACAGACTACTCTTCATCATCATCGATCACCGCTGCATCCAAGTAGCTATCTACCGTCATCCATCGAGACTCCAGCAAAATCTACCCGCAAGGCATTCATTCCTGACGTCCAAAATGCCCAAATTCAAGGAAAAGGACAGGGCCATACCCTTTAGCATGGGCCTGCCGATCTACGACGAAGCCACCGGCCAATACGTCACACGCAAGCCTAAAAAGCTCCAAAACCCCGTTCCAGCTTCCCGTCGCATCCAAATCAAACCGAAAGACATGACCGTTTTCGACAAGGGCTACGATGCCGCGCAGAAGCAGCTGGCCCAGAAGGGAAAGCGCAAGGCCTCCACCCGCAAGACTCCGGTCAAAGCGGCGGTCACGAAACATATACCCAGGAAGGCGCCGGTTGCCGCTGTTGCGTCTCTGGCAACGCCCAAGGGACAGAGAATCGTTCGACGTATCACCTCGAGACCGATGGTTGATTTGTCCGCGTGGCGTCGTGCTCCAAAGACACACTCTGGTGGTCATGGTCCTGAGAGGAAGTTGTCAAGTGTCATGACCGGACGGGTTGTGAAAGATACGAGTCGTGTTGGAAAGGACGCTACGAAGGTTGAGAAGGCCTGAAGTTGTTCGAGGCAAACCAAGACAACAGACGAAAAAGATGAAAAGTGATATATACATTGGGAATGGACCCAATTAGCATTTGCCAGAACATAAATGATGGGAAATTTCTAGCTATTTATTCTATATCCGCCCCATCAGTTCAGAGGCGATTTGAAAGGTACAATCTGAAATCTTTTCACTTTTATATCCAGAATCCTCGCACATTTCCAGTATTTAACGGGCAGTCACTGCATCTGCATCAAATAACAGAGGTTGTGACACTTCATGCCATGAAGACTATATGTGAATGACTACATGTCCTTCTCCTATCTTACTCTCCCTCTAGCCTAGCATCCCTCTACCTGTGCTTATAGTTCTTGAATTAATTCTTTCTACTGATCGTATCTCTTTTTCACTCTAATACTGTTGTTAGGAAAATTATATGTTTGAAGGGTGTTCTATCCAATTCCGTTTCTTTATACTAGAAGCTCGCCTGGTATGTAGACGTAACTCTTTATTACAGAGAAGTAATATATGAGTTTTTGATCTATTACACCGCAGCTGAGAACACTCTTCCACTCTCCTTTTTAATAAAATCCCACCCTGTATTTTATTAGGATATGCTACATAGCGTAGAGAGTATTATAAACCGTGTGTATATATCCATTTATCAGAACGATTTTCACTTCGATACTATCCTCTGGACACAGTAATTTATAAATAGGCTCCTGTGAATGTTATCTCTCAGACCCGTCGAAACCACCTCGTGGATGCTAACTTATATAGCTTACGGAGTATATAGTGAATGGGTAATACCATATCGGTCTCTATTAAGACGTAATGCAATCCTCCATCCACTGGTAGAAGAGCAATGAATGTTTCTTCACTTTTTATAAGTTACTCTCTGTTATCTGCCTTTATTTTAAAACTCAAGTATCATGTTATGTACGTCCTGACTCCTCAATCATTGCTTTCCACCTCCAAAGATTGAGGTTAATCAAAAGGTACCTGGATTACGCTAATCCCGGTGATCCTTCTCAATGATCAGAATACTAATAATTAGTGGCTCACGGACTTATCATCAGCGACATTTACCCTCGTCGTCATGGCTACAAGAGGAAATAAAGTCGTTGAGAAGGACTACGTCGTGCCCTATGCAGCGGGCCGAGCAATATATGACGAGCAGAAAGGCCAGCATGTCGAACGAACCAGGACCAGCGAAAGGTCCACGACGACCTCCACCCAAGCACCACTCACCAGGGCCGAAGAGATGGCCCCTTTTCACAGAGGTTATGACGCCCTGCAGAAGGAAATCGCAAAGAGGCAGAAGGCGTCAGAGTCAAGAGCTTCAAAGCGGAAAGACACGAAGCCAAAAGGCCAGGATGACGCACAAAAAGGAACGCTCCAAGAGGACGCAGTCCGCAGCGCCCAAGATCAAAACACATGATGGATCCCTCCGGGCTGTCACGGCAAAACCCGTCGATTTTCCGGCTTCGTCGGCCAGAAATACTCTTTTACGACTCAACAGTAATTGTCGGTCGCTTTCACTTGACCTTGGTATTTCACGCAGCACAGCCGAGTTAATTCCGTCCGCCGAGCCAGTGGGTGAGGAGAAGCTTTTATGGCTTTCATGGCGCTCGTAGCCAAGAAGGCTCAAGACATTTAGTGCGTAGTAGGCTTTGGAAGGATTCGGACGTACTTCGGTTTTTCAAAGCTCAATAATCTTGTCGCAAGGCAACATTCTATGAGACGGAAACATGAAGACTCATGTGATCTGGAGAAGTCGATCGATTATTTCCCCAGCATCCCCATACTCCGCAATTGTTAGGTACGGAGTATCCAAGTATGTCTCACCTGGATTCTAATTGGTTGGTGGGTACCGCCAGTGACAACAGCGGACAAAATCAAAGGCGCCTAAGCATTTCACCCAACATACATTATGCTCAACAACAAGGGACAGAGAGCAGCAAGACCGACAGTCGCCGGATACCGGGCAGTCTACCGAGTAAGTTCGATGGCTTCGGGGATATTCTTTTTAGAAAGAAGCTAGAATAGATTTCACCTGGAATGAACAGAGCGTCCCCAGATTCAACAATGCCGATAATCGAGGGGGTGGATTCATACCAAGCACAAGCCGACGGCCGGTCGGTCAACGTCCGAAGCTCTAACAGGGAATCGGTACTGGTAGAAAATGGATGACACCAAGCCCGCAACTTGCCGGCCGAGAGAGTCGAGAAGAGACCGGTGAGCTCTAGCTTCATTCAGCTCCGATGACACTCGAACATTGTATCTTGCTGTAAGTGGACGTAGAAGTCCATAGTCGGATGTTGGCATATGGTGACCTCATAGCTACCAACAATGTAGCCTGTCCGGTCACAACAGATGAATACTGAATCGGGAAACACCATTGAGTGAAATGCCGCGGCCCACCAGACATCCTTGTCCAGCGTGGGAACTTGGAAGTCAGTTCGCGGCCCGTGCTCAGTCTTACCTTGCGCGCAAACTAAACCTTGCAGCGGATTGGATGGTTCATGTCCAACGGGTCGATCAGTCAGCACTCCCGAGGTCGCTTCATCTTAGTGATCTTATCATCTTACTGGAATAGTGGGGCCACCACGATTTTTTCTCCGGAGGGAAAGAGCCTTTTAACACAAGCCTGACATGACACGGAAGGTCGCGTGTACACCTAGTTAACCTTGTATCTTCCATACTGATCTCAATCCACCTTCATGTTTTGTTGCTCGAACATGTCGAAACGAAACATTTTATCGTTCCTGAATCGTTTTTCGTCCTTCCCGATCCCATCTCTTGGAGATGCGGGAGAAATCTTGGCTGTTCTAACCAAGAAAGCTTGATTGACACATCACGCTTGGACAAAGTTCAGTCTCAAGCATCTTGTATGTCGTACATCGACTTGTACTTACTGTGTATAAAAGAAACGAAGACGAGACAAAGAGAACAGCTTTATCCATGGATGCACATGGCGATCATCGATCTTTCCTCGTGGCACACATTCCATCTGTGTCAGTCAGTAACCCCGAGCAATGGCCGACCTCCTTGCAGAGGACACGGCACGGACGTCAAGTCAATCCAACCACCGTCACCCGTCAGCTGCTCACCGACATCGCAAGTCGGAAGGCTGTAAAGTGTAAAAGGATGCCGCCGAGTCAGTTAATGAAAAAAAATCCCAGGGTCACCATTGGGCTTTGTTGTAGCACTGTGCCCACGACCTACGCTTAGTGTCCCTCATAGTTCAGCCACATTTCGAACCTTGATCATTCGAGTAATGGCGGGCGTAAGAAGTTGTTCGTAGTGCACGGAGTCTTGAGAAAAAAAAAGAAAAAGAAAAAAAAAGAAAAGAAAGTTGCCAGCAGAAGAGTTTTCTTTTTCTTCTCGTTAAGAATTTCCCTCATTCTGGGCATTGTGTGTTTGCCCCAGACTTTTTACAGTAGAAGGTTTCCCCGGGCGAGACTGGAGAGATCCACTGAATGGACCCCGAATCCCTTTTCGGACAGGATTAGCAGTTAGGTGGACATGCGATGCCTGTCCCAACGAACAATACAGCCCTCCAGAGTACCCTGGTTCCTGTATGCCAACAGACCACTTAGTCTTACTCTTACTCCACGGAAACAATCCGACCCGTCATGGATATCTCCGGTTAAAAGCTTCCCCTCAATGTGCGTCAGACGCTTTCCGACTCTATGCGGGGTGTCCAGTGTGAGAACTCTCACCGAAGGTCGGCAGCTATATGAGCTCGTCATCTCTGCGCTTCTCCCTCGCTGCTTTTTTATTTTCTTTCTTCATCTCCTCTCCTCAGTCCTAGCGATCCCTTTCTCGGCGGGTTTCTAGTCGGATTTTGATCAAGATTCGAATCCCACTGCCGTCCACCCCGTCTCAGATCTCTCTGTTATTGCTGCTGGTTTCAGCCTCGCCATCCGCACCATGGCGGACACGAAGCACGAGAATGCGGTGGCCCCTCCAGTGCAAGATGAGGAACACATGAGCATTGGACGATACATCCTCACACGGATACCCACATTGGTACCGCCGATGAACCCAGCTCCCAATCCATTCAAAGCTTTGGCTCTTCTTAACAAACAGCAATGGCTCTTCTTTGGGGTACGTTCATTTACCATAATCATCTGTCTTGATGAATAGGAGCAGTTCGACAGACATTGAATACGATAGGCAAAACAACTGACATTTCTTCCAGGTCGCCTTCTTTGGTTGGACATGGGACGCATTTGACTTCTTCACCGTCTCCTTAACAACCACCGAGTTGGCCGAGGATTTTGGCAAGACGGTTACCGATATTACCTGGGGTATTACCCTGGTGCTCATGCTGAGATCGATCGGAGCCATCATTTTTGGAGTCGCCTCTGACCGCTGGGGTCGCAAATGGCCCTTTGTTGTCAACAATGTTCTGTTCATCGTCCTGGAGCTGGGAACCGGTTTCTGTCAGACCTATAAGCAATTTCTGGCCTGCAGAGCCCTCTTTGGGATTGCCATGGGTGGTCTCTACGGCAATGCTGCTGCAACTGCCCTTGAGGACTGTCCTCCCGCAGCTCGTGGTATCGTGTCAGGGTTACTGCAGCAGGGATATGCCTTTGGTTACCTACTAGCTACAGCTTTCTCTCGCGCCCTCGTTGACACGACCTCACACGGTTGGCGGCCGTTCTACTGGTTTGCTGCCTGCCCTCCCGTTCTCATCATTATCTTCCGTCTGTGCCTGCCTGAGACCGAAACATTCAGACGGCGACAGGAGCTTCGCGAGGGTGTCCATGGAAACGTCACATCAACCTTCATGGCTGAGGGTAAAGTGGCTCTCAAGCGCCACTGGCTTCTCTTGGTCTATCTGGTTCTGCTGATGGCCGGTTTCAACTTTATGGTGAGTTGCATGATCTTTGTTCTTCTCTGGGATATCTCCCTGCTGACATCCCACGTTCTAGTCCCACGGTTCCCAAGATCTCTACCCTACTATGCTCAAGAGTCAATTCGGTTTCTCGGCGGACGCTGTGACAGTCACTCAGGTCGTCGCCAACCTGGGCGCATTGACTGGCGGCACTTTATGCGGCTGGGCCAGTCAAATCTTTGGTCGCCGTTTTTCGATCATCGCGATCAGCATTGTGGGTGGTGCCCTGCTGTATCCATACACATTTGTGAGGACCGAGTCCGTGATGGCAGCCGCCTTCTTCGAGCAGTTCTGTGTCCAGGGTGCATGGGGTGTAATTCCCATTCACTTGATGGAACTGTCTCCAGGTGCTATCCGAACCTTCGTCGTTGGTACCTCTTACCAGCTCGGTAACCTCGTCTCGTCTGCGAGTTCGACCATTGAGTCCACCATCGGCGAGCGCTTCCCCCTGCCTCCGACCGAAGGAAGCCCCCACCGTTACGACTATGGCAAGGTGATCTGCATCTTCATGGGCTGTGTCTTTGCCTACACCATTTTAATTACACTCGTGGGACCCGAGAAGCTCGGTCGCCAGTTCGACGCCGAACACGACTCGGACATGGCAGAGGTGACGGCTCGCCGAGGGGGCGATGATGCCCTTGAGAGCGACCCTGAGAAGGCAGCTGCTGCTCAAAGGGATTAGGGTTGACATTCGCTATTTGATGAAATTTTGTGATGATATTTTATTCCCGTCGCTTAAGACAGAGCTATGAAATTTTCACGATTTTATGAGTGCTTTCGATGAAAGCATATGGTATACATCGCTATCAATATGACCTAGTTCCTAGTTTCCAATGAAGCTAAGCCATACGTCAACAATCCTGCTGACAGTAAAAGTTAATAGAGCTCTTGTATGTGTTCTACGGAGCATGGGAAGGATCCCTAGTATATGTACGAAAGTTGTGCGAGTCGAAAATGCCAGGGCAGTCCATGCCTCCATTCCTTTCGATATGTGGAATACACATGATGTATTGCAATAAGGAGAATACATCTCGCCAAGCAGCTCAGATAACTGAGCTGGTCAATCTTCCTTGGTCTAGTGGTCATGATTTCCGCTTGTCATCCAACAGTGATAAGCGCGGGAGACCGGGGTTCGATTCCCCGAGGGAGAGTTTTCTTTTTAACTGGCATAAAAAAAATTTTATTGTGTATGCTATCTATCATTGTGGTTTATTGATGTATTTTATATTTCTCCTATCTTGAATACTCGGCTCGATGTTGTTGATCCCGATCGAAAAAAAAAGATCACTCAAGTAGTCGTTACATGTGAGATCATTCCGGATGTGGATAGCACTTACCAACGAGGTTGCCTTTACCAAGACTCTAGCCTTTTATGAATTCGCTAGGTTAATAACAGGTCAGAAAATATGCTCGGAAAAAGTGGTCTGAATCAATAGAAACAATTCAACATGATGAGTATGGATCAGATTCTGCTTAATCTTTGTGATTGTTCATGGCGTGGACGGGTGGACCTTATCACACTTTGAAAAGTCTCTTCATTCATTCTTGAAGACATAGAGGAAATGAACTGGTAGGTAGAAGCGATCAACCACTCACCGGGGGAGACAAAAGGTATGTGCTGTGTTGAGTATTCAAGCTTGTCCCTTGAATGATCGAGCAATTTGGGTTCATTATGGAGATATTCGATTTGGAGATAGAAGACAGATATATTTTTTTTTCAACCTTCGAACGGTGAAGTGCCTGCTATATACCTATACATGACCTCTTACACCTGTCATCTGTCGTCAGGTAACCCCGCACTACATCGTCAGTTGCAGCAGGCAGCAAGGTAGTGACAGCAAAAGCTTGACGTTGTACCACGGCAGGGACTTTCAACAGTGACACGACTAGCCCTGGTTGTAGTTATGGTATCAATTGATTCTAAACTACATGATGACAAGCATAATCATACTTTGGAAACATTTCTATATATCCCAAAGTGGCTTAGGAACAAGTTGAATTCGTAATCCCCTGATACTTACCTAAGAGTTAGGGGGTGTGGACTCAGTCGACTCGAGATCATGGCCCAGAGAAAAGAAGCACTCGGCCAGAAGAAACTATATCGTGTAGGCGATGGGCCGGAAGTTGGAACATTTCTGGCGATAGAATAAATTGAATTGGAAGGGGTGGATCTGTGTCTCTGATTTTTTCCCAAGGCCAAAAAGTTCTCGCCGGGCGCAGACCACATTATGAGTCCTTGACGGTCTTGGCACGCCAGTTCCGTCTCCGGCTTCTCCCCAATTTGGATGCTCATGCACTCTTCCTACTCTTGTCCCGTCTTGACTTGTACTCTCCCATTCCAAGGTCAAAACGGTCGTTTCGTTCATTCGTTGACCTTGTCTTCCCCCTCATCACCTTCTTTCCTTCTCTCTCTCTCCCCTTGGGATCCTATATCGTCCTCTCTCGAAGCGATTGTCGTCTCCTCTCAATCCCATCTCCCTCTCTCTCTCTCTCCGCGTCCCGCCCACGGTCGGCCTGTCACTCTTTCGCTGTACCTCCGACAGTCCTCCCTCAAGGAAAAAACAACGCCGTGCGCTGGCCACCCTATCACGGCCCCTACTCGTAGCCCATTTTACGACAGCCCAGCATTCCTGGTTGAACTGGAGGTGCCCCTTGCGGCCGTCGTGATCACAAGGATCTGCCAGATCTTACGAGTCCCCAATCCCGATCGTCGCGCTGGATGAGTGGTCCTTCCGCCTTCTCAAATGCACAGACGCTCGTCTGGCTCGCCTGTCGAGGACGACGCTGAAGACTCCTTCGTCTCCCGAGCTCCGACAGAGGATAGCCATGGCTCTCATGCTCACGAGCCGCCCGATAAATCACGATCGCAGGTAGCTCGGACTGGCACGAGTTTTGATCTTCGCAGAGATAACGGCGCCTCGACGCCGCGTTCGAGGAATTCGAGCACGTGGAGGACCCCATCGTCGCAAGTTGCCAACGATACCAAGTCGGCAACAATGATGCCATTGTCTTCCCAGCGGCTCTCAATGGAGCCGACTTTGGAAGGACATCGGTTGCGACAATCTCGTTTACGCAGTCCGTGGATATGTTCAATACTTACCGCATTCACGACCCTCTTGGCAACCATCTTCCTCTTTTCGATCGTTTCGTCGTTTTCGAGCCGTCAGGTCGGTGGAGATGGCTGTGGTATCCCGGTGATGAGCCCGACTTTCATTCGAATGCTGGGATTCGACACGGAGCATACGCGATTCGCGAGCAAGTACAATCTCTACTTGTACCGGGAGGAAGGAGTGGATCCATACACGCAGGAAAATATCGGGGTATGCACGTACATCGTACTGGCCCCTGTCTTGAACTCGCTAATGATTGATGTAGCTCAATGGCGCTCCTGTGCTTTTCCTGCCCGGAAATGCCGGTAGCTACAGACAGGTCCGATCGCTGGCCGCAGAGGCATCGAGACACTACTACGACGTCGTCCGCCACGACCAGGAGCGTTTGAAAACCGGTACTCGGAGTTTGGACTTTTTCATGATCGATTTCAACGAAGATATGGCGGCGTTCCACGGACAAACGTTACTCGACCAGGCGGAATATGTCAACGAAGCAGTGTCCTATATCCTTTCCCTCTACCATGATCCGAAACGCTCGAGAAGAGACCCTGGACTCCCAGACCCCAGCTCCGTGATCCTCATTGGACACTCCATGGGTGGGATTGTTGCGCGCACTGCATTGACCATGTCGAACTACCAAGCCAACTCGGTCAACACCATCATCACCATGTCCGCGCCCCACGCCAAGCCGCCGGTCTCTTTCGACGCGGATATTGTGCAGACCTACAAGCAAATCAACGACTATTGGCGGGAAGCGTATTCTCAAACGTGGGCTAACAATAACCCTCTGTGGCATGTGACGCTCATCTCCATTGCTGGTGGATCTCGCGATACCGTCGTTCCTTCCGACTATGCTAGTATATCGTCCTTGGTACCGGAGACCCATGGATTCACCGTGTTTACGTCTACGATACCTGACGTGTGGATTGGAATGGACCACTTGTCCATCACCTGGTGTGATCAGTTCCGCAAAGCTATCATCAAATCTCTGTTTGACATCGTCGATGTTCGAAGAGCGAGCCAAACGAAGCCAAGAGCTGAGAGGATGCGGATCCTTAAGAAGTGGTATCTGACAGGATTGGAATCTGTGGCAGAGCGGACACTTTCGGTGAAGGGTACGATATCCATTACTGATTTCTGGTTGCCAGCTGTTGCTAACAACACAATCGCAGAGCCGAATACTCTCTTGACACTTGAAGATAACACCAATACGATCCTGTCGCAAGGTGAACGACTCATTCTCCGTGAGCTTGGTACTCGCAGCAAGGGCCCGGACGTACACCTGCTACCTGTGCCCCCACAAGGAGTATCTGGGAAGAAGTTCACGCTTCTTACCGATCAGCAATTTGACAAGACCGGAGGCAGCGGCAATCTTGAAGTTCTCTTCTGCAGCGTTTTCCCATTTCACAATGGCAAAATTGCAACCGTCTTGGCCATGAACCTGGATCTCTCTGACGGCAACGGTGGATCGACTCGCTTGGCTTGCAAGAATGCAGCGGACGATGGCATCCACCTGCCAGCTTCTACGCGCGCGTCCAAATACGCGTTCGATCGAGTTCAGCCCTTCAACTACCTGCAGTATGACCTGGAAGATCTTGCGGAGCATCAGTTTGTTGCGGTGGTCGATAAATCCAAGTCCCCTAACAAAGGTTGGGTGGTGGCAGAATTCTCAGACAGTTCGAATTCGGTGATCCGGGCTCGTGTGGGATTGGGCGGTCTTCTCAGCGCCGGTCTGAAGATGAGGCTTCCAGCTGATCGTCCAATGCTCACCGAAGTGAAGATCCCCGCTTTGCATTCAAGTCTGCTCGACTACAAGCTCAAGGTTGTGATGCGGAACAACGGTAACAAGCAAGAGCTCTTTGCTCCGTTGCTGCGGCAATCCATACCGGAACCTCACGAATCCAAGTTCTTTGTCAATGTGAACGAGGTCAACGTCAACCTCCACGGAATTGCTCCTTTCATGCCGCCGCCGCTTCGCGAGCAAGCAACGTTGGGTGGCGTGTCTTTCCAACTATGGACCGACCCAAGTAGCGGTTCTTCGGTTGATATTTCACTCAAAGTGGATATCACAGGTAGTTTGGGAGAGCTTGTGATGCGCTATCGAACGGTTTTTGCGGCATTTCCGATTCTCGTCGTGGCGCTTGTTCTGCGCAAACAATTCCAAGTATACGACCAGACAGGTTATTTCATTACTTTTGCGGAGGGTTTGGACAGTGCATTGCGATCGTCGTTGCCACTTTTACTGCTGGCTATGTCTCTCTTTGCATCCTCCTTGGCCACGTCTACGACACTGCCCTCGAGTGACGACCCCTTTCACTGGCGAACAAATTCGACCGAGACTCCGATCGACTTCACCAAGAACGATTTGCTCTTGGGATCTCAAGATGCTTTCTTCTGGTTTCTTGTTCCCGCTTTCGGGCTGATCAGTGTGGGAGTGTGTGTCATTCTCAACTACGTTGCGCTCCTCCTTCTCTCGGCACTATCTTTTCTCTATGGCCTCTTGAACAGCAAATCCGGCTACATACGACGCGACGAGAAAGGGTAAGTAGTATTTCGAGAATGCAGTTATACCGTTTCTCACCATGCTGCAGCAACATACCGATTTTCTCTTCTCCCACGCCGAGGCGAAGGATGATCAACACCGCCATTCTGCTTATCCTTGTGTCGACCATCATTCCGTATCAGTTTGCCTACATGGTAGCCTGTATTGTACAACTGGCGACATGTGTGCGGGCACAGTGGCATGCCAAAGAGACCGTATGGCAACTTGGCTTACGAGTGAATTAACGATCATTGGCTGACTGGACGGTATAGAGATCAACTATTCATCATAACTTCGCCAATTATGCACATTCCATTTTCATTCTCATGTTGTGGATCTTGCCAATCAATGTCCTTGTCCTCTTGGTCTGGGCACATAACCTCGTGGTTCATTGGTTCACGCCATTCTCGTCACACCATAATGTTTTATCCATAATGCCTTTTATCCTCCTTGTCGAAACTATGACGAACGGGGCCATGGTTCCTCGGGTCACGACTCGGTACGTCGCCTGGGTTAGAATCCATGAGCTAAGACTAACTTCGAAATAGATTCCGACATGTGACATCTATCCTTTTCTTTTTGATTGCCGTCTACTCGGCAGTCTATGGCGTTTCATACGCTTATCTTCTCCATCATCTCGCTAATATCCTCGCCGCCTGGTTGGTTGGTATCTACTTCTTCAGCAGTGGCTTCTCTGTCCGACGTCTATGGCGTGTTTTGGAAGGCGACGAGTTTGCGTCCAGCACCTCAGAACCTGGGGGAAGCCATGTCAAGAAGAAACCCTAGATGACGACCTTATATTCTCTGTTCATATTGTGCTGGGTTCGGTCCGGTTTTGGGCCAATTTTTGTCTTGGGAGTTTTCAGGAACCGGTGTTCTGCATTATCTATCTACCGATGGATCGGCTTGTACAGAAATTTGAATGATTCTGACAGCGTTTAGCATTGAACAGCGACAGGTCGAGATTTCCTTCTTTCCGTCACCATCATTGTCATCCGTGTCACCGCTTCTCAGCGTCATCTGGTTCATCTGTTCGATTGGCTTTCGAGAGTCCGGTTGTTTTCATCCGTTTTGGGGCCCTGGTAATTCACACATCTCTCTGTATATACGGACTGCTGTCCCGTTGGATCTGGATATAGATTTTCCGGGCCAGGAAGGTTGTTTTTTCACTGGCGAGGAAATGCATGTACGCAGACCATTACAGACATCCCTGATAGATAGGCTGGGTTATGAAGTACGGAACATATACACTAATATTGAAAGTTCATATCACTGCTGTCCTTCGAATCCAAGAAGCAAGTAGTTTCAAAATAACTAACTAGTCGATACGCATCCAACAAAATCCACAAACACGAAGAGCAACCCATCAGCTAGTGAGCGTCACCTTCTCCCCCACCCACTTCTCCCCCTCCCCATCATCCACCACCACGCTGCGAAAGATCCATTCGCCCACATCCGCCCTGAGAATCGTGTACCCAACCGCCGGCTTCGCCTCCGTCCCCACCCTCAACTTCTCCCAGCCTTTCCCCGAGGAAATCGAGCCGTCGCCCACCAGCAAACTGGGCCGCACGACGACGATGCCCCTGAAAAGCGCCCGCGACGGTTCCTCCTGCAGCATGTCCTCCATGACGAACTTGTCGGCGTGCGGCACCGCCAGCAAGGTGTGGTACATCGGCCGGAAGAGGCACGGGACGTCGTTGGGCGTCGGCCCGCGCGTCAGCCCCGTGGTCGAGATGACCGTCAGCAGCGGCTTGGTCGCCTGCTCGAGGGACAGGGACGGGTGCTGCGCGTAGATCTCCCGGAGACCGTCCAGCAGCGCCCGCGTGGTCTGCTCCGTGATGCGTGGGTTGTCCAGCGTGAAGCGCGGGACCAGCGAGTTCTTCTGCAGGGAGGGCGTGCCGCCGATTCCGGAGACGATCTTGCCGACGAGGGTTGGTGTGCTGCTGGTGATGTTGCTGCTGGGGAGGAGCAGCGTGGATTTCACGGCTTCGACCTCCGTCGCGTCGCCCTGGACTATGCGCAGTTGGGCGAGCAGGGTCTCGTGGGTGAGGCCCTGCGACTGAAGCTGGGAGGTCAGCTTTGCAGGGGTTCGTGCCAGGGCGACGGCGTGGTAGCCGGCCTTGAGGGTGTGGGCGAGACAGGCGTTGGTGCAGCCGCCGGTGGCGCCGAAGAAGGCGATGGTGTTTGCGGGAGTGAAGGTGGACATTTTGTTCTTGGGATTTCAATTGATGGATTGGGTGGATTGCTTGAAGTATGAGATTATTCAAGAATCAAGGGTTGAATCGGTATTGATCTGTTATTTAGAAGAATCTTGTATCTGGTCTTGTAGCCAAGATGATGATGATGATGACAATCCCATTTTCCTCTTCCTCAACGACTCCTTTATATCATCCAAACCTTCCTCCTCATAAGCATCCTCCACGATGCTTATTCGCATCCTATCCAGCAACCATTCCCCCGTTTTCGGCGAGCTGTCAGTTAGGGCTGACGGCCCACTAAGAAGGTCTCTCCGCAACGGATGAACTGCACTTGCTCTAGACTCCATTCGGTTAGCACTCGGGGCGTTGCCGCTCCGTGGATGTGCATCACGTGATGGACGGAGGAACAACCGGCCGATTCAATCGACATGATTGGACCTTGGTTGGACGGCCAAAATGGCCTGCAGGCGGATGAACTTGGCGGCCGTCCACCTGTCAAACTGGTCCACCGTCCACGGGTCCTGCTCGAGTGGAGCAAGACAGCAAAGGAAATGTGATAAACAGTCCATAATATTGTGTTCCATTTTTAGAATCCTTGATATAAGGTTGACTCCGCCAACAAAACGCGATAGAGGTATATACACGACGATCGAGTCCAAGCATCGTGATGCGTAGCCTTGCGATGCATGGTTCTAAGCTTCCAAAGGCCCGACTTTTACATCAGTCCTCCGTTGGAGCTCCTGGAACTCAAGCTTCTTTGCCTGTTGCCGCTCGTCTGCTCGCTTCTTGGCTTCGTTGAGAGCGAATTGCTTCTTTCCGCCGAACTTCAGCTTCGTGATCATATCGGCGGCCTGACCCCTGGAGATTTCTCCGGGTCGAATCTTCCCTTGACGGACCTTGGCTTTGTTCAACATCTCGATTTGCGCTGCTGTGGCAGGCGCCTTCCTCCATGGCTGCCACGTCGCGATATAACGTGCATCGAACTTGCTGCTCGCAAACGTATCCGCAGCGCGGACGGCCGTTTCCAAATCTGCAGCTGACGCGACATTTCGCGGTCGAGCGGCTATCATCTCTTCTTTGAGACGATCCTTGTATCGCAACACATAGCGGACGGAGAACATCCCCGAAGCATCCTTCTCGATGGTCATGAATCCGGTTTGCTCCGAAAGTATGTACCGATCAGGACCGACCCGGACCCATGCGTTGGGACTGATCGATCGGATGTGTTGCTCGGGTTTCGTGTCTCCAAGCAGATCGAAAACGCTGTCGTACTTGGTGAATGTCACGTTGACATCTTCGTTCTCGTCGAAAGCCGACTCGACACCAGGAGGTCGACCGACGGTTCCTGCGCCTTGACGGTCTCTGAGTTCTTTACCGTCGGCTTGCTCCAGAACCTCGTCGGGATGCAAGCCGAACAATGTCGGAGTTGAAAGAACCCCAGTCTGCAAAGTGGCAACCATATCGATGATATGACAATCTTTCTTTCCGGGATACAATCGAAGTCCTCGTCCAATCATCTGAATCAGAAGATTTTTCGATCTCGTCGGCCTTGCAAGCAGGACACAATCGATGTTCGGGATATCAGTACCCTCGGTAAAAAGGCCACAGTTGAGGAGGACAGGGTATTCCCGATTTTTGAAAGCACGCAATTGCTCGGCTCGAGTCTCCTTGGCGGTCGCCGCCGTGATGTATCTCGCGTCAATGCCATTCGCACGAAACGCAGCAGTCAGTTGCCTCGTGTGCTCGACATCCACGCAGAACACCAGAGTCGACTTGCGATCGCGCGCATTCGCAAGCCATGCCCGCACTGTGATGTCGTTCGTTTTCTCCGTGTTGACAGCTCGCGAAAGCGAGCCAATTGCGAAGTCCCCAGACTTATCCTTGTTGACTTTCGACAGATCGGCTTGGGACTTCACCGTCGTAAAAACAGCATCTGCAAGCCATTTCTCGTCAATCATGTCAACGTAGTCTTTGTGATACACAATGTGATCGATCGCAGCGCCCAGTTTGAGGCCGTCAAATCGTGAGAATGTGGCAGAGACTCCAACCAGGATAGGTGAATCTTCAGACACTCCGTTCAGCCCGAAATACCCAAGGGCCTCACGGTATGACGGTGCCACGATGTGATGCGCCTCGTCAACTAGAACGAGCTTAAATCGACTTGGATCTAACTTTTCGATCCTGTCTTTCGACACTAAGCTTCGGATTGAGGCGATGGTTATATCAGCTGTTCCCGACGCCTTGCTATTTCCCATCTCAATTTCAACCGTCCGATCGGGATATGCCAGACGGCAGTGCCGAGCTGCCTGTTCGACAAGCTCTCTCCGATGAACGATGATCAGAGTCTGATCGGCTTTGCCATTGCGCGGGGGGATGCGACCAATAAGCTGGGTGAAGATAACCTATAGGACCGATAACGGATCAGTAAATGCTGACGATAGCACGCTGAAGAATGCCTTGACAGACCGTTTTCCCAGCACCAGTAGCCAAAGAAATTCCCAGGCGCTTATGGCCCTGTTCCAAGTGGCTTAAAACCGCCTGTATGCTTTCCTCCTGGTAGCTCCGAAGACGTATTTCAGTCGCAGCGCCTGGATTTGGCGAGACAGGGGGCGAGGTCGTGACTGTAGAATTGAAGCGCCATTGTGGCTGTACGGTCAACAGGCACCGCTGTGGGTTGAGCCTTGAAACAACTCGTACGAGGGGTAGAAGTCCCCATCTCCGTTGCAGAAACTCCATGCAGATGCCATGGAGTCCCAATCCTCGAGGATGTGGTGCAGTTCAGAAATGGTCGTAGAGATAGCAAGTTAAAAGGTTGGGAGCTGTTGAGAGAGCGCCGATCGATCGCCGTCTTTTTGCCGGGTTCTCCCGCTTTTGGTTCTACAAGAGCACGGGGGGGGTCCGACTCATCAAATGTGAAAGTGGAATATATTGATTGATCTCAGATGATACCCGTGAAAGATACAGGATAGCAAGGATCAAGTAGGTACAAAGCAGTCTGGAGTCCCCCCAAAAACTATCGTCATGCCGCTATCTTCAGCACACCCAAAAATAGGTTCATACAGAGAAAGCACAAGAGCAAACATCAACTATCTTCCATGATCTTTTGTACTTTTGAAAGTATCCTGGGGCCCGCCCTGCAGCAAGATTGCATGTCTTCGTTATATGCCGAACCTCGAACTATCAATCAATTTGTGTCCGAACTTGAACGAGACGAAGCACCGGAGGAGGACGATGGCTCTTTAGAGTCTGCTAACATTAGCATGCTATACTGATCAAATCTCGAAATCAAAACAATGTGAAATACAAACCCTCGGATTCCATCTCCTTCAGATCGTCGATGATCGTTGGAGGAAGCAAAAAGCCGACCTTCTTCTTGGCTCTTTTCTGGGGCTGCTCTGGCTGCTCGCCTTGTTCTTTCTCTTCAGGAAGATCGAAGCTGACGCCCAGCGCAAACTTGACACTCTTCTTGGGGTTCTTTCCGGCAAGCGCGCTGGGGGGGTATGGAGACGTCATGATTGATGTTCTCTCTGCCTTTGTTGTTGTTTGTCTCGGTTCTTCTTGTTGAAGTGGGTAAGGCATGGCAGTTATTGAAAAAGGGCTGTGTTTGAATGCTTTGTAGAGGATGAAGTTGAACTAATGCAGAGAATGAAAGGAATAGCTCGCAAGGAGGGCGGGCTTAATTCTCCTTGCGAGCTTAATTCATTTGCCATAGCAGTTGATACTTGGTTCGATAGTGTTGACCCGAGTTAAACCAAGGTGGGATGGATCCTGCCTGGGAAATTTCCAGATTTGGAAGGGTCTATACATTGGCAGTCGGTACGTCTCGCTTATTAACCACCAGGCAGATTAGGTAGCAGGTGCCTACTTACTGCCTGGTACGTATGAGGCAGGCACTACTCAACTGTCCTATATAAAACAATGCGGGGAATGGCATTAATCAGGATTATAACTTCTTTGGAGATTACCTCAGGCCTGCACAGAGAGGTTTCATAGCTCTATAAGGTGAAGTATTTGCCATTACTATTCACATGAATCAGAAATAGTATCTTCCCTTCTTTGTTCAGTTCATTGTCGCATGCCCTATTTCTTCATCTTTTCTTTTTGCCCGCTTCTTCTTTTGGAAAAATTATTTTGATTTTGATGTTCAGGCCCTTTCAATAGAATATACTTGAGGATAGGTGTATATACAAGTGCATACAAAGCTCAGAAAGCTATACCCCAGGGAAAGTAATACTCGTTAACCGTCAGGTATGCATCAGGATGCCTCAGCAGGCATCTATCATATAGTCGGGAGCTGGGGAACAAGCCCATTATAGTTAGTTAGAGCGGAAGATCAGAGCTAGGCCTCATCTAGACTAACTTGCCGTAGCAGCAACAGTAGGCGGTAAGTCCCTGCAGATATTCTCCACCACGAAGCAAACAGCGCAAACATGTCCACCTTTATCAGAAAATCTTCCTAATCTGGGCTTTATCTGCTACTATCTCCTGCAGCTAAATAGTCAACCTTCCAAGTTCCGAGTCTCTAATCTCTATTCTATAACGAAAGTAAAAAAAGTTTCTACTCCTCAATTATTGCTCGGGTGATGCTTCCATTACTTTGCGAACATCGACAGTCTTTCTGGTGTGTTGCACGCTTGGACCTCCGAACACATGACAAATGAGCAGTTCAAGTGTTTACGAACCAGAGGAAGACGAAGAAGCGTCTGATTCTGACGTTCAATTGGAGAAGTCGAAGGTCGACGTACCCATATCGTCCCCTCCCATTCAAACTCTCAGACTCTCGCCTTCACCCGAATCGGATCGACGAGATGCATCCGAATTGTTCCCTCGAGCGTCCCTGGGCACGCCAGAGGAAGTGCTCAGATCGTTGCGCACGAGGCTGACGAAAGAATCCACGGAAGCGTACACCCGGCTACTGGAAGAAATAGTCAGTGACGCTTCTCCGGCTGCTGCATTCGCAAATGCCGAACACCACAACATCACGCAAAACGGCGTGGTCATCTGGAGTGACAAGGAGAAGCAGGTATTCTTTCACTTCCTGACTCGGAAAGGCAAGGATGGCGTCAAGGAAATTGCAGATGCAATTGGTTCGAAATCGGAGCTGGAGGTTTATGACCACATCAAGCTGCTGCATAAAGGCCTAGAAAGGCAACATTTGATTGATCGACATAGCAGAACAGTCATTCAGGGCGAGATTCCAGCGGCACTGGAAATCGGTGAAGAATGCTGTGTAGCTCTTGATGAATATGCTGAATTGCTGTGTCTTGAGGAGCAGAAGTCGCAGTATACCCTGGGGAAGAGAAGGCACAAGGATTTCTGGATCATCGACCGAGAACGAGCGGAGGAGGTAGACGAGCAGCTTGAGGAACTCGAGGATGTCAGCACGACGGGCCCGAGCATCTTCCTCAGCGCCAGCTTGCTGAATCCCAAGAAATGGATTCAACTCTCCGAACGTTTTTTCATGAACTTTGGCGGATCACGATTGGAAGACAATTGGGTCAATGTGGCCTTGGAGGATGAAACCCCATCGATGAATGCAGACGCTTTTGCTGACTTTTACGCTCTGACCGTCAGCATTACACGACGCCTAATACAGTCCTCGCTTTTCTTCGCCATGTCACGGATTCGCAATATGAGAGACAGGGGCCATTCTAAAGCGAAAGTAGTGCGATCTCGCGACGTCAGAGCAGCAATAGACGTGCTCAACATGAAGCGCGACCGCTCCGAATTCTGGACTGGGCTACCGCGGAGATGCAGCTTGGATGTTGCAGATTTTGTCCATCGAAAAGGTTGGACAACAAAATACATGGACCTCAACGAGGTTGAAGACATCCTGTCCGGTCGAACGCCGCTGGAAACCCGATCACCATCTCGCGAAAGAAGCCTCTCGGGCCGACGAGCTGAAAGCATGGTGCAAACGGACGAGGATAGCGATTATGATCCCGACATGGCTTCTTACGCTGCTTCTGAGGAACTATCTTCACTGGCCGGGACGTCAGACGAAGAGCAACCGTCCGACCTAGAGGACGACCATGCAGAATCCGTCGACCAGAAAGCGAGTGTTCTCGAAGAGTTGCACATATGGAACACCTTGAAACGAGCCGCGCCCTCTTCCCTAACGGAAGATGGGCAAGACGCCAAAACAATTCAGAGGCCGATTGGCGAGCGCAAGACCCAACAAGAGCTGGTCGATTGGCGCGATAGGACCCTCCACAGAAACGAATGGGAGGCGTACGGATACGGGCTATTCGAAATCGACGAGGAGATTGCGGAGAATCGGCGCAAGAGGCGCCGTATTGAAAGCCGCCAAAGTGCTTCCCGCGCAGTGTCGAGCGGCTCTAGAGATGCTGGCATCCAGGACAGAGTGAACGACTCGGACGAGGAGCTCGAGCCCGAGCAGCACCTTGACGACGCCTTTGTGAAACAGGAAATGCGGAACGAAGCTGTGGACAAAGACTCGCAGAGCGACGAGAGTGCCGATGAAGCACACGAAGGAATGGAACTAGACGACGACGACGAAGACGCTGGCTCTCAGATTGAAACGCAAGCTGCGAGAAACTCAGATGATGCGGATCGTCAGAGTTTCGATCAGCCGGAGATGGGGGCTGCGTCGGAACAAGACAGGATGCTTATGCCCTTCAGTTTCGATAAGGACCTTCCTTTTGATCAATCTTCCCAGCCGGACAGCAAATCTGAAGGCCGACCATCATCTGAAGACGAGGACGGCGGTGCCCCTCTATATTCTCATCCTCTTAGGCCGGCAGACGATTTATCGGATTAAATAGATAGAGCCGGGTAATGAATAATCAATCATGTTCAACTAAAGGCCCTGAACGTGCAGTGAAGATTTCAAAGTAGTCATCAAACTAATCGCGCTTGCCTGATCGCATACACAAAGCCAATTACTGCAGACCACCTATCCAAATCTCAATTGATGGACGAGCTCCAAGGTAACCGATACCTATTCAACCAAAACTAGTTTCCATTATCTAGTTCCAGGCAAATCATCTGAGATTGAAAACCGAAGCCCAAACATCCTGATCTCTTCGGGACATGCACGAAAGAAAAGAGGAAAAGGAGAAGACAAAGACGAAAAATAAAATAAAAAATAAACGTAGATGTAATTTGCAAACACAATAGCTCTAACTCCGAAAACAGAAACACTGCGCCATCCTAGGTAGATGAAAAGGAACTCATGACGAAACCATCCGTCTATCAAGACCGAGGATGGCCTCGTGTCCGACATCTCCTAACCCAAATTTGCCTTGGGATATTGTACAGTACATTCATAAAACAGCCGATTCTCGCCCCGTCACTTTCAAACGTTCCAGAAAGAAGAAAAAAGAATAAGAAGGAGTTGTCTTCGATTATCCATCACTTTTACTCTTACAGATCAAGCGTCTTGAAATCTGCGCCTGGCTCTGCGCTCCATGGCTGGGTGCCGGTTCTCAAATCGGCACCTGCAGGCTGGAAGTTGTACCGGTTACCAATTCCCGCTGCGGCGGCATCGGCGATCAGAGTGTTGGTATCCTCGCCAGGTCCCTTAAGGCTGGCAGCCTGCAGAGCATCCTGGACCTCCTGGACTCTCCTCTTCAGCGCCATTCGGTCAAGGAATAGTTGTTGACGAGCCTGCTCAAGTTCTCGGCGCTCCGCTTCGATGATCTCTTCCATCTCATTGAACTGTTGCAGCTTGATCTCGAACTTCTGGAGAGTGACGTTGACAGCAGCTGAGACCAACCGGGTCATCTCTCTCTCTTCATGAGAGGCAAGAGCTCCGGCACGGGCAGCGGAGGCAGCGAGAGCAACCGTTGCAAGTGACGGCTTGGCCTGCTTGTCAGAAACGACCTCTGTAGATTCCGGCTCGCGAACGGCATCGACATCCATGGAGTCTTCTGTCTTCATACCCTCACCCTCTTTCTCTTTGCCTTTGTCTTGAGCTCCGTCTTTCTCGAGTTGCTTCCGTAGCTCTTTGCGGATCTCTTCCACTGAGCGTCCAGCCGCAGCGGCTGCCACTGCGGGCTCTGCCATTTCCGCCAAGAAGGCAACCACAGACAGTACTGGGTTTTCAAGTTGACTGACAGGATCTCTACCACGGGCACCACGTGCGCTAGGCAGATCATCGATGTATTTGTCTTCGATCTCCAGCTGAAGGAACTTCATGACACACTCCTCCTTCGTCCTTGTGCCCACGTGGTTGGCGATCTGATCCCAGTTGTCATCGAAATTCTCCAGTCCTTCGAGCAGAAGCACGAGCTCCGAGTCGGACCATGGTGCATCTTTGTCAGGGATGGTTGTGTAATCTTTTTCCTCGAGCTTGACAAAGTCCGAAGCGCTGTGGCTGGCGGGCATTCTTCCTTGCAGGAAGCAGTTCGGACAAAGATCGTATTTCGTGTCCGGAGCATTGGGGTTAGCGGTGGCAGGAGTAGCCTTTGCGTAGTGGAAGCGAAGGCGAGTGCAGTCAATAGCACAAGAATAACAATGGCACTTCTTTCTAGGTTCCCGTGCTGCACTCTCCATGGCTTTCGTCGATGACTCGCCCGTCGTACCATTGGCGCCAACCTCTCCATTGGTCTGCTTCTCCTTGTCCTCAGCTGGAGTAATTTCTTTTCCTTTATCGTCATAGATGTTACGGCGGATTTCGAGGTTAAGGTCGGCCTTGGACGCAGGCGTGGCGGAAGCCGCACGTTCAGTCGCCGCAAGAGGTTTTCCTGGCGTGACAATGTGGTTGGGACCCGGTTGGAACGGTTGCAAGCCCCGCGGAGTGTCAGCGATCACTCTGAAGTGACCAGTGAAAGGAGGGCCAATGTTTGAAGGCCGTGTTTGAGGG
Source organism: Hamigera avellanea (assembly GCA_027569715.1). Taxonomy (NCBI): domain Eukaryota; kingdom Fungi; phylum Ascomycota; class Eurotiomycetes; order Eurotiales; family Aspergillaceae; genus Hamigera; species Hamigera avellanea. The sequence goes on from JAPDKU010000004.1 coordinate 341,820, forward strand.
TCAACCTTTGTCAAAGTGGTTAGTGTCAATCGATCATCAAGGCCCCGGCTGAACTACTCACCTGGTAGTTGATCAATCCCCACTGCTCAAGGAATGAGTGAATACGCATGATGGCACAAACGTCGCCTGCGAGATTCCGGCGGCAAGCAGTGACAGTAAGATACTCGATGGGGTTGAGTCGGTAGGTGTTGATCATGAAGTCTCTGTAGTCCTTGTAGACGGCGGGTGTCTTGCTTCGGTTGCGACCGTTGAAAAACTCTGCGAGAGCCTTCTTCTCGATCGGATGAATGGTGTGCATATCGAACCACGTGGAATAGCTGGGAAGAATAATGGCATGTGTTTGCGAGACAAGGTGTGACCGTGCAGATGCCTCGATAGATGACTTGGCTTGCGCCGGTTGCTCGTCACCAGCCCCCTCTGCAGCTTGGGGAGCAGCAGCATCGGCATTCTCCTCAGTTCCTTCCTTCTTGGTCTCGGTCTCCGTGCCACCCATCTCCTCGTCTTCAAGTTCGGCATCTTCGTTTTGGGGTTTAGGCGAGGGGGGAGCATCTAGCGGATTGTCAGTCCCTGTAGCATTCTCAGAATTCTTGACAGGGGATTCCTGACGTAATTGCGATCCTAAAAGCACAACGTAAATGTCAATCGTCCGATCTCGCTGGCAAAATATCTAACACGAAGGTCTGGGGGCAAACCTACCAGAGGCATGGCTGGAATCGCGAGTCACGTCAGCGACAGCAGTAGCGTTCTGAGCATCATCAGCGGCTCCGCTCTGAATAACGGGGTGCTCGTCCATGTTGGGATGTCGTTGACGAAGTTGAAGACGGTGTCGCAGGCGACGGAACGAGGCTCCTTGCCTGGTGTTGATGTGTCAAAGCTCCAGAAAGGACAGGGTGGGAGCGCAACCCTAAGGCGATCGCTGCAGTAAGTGTAGCAATCTAAAAAGTCCGCAGGTATAATGAAAGTAGAAGGTGGGGGAAGATGGGGATGAAAGCGAAGATGATACTTTGGGGTAGCGCAGGTCACGGCTTCAGTCGCGACACGGAACGGAGTCTCCTGCACTCCCAAAAACTGCGCGCAAGTTGCTGCCAAGAGCCGCAACTCTGCTAGTCTGAATTTGGACTAGCGCATCTTGGATCTCTAAGTCCGTCGTCACACGTGACACACAGAACATACGACGTATTTATTCTGCCAGACATTCTGATTGCCTCATTCTCATCGATCCAACGACAAAGCTTATACACATCCTTTACAGAAGTATGATATGAGATGATCAGCTTGTCCATACCAAGATTTTGCCATCTGTATGATCGTACTCAGAAAACAGAGTCCCTTCAGACGACGAATTCCTCTGGGATTTCCGTAACATCATTCGAATATGCTTGCATCATTTACCACATTATTCTGATACAGGACACTCAAAGAGTCTTATTTGGTATCTAAGGCATGATTTTTCCGACGGAGTTCCAAATCACCTTCAGCGACCCGCAGCTGTAAACCAGTCTTTCAAGGCCTTGGCCATGCCAGGACTGGCCCTGATTCTGTTCAGCCATGCGTTCAAGTTGGGGAAGTCCTTCACCACATTGATCTCGTCGGCGAACACCCACAGCATGGCCTCGAACCACGGCACAAACGCCAGGTCGGCATAGCTGTACTTTCCTCCCACAAGGTACTCGCGGCCTTCCAATGCCCTGTTCAGCACACCCGACACACGACGCATCTCATTGACATAACGGACCCGGGCACTCTCAACCTTCTCCGGGTGGTATTTCGTGAACCACATGGCCTGGCCGAAGTAGGGTCCCTGGCCGGACACCTGGAAGTGAAGCCACTGCTTGGCGTGGAAGTACTCGGGGGTTCCAGCGTCGAAGCTGATCGTCTTCTGCTTGTCGTAGGTCTCGACCAGGTACTCGATGATAGCACCGGACTCCCACAATGTGATTCCGGTGTTGGGGTCCTCTATGGCGGGGACACGGCCGTTGATGTTGACGCTCTCGAAAGGAGCTTGCTTCATTTCGGGAAAGTCGAGCAGTTTGGTTTCGAATGGGATGTTGAGTTCTTCAAACACCATGACCACCTTCCAGGGATTGGGGCCTCTGATGTGGCCGTAGAGGACGATGGGCTTGAGAGATGCCATGGTTTCCTTTATAAATCGTGTGTATATGTGGAATCAGACGTATCAAGTAGTGTAAGATGCGACGCTGGGTGGTAGTTCAGTCGGGAGACGGGCTCTTAAATAGTTCGAGGCCATATCCAAGATCCATCCCCCACCTTCCATAAGGTACCAAGCGGCGAGAGTCTCCAAGATCTCCACCAACGCTCGAGCCAATAGGTTGGTTTAACCGGCACATTCGCCCACCGGCATTCAACAATCCCACATCCATCAATTGATGCTGACAAATGGCGGTTTCAACGAGCCCGACGTAGTAACGAGGAAGGGAAATCTTGCAGTGATAGAGTCTCGGCCACTGAGACAAGACTGCCACCCACAGTAAGCTTCTGCGGGGCAGACTTTCCGTATTAAACCATTAAGAATGATCAACTCAGTAGCTCGACCCCAACTTGTATACTTGCACGTCTAATGGACAGTGGACAGCTTTGTGGAGATATTCAATGAAAAATGTTGCTTCAGGCACGGTAAATCCTAGCCTTGAGAGTTGAGACTGGATTGCTTCGAAGATGAGTCAGCTGTTCGTCTTGGGTTTGTTCGGCAAGACGACGGCTTTGCTCTTCTAGGTAAGAGCTTGGACCATCCATCTGCGTGGCTCTTTCTCTATGCAGGCCGCCAGGCAACTTTGGACTCTGGAGATACTGTCAGCAGTCTGAAAATTAAGAATATCAGAATCGACGGTGAATCTTAGTCTGATAAAGGTAAGGGTCAAGCAGATTAGCAATGATCTTTCGATTGTCTGGGAGCAGTCGATGCAAACAGATAATGTTCACCAGTGCTGGGTGAGAAGCGGGCAAACAAGACGGATGGTTTGCTTACAATTTTCAGCACTTATCAAAGCCTTCAAAGGACACGTTGGTCAGCACCCTCGGATTTATTATGCTTATTCGGCAAATATAGCATCGCCTCGGTTCCAGCCGAAGTGTGCATATGTACTGCTCTCAACCTCTCAGCAATTCATGACCATCCATCCACCTGTGTGGGGAATCTCGAAGAGAGGAAATTGACTCAAAACAGCCGCTACGTCTGAGTCTCCATATCCCACCCATTTTGCATCGGTTGCATCCGTGTTCAATGACCATACAATCGTGACTGCAAAACAGAGAGACCTATCTAGATTCGACATCCTTCTCCTTTTATGTCTGCTTGAAGATCACAAATCCTATAAGCTCAACGGCAGCCCTCCCAACAACTCGAAGGGCGTGGCCACACCGTTTGATTCGTCAAATAAGACTCGAGAGAGTATGGCTACCCTACCTGTGAAAGTTTGTGGACAATGGGTCAATTCGTATTCGCCATGGCCTATCAAACGGGGTAAATCCCGGAGAACACCCGTCGTGACTCGTCCATGGTCTGAAACGACTAGTCTAGGCTTGATCCTCACGTTTCTCTGCAGGGGGAAAAAAAATGAAGAGAAGAGTCATACAGACTGTTGAGAATATTCCAAGACTGTAGGGCGTGTTTGGGATGCGTGAGAGCACGCTAGGTCTGTTTGTCTGGTTTGTTTAGCGAGCAGTCGTGTAGCCTGATTGGTCGATTTGAGGTGAACAGTCTCGAGGGGTCAAAGAATCAGGCAGAAGAGTCCAACCTCCAAAGACCAGATTGAATCTTCGGAGTTCGCAACGCAATCTGCAATCTAGGCCAGAACGGGAAATTGCTCAAAGTGCCCTTGATGGAAATGATATCGACTGTTCACGATCGATGAGACAAGTATGACATAGCAAATCGATTAGAAAGCGCGCGTCTGAGTAATTCATCAGCCCTACGAGAACTCAAAATAGTGTTGCTCATGGGATGATACTTGCATGATCGGTGTCGAAGATTCCGATCACGTTTTATCTGGGTGTCGACTCCGAGAAATGAAAGGTCTTCGGAGTAAGCTTGCGGAGCTCGGACTAAGCATGCTGCTGGTGCCTGCCGGAGTTCGGAGTACGGAGTACGGAGCACTCGACGGAATACTTTGGAGTCGGTGAAATAGTCTAGACTCTTCGGCGTTGGTGGACACATTCTATAGGAGGATGACAAGATATCACAAGATGCTTGATTTTTAATCGACGACAAGGGTTGACGTCGTTGGCTAACGGTTCGTGGTCTGCAGAGGAAGAAGTACGAAGTTTAGAGTTTAAGCCATGTGTAGCTGACTCATAAAAAAAAAGGCAAAGAAACATCTACTCGTATATTCTCGATGGAGGTATTATTGAGGTATTGATGCTGGGATTGGGATTTACTATCATTGAATGTAGCCACTAGATGGGCATATTTCTTCATCCTCTCCGCTACTATCCGTCAATACCCAGAGAAATACCATAAGAATTTGAGGATATAATAAAATTTCTATCTTAAGCTCACTTCTCGGCAAGTGGAGTTGTTATTCCGCTGAATAGAATCCTCCGAGACCACCTGAGTATGGCGACAGCTTGCTCCGAAAGGACGAACTCCGGGCGGGCACCGAGAATGGCTTAGGTAGGCTCTCTCTTTGGCACGCCTCGTGTTTGCGGCGCCTCTTCACGCCCTTTCGTACAAGGATCAACGTCCAGTGGATCAAGATGACCAAGCTTGATTCGCATTGACGTCTATCAGATGTCCATGGCTATGACTCGAATGTCTTGGTGGGTCATCGAGCTATTATCTTTTTTCAGTTCTTTTTTTTCTGATTCCGAGTATGACGATTATGGTCGATGGTAGAAGGGAAGTAAGTGTATATACGGAAAAGGAAATCTCCCTTGCTTCTGCTCCATATTCATCATCAGAACAATCAGAAATCAATTTCCAAACTGTTCAACTTGGATTCATTTCCATCTACTGCCTCTGCAGCTAATACCTTGATCTGAATTTGCCTACACATCAATTCATACTACCTTTGCTACCATACCTTTCATCTGATAAACTCTTCGATTGACCAACCAACAAAATATCATCTCCAACACACACACCCTTGACTATCAAAACTATCATACCTCGCTCTCGCAATCCCATTGTCACCATGTCTGCTACCTCTGCCACCTCCCCCAAGACCTCCACCGAGACCATGCGCAACGACGCAGCATCAACCTACAGCGTCTCCTCGACGGCAACCACATTGAACGGCACCGAGTCCCCGAAGAAGAAGGGGTTCTTCTCGTTGAAGAGTAGCAACAAGAACACCGCAACCGAGATCGCACGGATAGCCCGCCACAACGAGGCTGTGGCCAACTACTTGGCTTTGAGATAAACGTCGATGGATATGGGTCATTGAACCACCGATACCCGATCCGTCGTTGTTCACATTTGACCGCAAGAAAACAACCACCAAAACAACATCCATGGATGCCGGCAACACCAAAAGCGACGATTACGATTGTTGGATTTGAATCTATACATTTCACGAAAGAAAAGTTCCGTTCTGCTCTCAACGAGCAGCAGCCGTTTATGACCATTTTGTCTCTGGAGTTGGAGTTATGTATTGGAGATTATTTACATTGATGGGTATTGGATCTGCTAGACTGGATTGTCTTGGCTTGGATTATTGTCCAAGCATTGCTTTATATACACCGCGCTTTGCTGTTGTTTGTCTATCAGTAATATTAATCGGTCGGATACCCATTGTTTTAGATAGGTTACACTATGAATCACATGCTTTACTTTTTGGCATCTCTGTCTCTCATTGTCGTAATCAATTATAGAAAAGATAATTGAATATAACATATACATATATATATCCCGAACATTTCCTTAGGATGCAATGTATGAAGGATTCCCAACCAACCCAAGCCATGCAACTTTCACAGGTATTTACCTTGACCAAAACGCAATCGAAAGCCTAGAATCCAAAGAGCAAGGATCAATTGATTACTATGAGGTGAATCCCACGTACTTTTACTTAATACATTTGATTTCAATGGAGAGGTTTTCCGCGGCAAAGCTATAGTGGGTCGCCGGCAAAGACAAGAAAAAAAAATCACCTCCAGGTACAAGCCTCCCAAAAATAAGAATCAGGAACGTGATTAAGGTTGGCCCACCATGTCGGAATCAACCGACGGAGTATCCAAGTGAGACCGGAGTAGTAGTAGAAGACAATGAACCCATTCCGAGCCGACTGCTTGCGGAATGCCGATGGTACCCTCGATTCGACCCACCTGCTTCTCTTCCATCCATCGATTGGTTTCGTGTAAAGACAATATTCATCATTCAGAGTATACAATCTCGCTAACAGGGATCACCGCGGAAACGCCTTGACACGTGAAAGTAGACAATCAAGATTTGCACCAGAAAACATTATAGCCCAGCCAACAACTCATTCATTGAAATCGGCTTGCGAACCGCGTTCGAAAAACCCTCGTGGAATGTAACCCACGCTTTCCTCTCGTTTTTCGTCGACGAAGCATCGGCCTTACCATCCTTCGTACTCTCACTCGAATCCCCGGTAGCTCGAGGAACCGCTTCGTTGATGATTCGGCCGAAGAAATCGCGTTTGACAGCATTGCCAGCCTTGATTGCTTTCTTGACGGCCGACTCGTGATTTTCTTGATCCTCCGCATCTGCAGTTCCACCGGTGGACTTTGTACCGGCTCGAGAAGCATTAAGCCGCGAAGCTTCGGACTGCTTCCGCACTGTCTCCTTGCGGTATTCCTGGTCGAGGAGCTGGCGGACAGCGTAGCGGACTGGTGCGGAGCTACTTGTATTCGCCAGTTCGCTTCCTTTGATTCTCGAGAACGAGACGAGCGAATCGAGAGGCCTATGGTTTTGTTCGTTAGTGTGATATTCGACGACGTTTCTCGTCGGAACCAACTTACGGCTCCATTCTATATGCCCATCCCCCGTGACCACCGCCTTCATTTTCCACTCGGACTTTCTCGAACGTGACGCGCATCCCCGCCATAACCCGCACTGCCAGCTTGATCAGCGCTCGTTCACTTTCTTTGCGAACGCTCGCGACGCTCTTCTGCTCTCCACTGCCGCGAACGACGACTGGCTTGACATCAGGAGATAGCATTCGAATGAGGTTCGGCACCAGGTCTGTTGCGACGCTGTCGAGTGAGCGGAAAAGCCGAATCAATGGAGCAGAAAACGAGGACTGGAAACTAGTAAGGATAGCGCGGTTCTGCTTTTGAGCCTCAAAGGCAGCAAACTCGGCTCTGGGGCCGGAAAACGGATGCTCCTCCTCGTCGTTTTCGTCACCTTCGTCGTTCTGACCTGCGTGGTTCGTTTTCCCAGCCGCAGAGGCGAACAGATGATGGAAAGCCAGGACTGATTGACTGAGATACGGAGTGAGTTCCCAATCCTGGCTCGAGAAGATCTTGGATGAAATAGTGTCATGGAAATGAAGCCAGTCGTAGGCCGCATTTGGCTTTGTCAGGAAAGTGTCATCTTGATATGCCTGGATGGGATACGATGCGAAACATTCGGCAACCGCGCGGTCATGTTCGCCGCTGGCATCGACCATCTCGCGGAGTCTATTGATGGCATGGCGCTTTCGAATGTCTGCCACGCCAACGAGGATCCTCGAGCCGGCATTGTCGAACTTATCACGGAATGAATCAGTCCCAACGGGAGCGTCGGAGAACCCGCCGCCTTCGGTAAAGACGCGATCCACGATATCACGCACTCCTCCCCTGTTCAGACCCTTGAAGAAGGCGCCGCCTTCTGTAGACTCACTGAGAATTCTCTGCTCCAGCCAGGTCTTCGTCAGTTTGAACGAGGAAAGGGTCTCATTCCTCAGTTTATGGGCCACCCATTCAGCGGCCACAAGGACACTTCGTATATCTCCTTCGCCCGTTCCACTATGTTTAGAATTTCTTTGTTTCCTGGGAGCAATTCCCCAGGCTGCTTCGCAGAGTCTTCTCACGCCGTCATTCTCACATGGAATGCCCTCTCGAGAGAAGATGGACTTGACGCGCTGCACGACGTTCTCCAATGGCGCTTGGCGAACGTGAATCATCTCCGCGATAGACGAGGCTCTCAGCGGTCTGAGGCTCGGGTGGTACACATCATTGCAGACCAGGATTAGTGGGCGCAAAAATCGGAAGTTGTCACCCCTGCGTTTTTTGCCCAACTTCTGCTCAGAGTTGCGAGTCGCATTCTTCTGATCGAGAAGAACGAGATCGATCAAGGCCTTCATAAACCCTCCTTCACCGCTACCTCCGGAACCAGTGGTCACTCCATCGACTTCATCAACGACAACACAGACAGGTCGTCCAGCTTTGCGAACTTTGCTGTCACCAACCTCCACATTCATTCCCTTTACGTTTTCCGTCCCGAGAGCGTCCCTGATCCTGCCTTTCACAACATCTCTGCTTCGGTCATCGCTTGCATTGATTTCGAGCACCTCGTAGCCTGCCTGCTTAGCACAGACGTGTGCCAGTGTGGTCTTCCCAAGTCCAGGAGGACCGGAAAGCAGCAGGACTTTCCTATGGATTCGTTCCTCCTCCTCTTTGCCGAAACTCTTGGGTTTCGACCTGGCGAGATTCGGGAATATAATTGGGTCCCATCCTTTCAGCCATCGTAGGACCGATCTATGCGTGCGCTCGTCACCAATAAGTTCGGTGAATTTCCGAGCGCGGTATTTCTCCGTCCACATTGCCGCTGCTAGCTTCTTGCTTCTGTGATCCACGGCATGAGACTCGATGGAAGGCTGTACTGTAGGTCTCGATGGTGGCTTGGGAGCGCTTCGTGTTTTCGATGCCTTTGCATCATCTACCAATTTGTGAATCTCGATTCCGTAGTAACTTCTCTGGGCTCTTCCTGGAGCAGTCGTAGACCGGCTGGCGACAAGCTTCTCGTACGAAACCGGAGGTTTGGCTGCCTTCACTGCCACGCGATGTGTCTTCCCAGAGCATGTTTTGATTTGGAATGCACCGAGCGGTTTTGGCGGTGGGATAGGGGTCGCCGATGGAAGGCTTGGAGCTGAAATAGGGTTGGTCAAAGGAGTCGGTGGTTGAGAAGACTGCGAAGGGGCCAAGGCCTCTGGGAACTGCGTTGTCTCTTGTTCGATAAGCTGCTCTTCAATCTCAAATTGGCTCTTGAGTTGTTCGTCTCCAAATGCCTCAACCTCCTCATTATCATCGTCGTCATCTAAGAAACCACCCAGTATCTTCTGACGCTTTGGCTCCGTGGATTGCGATGTTTCTTCTCCCAGTTTCCTCTTTGATGCGTCCGGCGGAGAAGGAGCACTTGGCGGGAAGACAACGGGCGAAGACATGAAGGGCATCGTTGAAACGGGGGGAGAAGACGGGATATACGCTAACGAGCGTGAAGGTGAGAAATTATCCGTGTTCTTGGATTCTTTTCGCGGTTTTGTCGGAGTGAGGTCTGCTTGAACGTCAGTCTGCCTGCATTCAACCTATCAATCTACTACTACTACCCATGTACTTCGTGAGAGCAGAGGAAAGAACATACCAGGCCGTATCTCGTCGTCACTCCGGAAAACATCCGACAGATTCCAAGCCCGGTGCTGAATAACGACCTTCTTTCGGGTCTTTTCCAGTCGCTGAAGATTCAATGCCTCCAGTTCGTCCGAGAAGGATTCCGACGGCAGTTCCGTCTGCGTGCTCTGCGGGTCTTCTGAATGGAGGTGGAGGGCGGGGTCGAAGGAGGAGGGAATTCCGGGCGATGATATGGTCATTGACGATCTTGGGAGTTGAATATCATGCCATTTGAATGAATGGTATGATATGATCTAAATTCTAGATCAGGTGGTTATCTCTTTTGGATTGATTATTGATTCCATATCGTCAGTGATGCGACGCGAGGGACGCGACGGGACGCGCTAGTCCCAACTTAATGGCCCCGCAGAGGAGCCCTCAGGTGATACTCCTTCTATAGATCTGAAATGGATGGACATCTTCAATGATGCCATCTGGTAATCTACAATATAGAATGAGATGATGCAGTGTAGCCTCCTTATCTACAATGAAAATCCCATCACTTCGCCCGCTTAATTGAGAATTGGACAGAGCAATTATCGTGTAGATCGGCGCAAATGGCGTCTCCGCAACGATTATTTCCTAGACGCGCCATATGAATCGTGTAACATATCAAAGATAGGGTTGAGTGATTGATTTTCAAGCATTGGTCGTGTATGGTATACTGTATACTGATAAATCATTTGAGCCTTAAAACCCCCTGGCAAGAAGACCAGAATCCAGCACTAATCGGCTAACTCATTATACAAAAGAAAGAGCAAAAAAAAAAGCAGAAGCTCACACCTAGTTCTTCAGCTTCTCAGTCAACTCGGGCACCTTCTCGAACAGATCTCCAACCAGTCCCACATCCGCAACCTGGAAGATAGGTGCGTCGGGGTCCTTGTTGATGGCAGCAATGACCTTGCTGTCCTTCATACCGGCCAAATGCTGAATGGCACCCGAGATACCTGCGCAGAGGTAGAGTTGAGGAGCAACGTTCTTGCCGGTCTGGCCAACCTGGAGACTGTTGTCGGCGAATCCGCTGTCGACGGCGGCACGGGAAGCACCAATGGCGGCGCCGAGGGAGTCTGCCAATGGCACGATGATTCGGTCGAACTCCTCCTTCGACTTCAATCCACGACCACCAGACACGACGCGGGTTGCTGTGGCCAAGTCAGGGCGCTCAGACTTGGCAAGCTCTTCGGACACCCATTCGGTAGGGCAAGGAGCGTTGGGGTCTGTTCCGTCCACGATCTCGGCGGAGCCGCCTTCGGTCTCGGTGCCTTGGAAGGCAGTGCCGCGAACTGTGATCACCTTGATCGGGTCGGTCGACTGGACGGTCAGAATGGCGTTTCCAGCGTAGATGGGGCGGACAAAAGCTGCAACAACTGTCAGCATCCAATGACTCATTCTCACCTTTGTATTCTGTTCATTTGCGCTGGTACGTACTGTCCTCGCTCTCGATGGCCGTGATATCAGAGATCTGTTGTACATCCAACAAAGCTGCCACGCGAGGCAAAAGGCCCTTTCCGAAGGCAGAGTGTCCGGCGATGATGTGGGTGTATCCACCGTTCTTGATGTTCTCCACGAGGAGAGGCGCGAAGTTCTCTGGCAGGTTCTAAAATCACGTAACGCGATACGTCAGTTTTCGGTATAGGATCGAACTGCAAGATGGAAAGCAGCTGTCTACCTTGTCGTATGCACCATTCTCGACGGCCACCACCTTCTCGAGGCCTTTGATCTTGGCCGCCTCCGCAGCAGAGGTCGACTTTACGCCGCTTCCCGCAACGAAGCCAGTAACTGAGCCACCTAGCTTCTGTGCAGCTGCAATCGCAGCAAGCGACGAGCTCTGGATCTTTCCATCCCGCTGCTCAAGAACCGCCAATGTCGAGAGGAGGCGTGCAAGCGCAGAGACTGAGGACTGGTTGAGTGCCCGTGATGGGTAGATTTGCGAGCGGGCGGCCCGCAGAACGGAGTGTCTAGCAATCGGTATCATGGCGATATGATGAGATAAAAAAAAAGAGAACCTGCTCTGCTGTCTTCTCAGCCCAGGAGGCAAATGAACAGACTCAATGCCCGCAATCGGGAAGCTACTGGCTTTTGGCGGGCAGCGGCAAGTGCAGGTGGTTATCATCGGATGCCAAGAAAGCCGACCTCGGACTCTCGGCTAACTTTGTCCATCACGCATTTGTCGTTCTCGTGCTTTATTACCTACTTTCCCCTGCAACTCTTACAGCCTATTTGAGGGGTAACATCGGCTATTTACCACTACGTCGGAAGTGAGACGCTGCAGGAACAAGAACTTTTCTGGTTATCTTCAAGGGGTATCGAAGACACACCCTGTGTCTGAATCGCAATATTGACACACGTGACATTGGAGCGCCGCCATATGTAACCCATAAATGCAATCAAATCAGCAATTAGAATCCGTTTAACACCTTAGAGACATTAACTATGAAAGAGACTTCCTCTTCTTCTTTTCGGCGGTCTTCGCTGGACCGGCTTTCGCTTGCTTGACCGGTGCATTGCCATCCTCGAGAGCCTTCGCCTTCTGCTGCTGAAGCTTCACCTTTCTTGCAGCAGCATCCTCGTCCTCGTCGGCAGCCTTGGGCTTCTTGGACTTCTTATTGTCTTCCAACAGCTTTTCCTCGTCTCCCGCGGACTTGCGCTTCTTGTCGTTCTTCGCGCCTTCGATAGCCTTGGCTTCGGGGGCGGCTTCCACCACCTCGGTTTCGTCGACCCACAATTGGCTTGCCAGCCAAACGGGCATTGCCGTGGTGTTGGGGCCCTTAATGTGAACAGCCTTGATATTCCTCCAGCCCTTAGTAACGAATTTATCTGCCAAGCCATTGACAACAGCTTCGACGTTCTCCGCAAGTTGCTCTGCAGTCAACTTAGATGAACCGACTCGAATGGCAGCAGTAGTAGCGGGCGCGAGCTGTACCGCAGCGCAGTTCAGCGTCTTCTCGATCTCCTTTGCAACGATCTCCGGGGATGCGACCGAGGCGTTACGTTCCTCTTCCTTCGCAGACTTCTTCTTCGGGTCTTTCTTCACCCGCTTTCCGTCCACTTTCTCGATTTCCGCAATGCGAATGGGAATTGGCCGCTTGCTAGATTTGTAGAAAGTCTTTCCAAGGGTAGTCACAAGTCGCATGATAATTCGGTCATCCGCCAGGAATACATCGTGTTCTGCCAACAGTTCTCGGCGGCTCTCGAAGCTGTGGTATCTAGCCTTCAGTTTCGAGAAACCAATGATCTTGTTGATGCGGGATGAGAGGCTTGTAGGGAAGGAGGGGTCGGCAACAACGTTCTTGACGGCGCGCTGCGGGTCTGCGGTGATAAGACAGATGCTGAGCGATGGCGAGGCGTTAAGAGAGTGTGGGATAGGAATCTTTCCGGGCTTTAGGCGATTCTTGTCCACAACGTGCTGCTTGGTGGTGAGCACAAGCCAGACTGGCTCATTGTGTGCTGGGCTGTCTTCGGCATCCGAATCATCGTCGTTGTCTCCAATGAGTGTTTTCTTGGTGGCAGACTCTTCTTTCTCCTGCTGCTTCGATTTCATGTGTCGCAGAAGTGCGGAGGAAGCTCTCACAACCTGGCAGAGAATTAGTTTGCGTTCGAGGGCCCATTCTGGGGGAATCGACATACTTGTTTGTTATCGAGCTGGTAAGGTGAGCCAGAGGCTACCTTGGTAGTAAGAGCAGTCGAGGACACCATTTTGGCTGACTGCAGCTGTAAAATCCGAGGACTCGATGTCTCAATTTCTGCGGTATTGGAGATCAAAAAAATTCGCGGAAGGCGGTAGGCAAATTTGTCCGGTCTTGGCGTGAGCGGTTGGGCTAGACTGGGCTTAGTCACCCGTGCCACTAGTTAACTAGTTAGTTACCATTGGAAGCCCCATTGTCGATTGACAGGAAGTTATTAATGACATATCAATTATGGATTTACTATTGACGACGATTATCGTCTGGATGTCATTAAATTGATTTAAAAAAAACAAGTCATTTAGTCGCAACTTTAAGGGTCCAGTTCATTCATGAAGCTCTGATTCTCCTTGTCCATGCTTGAGTGCCGCATTCCGTTCTACATATTTTGCATCTCAATGCAAATCGACCACCTACAACACAAATAAGTTAGATTTTGGGTTCCATTCAGATGAGACCGGGAATTGGCTATTCTTGCTGATGAGAAACAGGCACAGTGCTATTTTCTCGCTATTTTCTCTATATTCAAGATACCACCTACCTTCCCATGGACCAACCCCAAGTGAGAATGCTGAATCGACGCATGTACATAGTATTACACATCACATATTGGTTCAAAATGTTCCATACAGCCCTTTGATAAAAACATGCAGTTGACAATTCACAAGTATCCTTCCTCTTGAAACTCCAGTATCGAAATGGTCGATCAATCCTGAAAGTAGTATGGTAGGAACCAGTAAACGCTATTTTAGAGGAATGTTTCTCGAAAACTCGGCAAATCTTAACCTACCTAGTTCTTCCCCAAGACATGTACTGCAAACCTTGAATGGAGTACTCAGTATGCCATATGGTCACTGGGAAAGTATAATCGGACTCCGGAGTGCTCCGAGAGTAATGATATCTGGGGTAGACCGTAGACGGGAGAAGTCAGAATGGAAGGAGGGGTTTGGCATATCCATGGATTACTCCGCAGTACTCGGTAGCACAGAAGCTAAGAATCAAGAACGGCTTATTTCAAAGTCACTTTTTAATTGACTCCGGAGTCCGTTCCAAGTTTCGAATGAAACTTAAAACTTAAAAGGGATTCACGGCCGTAAAGGCCACGGCAATGGAGGACAAAAGTTCATACTTTGGATTCAAGGTGACACTTGAAGCACGGGAGAGGACCTTTCACGCCCCGCTTTCCCCCGAGCCCCCTAATCTATAAGATAGCCTTCGTATGCCCATTTGTGGTAGGTGTCATCGGTCAAGGCGTCTGCACCGATGGAAAAGGTGAAACTGGCTAAAGTGACGGTCATTCTGCTGCCACGTTCACTGTGGTTTCTGGCTGATGGCAAGAGAGCGCCTCGATTTCTCAAAGCCCCAAGTGCTATCGTCACTGACGAATAGCAGACTGAGTCACTGGACTTGTTGACATTGCTGATAACCGATTTTGACGATATGTGAATACCCGTGGAGTGAATCGAGCGCAGTGATATTCAGTCCTGCTCTAGCACCATAACAGCCAAGAAGAGCATAATCTGGCAAGGGGACAATAGCAGGCACGAATCAAAGCTTTCGTCTTTAATACAACATCTACCAAGAGGCAAGACATGCAAATCTCGATGCTCACAGTGACCCTGAGGCATACTGACTGTGACTGAACTTCCATAGAGATCTCAGATCTCATTTCGATCGCGATTGGTATGTACCGTATCTGGAAAATTGAGATTGGTTACTCGAGTTCGTAATTTCTGCTGGGCGGAGATCGTGAGGACATATTGTACTCAGTCAGGCTACAACTTCTGAACGGGTACATAAGACAACAAGGATTCCTGTATGGGATCTGGTTCGAATATAAGGACAACGACGAGGAGTCCTATGAGTGTTAGTCCTGCACAATCCATGATTGTATATATGCGCGAGAGCGGCAATGAAATGAGAATCAGGACTGGAGGGGTATCGACTCTTTTGACAATAGTCGAACGGCTTTCTGCCTCGGTAGATTCTGCAGAGACATAGCAACTTAGCAAGGCTTCTTCGTGTTGCAATGTCTCTCAATGCCCCACAGATACCGTTGAATACGTAAACTGATGACTGGCCGCGCAAGCCCAGGCTGTTTCTCTGCAAAAGCCGATAAGGCGACAATTTCCTGGTTCGTGCGAGAAGTCAATCCCTTAGTTATTATTATTTTCAGAGAGGGGCTGTCGGCACAGAACATGGAACCGACGAGATAACTTGGACGGGCAGCCTCAAGTTCTCAACTCGATTTGGTGGAGTCGGACGTTGTGACGAATACGAGTCGACAATGACAACGCATTTCCCGTGATCCATCGGGACGGACTGCGTAGACACCGATGATCATACAGCATTGCGGAAGCTTGATTCAGGTTTATCAGTGGAGAGACTGCGGGAGGATTTGCCGCTTTGTCCCGTCAATTAAAGCTTCTGTCTCTTAAATGGTAGCGATGTTTCTTGCAAGGATGGAGCACTGGAGCAGTATCGTTGGCATTTGGAACTTGGATCATGGATGAAAGGATGTCTTGACTCTCGAGTCTCGACCTTCGAGCGATTTCACGGTCGGCAGCGGCTGGTTACCTACCAAGCCAGGCTGAGCGACCAGCAAACCGACTAGTGGTAGCTAGAGGGCTCTCTACTCATCTAGATCCAAAGCAAAGGCAACGACGGTCGACCTGAAGGACCACGAAGACGGCCCAAGCCCGTGACCACGTCAGTTACCGTCAGTTACCGCCAGCGAAGGCTGGTTCGCCAACAGATGGATTTAATGACTTCTACAATAATACGCACTGGATCTGAGAGAACGAGAGCAAGCATCCTTAGATGGCCTCAGTAAAGCCCTGAAATATCAAACCCCTCTGTAGGTATATATCGTCGGATCTAGAACCCTACATCATGTCGATGAATTTCTTGCCAAGCCTACTAAGGCTGATGCGAAATTGACTGCTGCTGGGGTGCTAAACGTGGGTGACGGCGCCACTTTGTACTCGGTCTGGGCCACGCGGATACACCGTCGAGGATACCTCGCTGTCTTGGCCAAGTTGCTTTGTACGGAGAAAAACTCTGTTGAATTCCTGGCCAGCCAAACCTTTCCCTCATCGCACGTCTCCTGACTTCTGACTTTGAAATCGATGCTCAGGGTGCCGATGAAGAGTCGAAAGTCGAAACGTACGTAACTTGGGAGAAAATCCCCCTTTCTGCGGGAAGAGAGCGTCGATACCAATGAGATCGACGCAGATCGAGTGGGTGGACTCGCCTGGACTCGGTTGGTCAAGGGACTGCCTTAACGCCTTATGGAAGATTAGGTTCTTTTTTTTTTTTTCTTTCTTTCTTCTCTCTCTCTCGTCCCCGGGGGCAAAAACTGTATGCCATATGGAGAACACAAGCGCAACCCACCCCTAGAGGTTTCGTTCTACGTCTTCCCCTTCTTTTTCCCTCCCTAAAAAATAATGGTTCGCACACAGTCTGCAATAAAAACACGAGCAAATAGTAAATATGATATGCGAGACATTTCCTAGGTTGTAAGAAAGGTGGCCCATGGTTCTGTGGCTCTAGGAGTGGTGATTGGTGTTCCTGGACAGGGGAGTGTTAAGTAGGGGACGTTCTAGGCCTTGATTGGAGAACCAATGTCTAGAGGTAATTTCGGCAAGTGCCAAGCTCAGGCGTGCGTTAGGATTCAGGAACAGGAAAACACTACTCCGTACGGAGTACCTGCAATGGAAACAGTTAGTGAGCACAGCCCAGCTAGACCTGGAGAACACAACACAGTGAACACACCCGTTGTACCTTCCCCGTAATGCTGTTTAAGTCGGCCTTCTAGATGCCCCCTAAGAGGCTAGTGCTCTTCTTCCATTGGAACCACGTATTAGAGGACTTGTAGACACGCACTTAGACTGCTGTGGCTTGCGTTTCCAGTGGTCCTGACTAGTTAATCTTGCTCCCCAGATGCGCCTCCAGTCCTTGTTTCCACTCACCTGGGCATTCACTGATGCAGGCTGGCTTGAAGTGGGCCTCATGTCGCCCCCCTGGAAGGGTCTGCGCTTTCCCCCTGGGTCAACCGTCAGTCTAATTCCTCTTCATCTCCCGCTCACCTCCCTCTTTCCTTCGCGTCCGCGATCTTCCCTCCTTCACAGCCGTTCGTCTTTCCCAGCTTTGCTTGCTGTTTTTCCCTTCGAGTTTTCCCATCCGACCAGAGGGACTTGTTCTCTCTCGCACACTCTTTTAGGAAACCTCCTTCACTCTCTCCAAATTTCGCGCTCAGTTTCAGGCGACTCGCCTTCGATATCCCCACAACAAACACCAAGGCCCCCTGCCATTTTACTTCCTGTACAGACAACAAAGCGTGCGACTGGCTTGCCGTGACGTTATGTAGGTCCATCTTTTTACTGTCTACCTATATGGTTGATTCCTTCTATTCTGGCCTAAATGTCAGAGTGTCCTGGTCTGTGAAAACAATCCAATCGCCTATCCACGCGTGGGCGAGTAATAGCAACCAATTTTTGTCAACCCCATTTTCTTGTTTTACTTGAGAAGAACCCACTTCCCGACTCCTATATCCCCTGAGCTCTTGACATCTAACCGTGTTCTTTACAATGTCAATCTGAGAGTCGTCGGCCATTGCAAGGACTAAGCTAATTGGCAATGCTCTTTGCATGCAGATAACCAGTCTTTCAAGTCAATCTACACAGCAAGCTGTGACGCAATTGTCAATCATTCGCGCCAGAATTAGCAGCACTACACCATGAAGTTCAACTCTGTTGCTCTCACCCTGGCCACGGCTGGCTCCCTTGTGGCCGCCCAGCACCACCACCAGCACCGCCATCACCACAAGCGTGAGACTGTCACTGTGACTGGCTCAACTGTCATTGAATATGAACTCAACGGCAAGCAGATCTCTGCCGACGAGGTCTGCAACGGCATTGCCGCCGGTACCTTGATGTGGGCTGACGGTGTCGCCCCTGCTGGTGCTTGCCAGGCGTCCAGCGCCGCCCCCAGTACCACCTCTGCGCCATCTGTCTCGCTCAAGGCTGCCGAATTCATCGAGACCGCCGTCGCTGTTGCTTCCTCGTCTTCCAGCAGCAGCTACGCTGCCTCTTCGAGCTCTTCCAGCTCTGCTCCCGCCTCTGCTAGCAGCAGCTCTAGCTCTTTGACTGCTACTGGCCTCGATGCTGACTTCCCTGATGGAGAAATCGACTGTGGCACTTTCCCCTCCCAATACGGCGCGCTCTCTCTGGACTACCTTGGATTGGGCGGCTGGTCCGGTATCCAGTACGTCACCATCGCCAACGACCTCGTCACTGCCATCGTTACCGCCGTTACTGGTGACGCCTGCAACGATGGCGCTATGTGCTCCTATGCCTGCCCTCCAGGCTACCAGAAGTCTCAGTGGCCCACCGAACAGGGCTCCACTGGCCAGTCCGTCGGTGGTCTCAAGTGCGAGAACGGCAAGCTGCACCTCACCAACAGTGCCCTTTCTAAGAAGCTCTGCATTCCTGGCGTTGGTGGTGTCCAGGTTAAGAACACGCTCGGTGACAACGTTGCCGTTTGCCGTACCGACTACCCTGGTAAGTTTGTCCGAACGCTACGACCCGTTCATGTCGTGGGAATTGCCGCTAACAGGTTACCCAAGGTACCGAATCCGAGACCGTCCCTCTCAGCATTTCCAACGGAGAGATCCACCCCTTGACCTGCCCTGACGGTGCCACCTACTACAAGTGGCAGGGCCAGATCACCTCCGCTCAGTACTACGTCAACCCCAAGGGTGTCTCCACCGAGAAGGGCTGCCAGTGGGGTGATGGCAGCGAGCCCATCGGCAACTGGGCTCCGATCAACCTTGGTGTTGGTCAGAACAATGGCAAGTGGCTCTCTGTCTTCCAGAACAGCCCTACCACCAACGAGAAGCTCGACTTCAACATTAGGATCGAGGGTGACAACCTCAGCGGATCTTGCAAGTACGAGGACGGTGTCTTCTACAGCGAGACCGGCTCCAACGACTCTGGTTGCACTGTAAGTTTTCCTGCTCTGATTTCAACGCTTTTGAATGTTGTATTGACGATTGTGCTTGATAGGTCGAGGTTCTTTCCGGCACTGCCACCTACGTCTTCTACTAGATTAGACCAGCGTCGGCGTCAAAAGCATGAAGGCAATAGAATTATAGGCCATTTTCGCGTCAAGGTCTAGTCTTCCATTTGGACTATATTCACGCTTTTGTGATCCGCCTATCTCACGATCTGCTGTTGCATGCTCTTGCTTCTTCTATGTATCTTAATTAACTATCTTATGTGACTCGGAGTCTCCCTCCTTGTTGCATTTGCGACGTCTCCTTGCCTGTTGTGGAGACAACTGTGGTTAGATTTAACTTCTACTGCGAGGTCAAGCAATTTTTTTGATTTCCGTTTTCTTGCCATTGCTTCTTCTCTTGAACGGTATCAATTGAAATTGGCAGCACTACCACTTGGGACAAGATGCGAAATGACCGGCAATCTAAAGTCAACGGTGGCGATTGGCCCTGGAGTTGCCCGTCATGTCTAGATACCCTGGGAGTGATAGTCGCTTTAGCAATCAACCCAATCTCGGGTGTTTTTACTCTTTCCCTTTCTCGCACCATTTCCGTTCATGTATTTATTTCCCTGGTCTTTTCGTTTCTGTAGTTTTCAAATCGATTATTATCGCCCTTTGCCTGCCCTTTGCGGTTCCATCAGTGTCTCCTATGAGATAGGCGGGCTAGTAAATGTAGGTGTAATGTTTCACATTGCATATAAGAGGCATGTCAGATTTACGTCATTACACCGTCTCATCTGTGTTGTACCAGAAGGGGTATATATAGCCTTCCAAGGATTGCATTTCAGGGTGGTTGTTTCGCCTGAAACATCCTTCGAAGCCTTCGTTTTCTTCCTGTAGGGTCGTCTGAAACCGTGCCGTTGCCGCCCTGTGGCCCTGATAGAGTCATTTGCCTGGACTCAATTGCTGCACTGCACTTTAAGTTTAAAGCCTGTTGCATAAGATAGCCACAAATCATGACATTGGGTCGACAAGGTCAACGTCTCAAAGTCTAATAAGATTCTCTATCTGTTTGGCATACTGTACAGATATCCTCAAAACCCATCTTCTACACCCCGAGCCTTCTCTGCCTCACGCCGTTCGTCTGTCACATCCCACCACCATTGGTTTAAAGGGTCCCTGTTAACTGTGGCTTCGCCCACCCCATTTCTCATCTCCTGGGTCTCGTCCCATGGCTTCGGGCTCAAGATGTAGTGGACATTCTTGACCTGGTCGTCGCGCCAGATAGGGTCATGCACGCCTTTCCATCTCAATGTCTTGAGCGCGTTGTATATATATGGAAGGGCAACCCATCGTCCGGGGAACGCATCAGAAAGGAGAGATTGGTCGGCGAACTCGTAGTTCTGGGTCGATGCAGGTGTCGACAGAAGGCGGGTGATAGTATCATAGGCTTGCTTCGAGGGATTGACGACTTGTAGGCCGCCGTTCGGCATGGTGTGAGGTAACGTGGGAGGTGGGCCTTCTTTTTGAGCGATGTCCGGAGTGGAATGTTGGGTTCTGAAGGCACAATTCGATGGTATCCTGATTGATAAATGATTTGTTAGAGTCAATGGGCGCGCTTAGAACGGGAAGGTGGGATTCGGTCAGAACAGGTGATCTCCTTCATACCAGTCCTTAGGATAGTGTGGTTTCTTCAGAGGATTGCAGAGACACGCATGGCTCGCCGCAAAAACCCGATTTCCAGTTCCTCCTAGCTCCGGGGGATCCAACTCGAGCTCCATAAGTTCATCCATGTTTCGGACGACCAACATATCACTGTCCAGCTGGACGACACGCCCGTATTCGGTCAGTGAGAAGGGAGTGAGCTTGCTCCAGCAATCGTAGAATCGGGCATCGTTGCTGTAATCTTTATGGGCTGATGGAAGCAGGTAATGGACGTGTTTCTTGAGGATTCCACGGGCATCAAGAGCTGCATGTCCTTCAGCAGGAAAGGAGTCTGTGTAGAGGGCTATCAATGGGTACTTTGACCCAGCCTTCTTTAACGAGTAGTCAAGGGTGAGAAGTCCCGGGAGATAAGCGGTGTTCGTGATCAAAGCCGTCCATACTGCGATTCGATAAGAATGCGACAAAAGCATTGTGAAGTATGGATGTGGTTAATTGGAGGTACCTTTTCTGGAGGGTGTCACCCTCTTCGAAGCCGCCATTGGAGTGAATGGGTGACGCGGCGACGTAATGCGGAGACCTGCAATCACAATTGACGAATGGAAGTATAATAGGAAACAGTCAATAAATTGATCAGTTGCTATAGAAGAAGCATTAAAGCTTTTTCTGATAGGATATGATTTTGTAGGTGATCTATAAGATCTATGTGTTGGAATGACGGTCTTTGAAAGATGATCACAGAGTACCAAGTGGGGAAGATACGAAAGATAACAAGGTCAACGATAAGCTCACGATGACAATTGAAAAGCAGGTTTACAATGGCAAGGCGATCCACAACGAAGATTCTCTAAGAAACAAGACCTCATCTGAAGACCAAAAGCTGCCAATTGGCTCCAGACTGCCGAAGGTCAAAAGGTGGACGGCCGTTGTAAGCAAGGAGGGGGAAGATGGAGCAGTCCGAGTCCCGAGTCCCGACAGGCACATGGCTCACCCCTACAAGGAAAGGCGCAATCAAGTTGCCTGCTGACATAACAGCTGATACAACTCACTAACGTCACATGACCTGGGGTCGCGAGACTCGATTCTGGTTCGCGAGGCACGTGACTTCGGACGCGGACGCGCCTTCTGCTTGGACGACTTTTGTATACAACTCATGAAGATGAACAGGGAAGGTGGCATCTCGAGGCAATTGTCGAGCATCAATTCACATTTTCTATCGACCACCTTTCGTCAATCAAGCATGACAATCCTTACATTCCTTTAAAGGGTCAGTTGGCGCTGCTGCGCGAGACCCGCGGTGGAGCTCGTGAGCCCTCGTCGGCGCCTATAGAACGCGTCTCGGGCTGTAAGCGTGGATTTCCGCGAGAGGACGAGACGCACCGCTCCGGCAGGCATTCCTCCACCACAACCCATCCCTCAAACCCTTTTCTTCAATGTTCTTGTGCTTTCTCACAGAACAATTTCATTTCCGCCCCAGCCTCCTGGCCCTCTTGTGGGAGGCATCTCTCTCTTTTTATCACTCTTCCCCTCCGGTCGTCCATCCCTTCTCTCTTCATCCGTCTTGTGTGTCTTGTCTTGAATAGAGGTGTAGACCCCTACACGAAAACTCTCGACGCGAGCCTCCATTAATTTCTAATTGCTAGGTGAGGATATCCAGAAGATAAAAGCCTTGATTGTGCTTTCTCCATAGCATAACTCTGCTTGGCTCGACTTGATCATGGAGTCCTCTCCTCCAAGGAGCAGTTCTACTGCTCCCATAGCAGGCATCAAACGTCCGGCATCCCTGCTACCTGCTTTCGAGCCATTGAGCTCTTCGCCTTCTCTACCTCGCCCACAGAAGCGTGTAGCTCGCGAATCTCATGGAATTGTCTCGATGTATCCGACTCCCGTGCCAACATCGTCGACCCATATCATGTCCTCCTCGCCCCCTCGTATGCCATTGACTCGACCCATCTCACGGCGTACCTTCTCCACGGCCTCTGAACGAGCTCCTTTATCCGATGTTCCGACTTTGATGCTTCACGAGAACGGCGAGCCCCTTCTGATGGGTAGATCGAGCGCGTCGTGCGACCATCAGCTCTCTGCCAATCGTATGATCTCACGGGTTCACGTCAAGGCTGTATATAAGCCAGCCCCCAATCCCTTCGACCGAGATAGGGTTGAGATAATGTGCATGGGATGGAATGGGATTAAGTTGCACTGCCAGGGCAAGACTTATGATTTGGCTAAAGGCAAAACTTTCACCTCAGACATCAAAGATGCGGATATCATGATCGATGTGCACGATGCCCGTGTCTTGCTTCAATGGCCACGAGATGATAGGAAGGATTGTGCAGACTCGAGTTCAGACCGATCTTGGGAGGAGAACACCCCAACTGGCAATGTTCAATCCCGCCGGGGCTTACAGGATAGTCCCCTGGCAGAGCGCCAGCGCTTGGTCTCTCCAATCTCACCGTCGCCAGCAGTCCAGTCACTCATCCCACCATCGTCGCCATTGTTCACCCCCACTCGTGCACGAAACTCCGTTGTGGTATACGAGGATGGACCGTCTCCTGTTCGCCGCAACAACCCGGCAGATGCTTCTGCATCTCAACTCACACAGATTTCCTCTCAGAGGATCGGTGCACTTCTGCAGAGCTCGCAATCCAGCGACCTCAGTGACCTCGCCAAATCTGATGACTTCTCCGACCATGATGAGGAAAACGACCCGATAGTCCACTCATTCGGACCCTTTGGAGAGAACCTGCTTCCACGCATGGCGTCATTTACCGCTGACGGATCGCCTATTCGCTCTGCTCGCTCTCCACGCCACCTGCTACCTGTGCAGCCCTCTCAGACAACCCAGCCTGCAAGGGAACCGACAAAGGCATCTGAAAAGAAAGATGAAGAAGCATCCAAGTCTGAGCCAGTCGATGAGAATATTGAACGGATTCAGAATCATGCCATCAACCAACTGGCATTCTCACGACTTTCGTCAACACCCTTCTCAACCATAGTGAACAACCTGCCACCAGGCTACTGGAAAAAGGATGATCGCAACCAGGGCGTCTCCAAAACCGAGATACGATCCATTCTCGATGCTACTAAATGCATCGGAAAGGTCGCCAGAGAAGGAAAAGATGCTGCAGGCAAACCGCTAGAAAGCGAGTACTACTACATCCCCGACTTTGATGACGATGAAATGCGACGAGAAGCTGTTGTCAATGATTTGAGAAAGCCGGGTCTGCGTAACTGCAGAAAACAACACAAGGTTCGATCCATTCTGTCCCCTTAACTGTTCATCTATACACCATGCTAATGACAAATAGCAATATTTCTGGCGCAAGCCGAAATAGCGTTAGGCTGGGTTCAACTGGCCTTTCTCCTTGCCAACTTCTTGATGTCTTTCTCCTATGTCCTATATGTTCCTGCCCATGGATGATTTCCGTTCTCAGTAAATAGTTTTGATGTCCCCTTTATCCTTTTACGTTCAAGGACTCGCATAGCGTGGCGTGGGCATACCCTGTCTGATTGGCTTATGGTGGTGTACGATGTATAGTTTGGTTGTTTCCCCTTTTCCTTTAATGTCTACGTGCCCTCCAGGAGTCTGAGTCCCATCTTATTCCCCCTTATGTGCGACGTCTAATTCTGTTGCATTTTCATCCCATATCCTTGCACTGACATGTATGCCCCTTTGGCATCTATTCTAAAAGCCCGTTCTTCCTTTCCGTGACAGAGGTTGTCTTTTTTTATCATGCCTGTGAGAGACTACCATTTCTCGAGCCTCTCTTTCACTCCTTTCTATCTCGCTTCCTCTTGGTCGCAACTGAATGCCTTCATATGTATGTTCGTGTATGGCGAAAGTTTAGACACAATGATGCCATAGATTATCAAAATTAGTAGAAGAATCAAATTTCTTTGCTTTCGGGGAATTGTCCTTATGGTCTTTATGCCAAATGCTCAAGATGTGTCCATTAGGACAGATATACGATCTCGTCGTAAATTGAAGTTCGAAACGAAATGCTGATCTTGTCTTATCAAGTCCTAGGGTTGATCTCAACCGTCCATTATTCTATCCTATCCCATAGGGACTGAAGTCCGACGATAGAATCCTGCGTAAAATACTGTTAATTCTAAGCACTCTGTACCTACGCACTTACCACCAAACCATAGGCTTTACATCAGTTAAAACCCATTTTCCGTCCAACAACAGCTAGACCACCACTACCTAGTCTTTACACCAAACCAAGTTTAGCAAGGCTCTTGGTCGTGATTTATAGCCGAAAGTGCTTATCCGAGTGTAATGCGTACGCAGCCATAATCTCGTGCTCAAATTATCATTTCATTCCTAAGCAATGAGCAAACTCGATACTTGCTGAAAACCCGGAGAATTTGACAAAACACAACCCGCAAAGCAAATGGTAGGGAGACCCATAGCAAAACGTCATTTAAGACGGCAAGATGTATGATCCCATCCCAATATCTGGGAGTGGTTCTATTCGAGTCCACACCGGGTTACAGCTCCTCAAGCCTTTTTTTTTTTGTTCATGACCCATTCTTGTCTTAGATCATCAATCTCTCGACGTTGGTCTTGATGGCTCTGATCTGAGCGGTCAAGTCACTGGCCTCGTTGGTGGTGATGCTGCAAGCGATGACAGGGCGAGAGACGCCGGTTGCACGTCCAAGAGCCATCTGATTCAAGAGAAACCGTTAGAAAGTTGTTTCTTAACGTTTGAACGAAAGTAGCAGGAACTTACCTTGCTGGGGACGTAGACGTAGGGGACGTTTTTGTCCTGGGGAATCAGTCAGCCAAAATCGGACTTACAGCTGGCACTGAGTTGGGGAAAATACCTCAGCCAGGAGAGGCAAGTGAAGGAGGATAGCAAGGGGAGAGGTATCGGCAGCAAGGATGATGAGCTCGGAAGTTCCACGGTTTAGAGTCTTCGTGGCTATATTTTGAAAGAACAATTAGCAACAATTAGCATCTCTGTACAACAGAAAAAGTCCGGGGGCAAGAGGGAAGGAGATGGAAATTTTCGAATCCTATCTAGTGCCCGGACAGAATAAGGGATAAAGCATACCTTCGTTGGCACCCTTCTTGAGCTGGCGGTAGTGGGAGGCCTGCTGGACCAGATCGAGAAGCGACTGGGTGAGGGCTTCGTCGGCCAAGGGCCAGGCTGTTTAGGACATAGTATTAGCCTCGATTCTTCTATCGAGATAGTCGAAACAAATAGTATTATATTCCAAGCTTTTGAGTGCGCAGAAGGAATGAACAAGGTCGAAAACTTACCAGCATTAGCTTGGTCAGACATGGTGATAATTAAGACGGAAAAAAAAAGTTGTGGTTTGCCGAAGGGTTCACTGCCTCTGCAATAGAAAAGTTAGCTTAAGAACATAAGACAAAGGGAAAAAGAAAACTGACAGTTAAAGCTTTGGGCTCGCCCTTTGTGTGACAGCGATGGATATTGCTGGGAGGTGGTGGTGGGATGTAGTTTATCGTCGGCCTACAAAAAGTTATCCAGAGCCTTACAGCCTTCGGCCCGTCCTTGCTCCGGTGCATTATATCAGCGGACGGATCGGTCCAGAAACTGTCACGTGGAGATGCGGTTTATTTAAGGTTTAGACACCTATCCCCTACCTGCGTGTTGCCCACTTTGAAAAAGGGTCACATGCTACTGCAAGGAGATGGCTGCATTGCCCATTACTTAATAACTCAATTGTTAAACTATCTCAATGGCATGTCTTTTGACAGCATGACATTAAACCTTTCTTGCCCAATCTACTCTGTATGTAGAGAAAAACTCAGATTCTTCTATTTTCGATATGAATCGTTGTCGATCAATGGCCCTTTCCTCTCTTCATAATGCTGATTCATCTTGTGATCAAGTGCAGAATGGAAGTCATCTTTGTACAACCTCTTAACTGATGCCGTACTTATGATGGTAATGGTTACCTTCTAAAAGAACTGCAGTGGAGCAGTAGAGGGCTAAGATACAAGATGCCATCTTAATTCTTTCCAGCAATATATGGGCTTTCCCCTCAGTCTCAAGATAGAGGTTGGCAGTATACTGAAGGAGCAGGCATATTACATTAATATAGGTGTCTGGCGCCTACTATAGTTCTTTTGGTGGGGGGGGATACTATGGTAAGATGGAAAGAGTATGCAGTTTGCTGACTTTATTAAATAAAAAGAAGATCTGGGAATGGAAGTCATGGAGGACCTCGAATATCTATCCAGAAGGATAAACAAACTATTGCAATATTCCATACTGCAGAATCAACCAGATAGAAGAGCAGCGAACACGCGCTCGCTCATCTAGAATGCTTATTCTGGAGCAGATGACTTCTAGCTTAGCACTCACCTTACTAGTTCAGATGTAGCAAATACTGCATTTATCCATGCCTACTCCTTGCCAGACTTCCGTTACACAAGCATCTCAACTTGTAAGCTAAGCAAGCTCCAAGATAATGTAGTTGCAGGTATACGAACATGACCGGGTCCCGACGTCAACGCGCAGGCACTCCTGTGGATTTCGCCACATCCTTCTCAAGCACCTATATCTAGAGAAATTCCCTTTACACATTTTTTAAATCACACTGCTAACTGAGCTCTTCCATGTCAATAATTGTGGTTTCAAAAAAAATCCACTGTATGCTTTTTGATCTCCTCTGCTGGCAGACTTGGTTGGGGTAACTGATCCATTGACAGGACGACCCCGCTTCCCATTATCCAAACCTCATCCAACCATCCACCGCCACAGTCAATCGGCTGATTCAGTCCTCAATTTTGTTTTAAGCGACCGAAAAAACCCAAGTTAACCTTACATACCAATCCCCGCCATTTTCAGAACCAAAAATGACATCTACCGGTCATCAAGGCCCTTTCGCTGAACCCACACCCCAGGAGCAGATGGTACTGCTGCCAGCAGATCGAACCAAGACCAGCAATGGTGAAGGATCTTCGAGCGTCTCAAATTCCAGTCATACGGGTCAATCTTCGGAAAAGTTCTGGAAACCTGTCTTCAATCGCAAGCAAAGCTGGAGTGAGCAGGATCAGAAACATGCGCTTCAGGGAAGACTGCTGAGTGCCGAGAAAGGCAAGGAATCTGGATTCACGGAGACTGCGCACCGCACTTGAGATCAGTCGCAAAGAATAAACTGCTTGTTTGGTTTCTTTTTACCCTTCGACGTGATCGGGACTTTGGGGATAATACGGGTATGTTGTGGACAGATGACGGTCGTCATGCTACTCTGGCTATGCGAACACGATTGCCTTTCCTCCCCCCCCTCCAGCATTCTGCGCGAGTTGCGTTGGTTTCTTCTTGTTGTGCTTCTCTATGCGTTGTGGAACACTGGGAAAGGCCGTATTAGCAGGCGATTCTTACTAATGTGATAACGATTTTGTTGATGATCTGAGATCTCCGGCGATCTATACGTCTTCGCTCGGTTAGTATCATAGGCATGCTCTGGGATAGGTATTTCATAATATAGTTAAGGTTTGGATTAAAAGCGTCAAGGGCATGGTAGTAGGGCTATCGAAAGAAGGTGCTTTGATATCGATGGGTCAGCTTTCAATCGAGTATCAGATATAGAGAGGCACATACAGAAGGGGCGTATTACCCCCACCTCCAATCAAAGGCATTCCGCCTCAATACGTACAGCAGTGGATGGTTCTAAAACATCCCTGAGAGGTTTGAATTGATATCTTACGAGTGAAAATCATGTTTCCGTAGTGGCATCGCTCCAACCATCAGGCTCCGGACGGAGTAAAGTCCGGGGTGGATGTCGATAAACTCCGTTGCGATCGTTGCCCGCTTTGCAAGTCAAAACCCGCCTTCCCTTCCTGTCGGCTCCCACTTCGCCGCAACTGCCCATCTTCACACTCTCAGTACGCTGCAAGGTCTTACAACAAGCCTTGAAGCACTGCATCAGTCGCTGCAGAAAAGGCAACGGCTTTATCTGACACACTGTGCGTCGTCTCTGCCTTGCTTCACCAATGTGGCGTTCAAGTCACTCATGCGCTTTCCTTTCGGACTCTCTGAAAGGACCCCACGACGATTGAATTGATTCCCGCCGATCGCTGCTGCGGACAGCGCACGCTCATAAAATATGGAGCGCCAAAGAAAGCGTATGATATCTCGCCCTGCTCTGCAATCATTTTATCGACCTGTAACTACAATATTCTGACATCTATCTGAATCTAGGGGAGCTCCGCGATTTGAATGAGAGAGCTTGGGCTGGCGAGACTGGTACGGCATCCGTCTAAGCTTCCATTTTCAGGACCCGTCTCTTGAGTCCGCAAACTGATTCCTTAACTTTTGAACTAGACTTCTTCCCGGTCAGTAAATCGCTCGACTCTGCCTTGAAGAAAAACACCGCCTTTATCAAGCGTCTCCGCACCGGAATCACTGCCTCCTCTCAGCAAACGTTCCTTGCCGACATCCGTACTCTCTCACTTCACAAGTATCTTTCAGAGATCATCTCCGCATGCTATGAGGGTCTATGCAAGCTCAAATCTCCCGGGGAGATTGCGGCTGGCGTGGAAATCACCAGCGCATTACATCAGCGATTCGGACCAAATGAATTTACAAGGCAAATTGGATGGCTGCTGGGCCGAGGTTTCAGTACGCCAGATAAAGCACAGTTGAAGGCTCTTAGTCCAGAGGTGCGGGAACGTGAGGAGAAGGAGCGGCTTTCTCGGCATCGAGTGCTCCTCAGAGTCGTCACGGAGCTTTGGCTCGTTGGAGTTTTGAAGACCCTTGATGACATCGAACGACCGGATGACGTGGGTGTAAAGGGCAAAGATGGCGTCGCTGGTATCGGTGCGAAGATCCCCGATGGCCCCTCTAAAGCCAAGGCATCTCCATCTGCCGCGAAGGGAGACCAAGACAAGGAGGCAGAACCCTTTCCGTTGGAAGTTTTGAAGGATCTCCTCGGACATGACCGCGACCATACCAACCTGCCACTAGCTGTATTGTTTGTCAAAAGTTTCAGCTGGGACATATTAGGCGTCAAACAAGTAGAAGAGGGGCGGAAGACAGTGGAAGATGATGGAGCTACGACAACCGCCACAACTGCGGACGCTGCAGCTGGACAAGAGGACGAAGTCGGCACGGCTGCAGAGAACGATCCCCCGCTTACTTCGGAAAAACTACAACTTCGCTTCAGAAACATCTTGAACCGCTATTTAGAAGATGTCAAAACACACGTCGTTCGCGATCAGAAAGCTCTGGCAGCCCAGAGTCGTCGAAATGCCGAGGCATATGTCAAGAGCGGTGAAATTTTTGAAGACCGTCAAGCGAATTTCGAAAGGCAGTCGAAATCTCTTGAGAAACTCATAGCAAACACCCAGGTCTTGTGCGAGGTTCTAGGAGTGGACATGCCGGATCTGGCTGAGCAAGAGGCGACGGATCCTTCGTCAAGTGGCGGAATTGGTCTTGTCAAAACCGCTGAATACCTGCGCGGCCAAGGAGAAGGAGCGGGTATCTGGGAGGACGAAGAGGAGCGACGATTTTATGAGAACCTGGTTGATCTTAAAGGCAAGGTGCCGGCTGTCCTACTGGAAGACGGCAAGAAGAAGAAGAGCGAATCGGATGACCTGGTCAAGAAAAGAGCGGATGGCGAGGTGACCGCCGAGCCTACGACAGACAAGCCAGAAACAGCAGACCCAGCTCAGCCTTCGGAGGAGAAACCGTCCACGGAAGCAGATGATCAATCCATGGCCATCGCAAGCAAGACCGTTGGAGCTCAAGTGGATGCCATATTGGCAAAACTTCCTGAGCTGCAGACCAAGGAACAGGTGGACCAACTAGCACTAGACTTCTGTTTTCTCAATTCGAAGGCTTCGAGAAACAGGCTGGTCAAGGCCTTGTCCGATGTTCCAAAGGGCCGTACTGATCTTCTGCCTCTGTACTCACGTTTGGTTGCAACGCTTGGGCAATACTTGCCAGATATTCCCCAAGGGCTGATTACCTATCTCGACGACGAGTTCAGGAGCCTTCAACGCCGAAAGTCAAAGGAATTCCTCGGACAAGTCCGAATGAGCAACATTCGATACCTTGCAGAGCTGACTAAATTCGGTGTCGTGCCAGAACACATCATCTTCCACTGCTTTAAAGTCTCTCTTGACGAGTTCTCGCGCATGAACGTCGAGATAATTGGCCACCTGCTGGAGAATTGCGGCCGTTATCTGCTTCGAAACCCGGAGACGTCGCCGAGAATGGCCTCATTCTTGGAGACTTTAGGCCGAAAAAAGACTGTTCAGCACCTAGGTCAACAAGAGCGAATGATCATTGAAAATGCAATGTATTACGTCGACCCTCCGCCGAGACCTGCCATTCAGCAGAAAGAACGCACGCCGGTCGAGCTATACATTCGACGCTTGATATACTTGGACATGAACAAACGCAACTACACCAAGATCCTAAAATCAATTCGGAAGCTCCACTGGGAGGAGCAAGAGGTGAGAAATCATGTAGCCTTGTACCAAACCCCGCTAACCTTGCTCCCAGGTTGTTGATATCCTAGAACGTATCTTTAGCAAGCCAGTGAAGGTCAAATACGGCAACATTCACCTTCTGGCTATACTTGTCAGCGCTCTGTATAGATATCATCAAGATTTCGTGATTGGGATCGTGGACAACATTCTCGAACAGATCACGTTGGGGCTTGAGCAAAATGATTTCAAATTTAATCAGAAACGCGTTGCTGAAGTGAAGTACCTCGGGGAACTCTACAACTACAAGATGATTGATTCTCCCGTCATCTTCGACACCTTGTATCGCATTGTCACTTTCGGTCATGGTAAGTCTACCTGACATCGGGTTATCACAAATCTGTATGCTCACTTTTTTACAACAGAAGGCGGCACGCCAGTACCCGGTAAGATCAGTATCTTAGATCTACCGGACGATTTCTTCAGGATTCGTTTGGTTTGCACACTTCTTGACACGTGTGGCCATTGCTTCGACCGCGGTTCTGCCAAGAAAAAGTTGGACTTCTTCTTGACATTCTTCCAGGTATTTTAACCAAATAGTGTCCGACGAATGATGTCCATAACTGACATCACCTCTAGTACTACATGTACACGAAGGATCCATTACCAATGGACATTGACTTCCTTGTCCACGATACTTATTCAATGACACGTCCTCAATGGAAGTTAGCTGCTGATCTGCAAGAGGCGACCCGTTTGTTCAGTGAAGCAGTCGCGCAGAACTACAAGATTCAAGATTCCGAGCGTCCAATGGAGCCTGATGACGAGGACGTAGAGAGTAGCTCGTCCGACGATGGTTTAGAGGACGATGCAATGCCCGAGATTGACGACGAGCAAGAGTCTAGCGAAGAGGCCGAAGTAAGGTCTTGTCTAACCTACAAGTTGCACCGAGGATTTGTGGACTAATGCAACCCAGGTCTCTGGTCCCAATGCGGAACAAAATGGTGAAAGCGAATCCGAGGAAGACGAGCAAATCTTCGTGACTCGTCAAGAGGAGGAACGCGATCCAGAAGCTGAAGCTGAATTCGACCGCGAGTTTGAGAAGATGATGGCAGAGAGCATCGATTCGAGGAGATTCGAACGCAAAGCCATTTTTGACATACCTCTGCCCATGAAACGTGCTGGTCGCGATGCCGTAACTGCCGACAACACTCCTTCCGAGGTCTCACCTGCGCCCGCCAATACCATGGCCTTCTCCTTGATGACCAAGAAAGGAAACAAGCAACAGGTTTGTGTAGACTTTTAGCTGGGCAATGACAACGTGGATACTAACGATCTCTGTAGACTCGCACCATTGACCTGCCATCCGACTCCAGTTTCGCCATTGCCATGAGAAGTCAGCAGCAAGCCGACCGCGAAGAACAGCAGCGCATCAAGAACTTGGTATTGAACTACGAGATGGCGAATGAGGGTGAACCGAACGATGGTAAGGAGCAATGCATTATGTCGACAGGTTCTTTTCTTGGGTTGGCATGGGTTAACCGGATATTAGGCCTTGAAAAGCGTACTACTCC
This sequence comes from Hamigera avellanea, assembly GCA_027569715.1. Classification (NCBI taxonomy): domain Eukaryota; kingdom Fungi; phylum Ascomycota; class Eurotiomycetes; order Eurotiales; family Aspergillaceae; genus Hamigera; species Hamigera avellanea. The sequence continues at coordinate 374,717 of JAPDKU010000004.1, forward strand.
TCAAAGAATGGATAAGTCGAGTGCGAATCGAGCGGGTTTCCGTTCACGAAAGCTTCAACTTAGCGATGTCGACTGGTAAGGAGTGTGAATGTGCATGCCCAAATTCCTATACTATGTCCCTGCATGATAGGCTTTGATGGCCGATGGACAGAGTTCGTTCCACTTCGGCTTCGTTATCGCCATGCATAGGACTCGAGTGTGCATCGGCACTGCAGCATATCGGACTCGATGAAGAAGCATCAATACCACCCCATCTACACAGGAGAGGCGGGGGCCTGTACAGAGCAAGTCTCGACGGTCAGCTTGCACAGTCTCGTGTCAAGCATCTCAGTCTGGCCCCTTTGCATGATGAGCTGTTTCTGGTGACGATGCCGGGCGTTCGTATGATCGGTCACGCATACGAGATACATCTTATCTTTTCGTGAAACGGCCCATCTTTATCGCCGAGTTTCTTTTCGCCATACATGGTTTGGCAGGGACGAAAGCCATTCGCCAGTAAAATGTGATGGTGGGTCCAGCACAAGGTCGGTTCGACTGCACTACGTGCTGCATTTAAGCATCAACACACCTTTGGTCTTTCGGTGTCACGACATGGATCCAGGCAAGGACCGGTTGATTGCGACGCGGCCCGGCCGAATCCATCAAGTACTGCGAGATAGGGACATTCGAGCAGGGGAATTCAAATTGAACTTAGATAGCAAGAATGCCATTGTTTTTATCCGATCCCACAAGTACGGTCATGTCCGGTCGTCTAATTCTATTCCGTTCTTGCTTTTCAGATAGTCTAAAGGTACAATTACAGTACAGTACATGGAGTAGCAGAGCGAGGAAAATGAAATGCTGGGAACGAGTCTAGTGTGGGAGATGAGAAAGAAACGGAACAGAAGAATGGACGGATCAGGAAAGGGTATATATAATACAGCATTACACTGCCCAATCCTTAGTATCCCTCCCCCGGACTCATGCACATGTATCAGGACAATGTATGGAAGATTTTGAAACCAATCAATCCAGTCAACTTTCTTTAGATGGCGAGCGAGTAGGGAAATGCAAGAAAAAAAAAAAGGAATCTATTTTTCCGTCCGGGATTGCTTGGCGGCGTCGCTCTTGTCTTGAGCATCGTGCCATGACTTGGGAAGGAGCTCCTCGGACTCTGCTTGCTCGCCCTTCTCGGTGGCATCGGTCTTCATCTGCGAGTGGACCTGCTTGGCGCGAGCTCGCTTCTCGTCGGGGTGGGAGGTAGCGTCAGTCTCGGCAGCGGGGGGCTGCTGCTCCTCGGCGGAGGGAGCGGGAGCTGCGGCCTCTTCGTCGTCCTCGAGCTCAGCACCGTAGTGTTCGGGGTACCGTCTGAAGCAGTCTTGCATGCCCCTGTTGCGAGATAATCGAGTTAGCAAGCCGCTATTGAGTCCCTAATCTCATTCCGAAGCTGGTATGGAAATGACATACTTGAACTTCTCGATGCAATCGATCCCCTTGGGCTCCTCCTCGGAGAACACGAAGCAGCTGAAGGCAGCCTTGAACTCCTCTCCGCAAGGGCCGTGGGCCATGCCGCCCAGGCACGGGCAGTCCCAGTTGATCTCTCCGGTCTCCGGGTTGAACGCGGCTTCCTGGCTGGCCTCTTGCTCGAGTTCCTCGGGCGACTTCATGCCGCCGTCCAAGGCCGGTGTCTCTGCCGACGGACGTCGGGAATCATCTTGCGGAGCGGGTTCCTGCTGTGCGGCTCTCTCCTCGCGGATCTTGGGCTTGATGGAGTCGAGGGTCGGGAGGGCCGACTCTTGGACGGCTTCGGACTCGGACTTCTTGGAGCGGAGGGAGACTAGAGATGGTAGGTTTGGCAATTAGCTTCTTCTTCTTCTTCTTCTTCTTCTTCTTCTTCTTCTTCTTCTTCTTCTTCTTGCTTCGGGGCTAGCGAGTTCAATTGCATAGAGCGGGTGCTTAGGCATGCTGCACTGGTTCCATGTGAAGTAAGTTGAGTCGCATGGCATGGCGCAGCAGGTTATCCCAGGCCGCAATCGAATCTACAAAATTGAGTGCTTTCCCCGGGTGACGGACGACGTACACGAAGGTTCCTCGGCAAAGACACTGCTGGTGTTGTAGTAGTACACGGCACCAATTGCCAATCCCAGCCGGATAGCGGTATTCTTCCAGCTTCTCGACTTGTCGTCGGGACGAGCGGTGCTTATAAATCGCCTGTTGACGGGGGCACGGACTGCGACAGCAGGCGCGCGGAGGAGAGCTCTGGAGGCGGGACGGAACATGGTGAAGGATAGATGGAGGAGGGACGGAAGGAGAGGAAAAAGGAGGGAAGTTTGGAAACAGGCTCGAAGAATGCGAAAAGGAATGGGGGAAGCTATAGGAGGCAAAGGGCCGGCCAGACCGGTGCGAGGCGGGAGGTCGTGTGGAGGGCTTTACCAAAGAAACGAAGATGATGATTGATAAACTTCGACTCGATTCCGAACCGTCGCGGTGTCGATGCCTTGATGCCTGAGGCAAACAACGCGTTTTTCTGCTTAGTCATATGACGCCAATGCCAAGGATACATACAAGTTACAACCACTGCGAATCAACTTGATGGATGAGATAGAAGACAAGCATCTGAGACATGATTAGCTTTGATTCGACATTGATACAGATGGAGTGGGATCCCACTCAGTTCTTCCGTGACCATGCTGTGCCCCCCACTCCGTTTGCCCTGCTGATCTTAAACCAACCCATTAATGAAAGAGCATTTGAGGTATTGAGGAAGCATGGTGAGAAAATTACTGTTTGTGCTGTTTGATCTCGCACAGCTGAGCTTGGAGCCTTTTTGATTTGAGATTTGTCTCTTGTCGTTTTTGCTTCGGACCTATCCCCATCCCTATTCCTGGGTGCAACAAACAGTTAGTACATATACATATCCATTATCACCTGCTAATAATACTCGATTCAACTAGCATGTTTTGTCATCTGCGCCGATGGTGGCGCCAATCGATACTATGATATGATGCAGGCTCATGGGAAGGAGTCTACGGATGTAAGACGTTCACGAATCTCATCTTGTTGTAGTTTTTTTGGTCACCCGACCACCAAGGACATACATAGCCTTGGAAACGTGAAGTAACGTCGTCGAACACTCGCAGCTACCAAATACCATCGTCGGCGACCTCGATTCCATCCGTCCCTCCGTACGGAGACACTACGAGGGACTAGGTGTCCCCATCATCGAGGACCCGGATCAATATTCGACGGATTTCACCAAATGTCTCAAACATCTCCAAACGCATGCATCGGAAATTGTCTCGTCAGCAGGTTATTCCAGCCATGACCAGAATGGACGACCGTCCAAGAGCCAACGCCTCGAAATCCTAATCCTCGGCGGCCTCGGCGGCCGCGTCGACCAGGCCTTCTCGCAGATCCACCACTTGTACGCCGTGACCATGTCGATGAAGAAGCAGGCCGATAATGAACATGAGCCATCTAATCCCACCGAAGAAATCGCGACAACGGGAGACCTCTACCTCGTCTCCGAGGAAAGCATCACCTTCATCCTCCAACCGGGAAGGAATATCATCCGCACCCCCGGGACGAACAGACCGGTCAATGAAACGGATGATATCAGTAGCGGCAAAACCCACGCCTACGAAAATGATAAGCAGAGGCTTTACCTCGAGGAGAACGTCGGTATCATCCCCCTCTCCGGGCCCGCGAGGATCACCACTCAGGGATTCGAGTGGGACGTCAGTGACTGGCCGACAGAGATCGGGGGACAGATCAGCACGAGTAATCATATCCGCGCAGACGTGGTGGAGGTGAAGGCGACGGTTCCGGTGTTGTTTACGGCGGAGTTGGCGGTGAGGTTCAAGGTTGGGGGGAAGGCGAGGTGAGATTTGAGAGTTTCGGATTTGTTCAATAGTCAAGATATCATTTCGGAATCTTTTGGCTGAGTTTGTTGGAGAGTTTTTCGATGATCGAAACGTCATCTGCTGGTAGAGTTGGATGAGAGCCAGGTTGGACCCGTGGATGTGGTACCCAGCACGCAATGGTAAGTGATGGCTTACGAATGCCATTGGGAAATCAGGAAACTGCTTTACATTAAGTTAGTATCCTATGATCCTTCGACATCCTTCCCTCCCGGCAGTCCTTCAAACACCTTCTCCCCAGTAATGCCTGTGTCAATGTACTACCCTAGATACCTGGACCATACTGATAACAAGCAGGAGGAAAAGGGAGAGAGAACAGTCAAGAAAGAGATACAACAAAGCATCTGCACCGAGCTCGAAAGCCCAAACTATCAAAAAAACAAAACAAAGCACGATTATAACTCCCAATAGCCGACATCCCATCCCAGAAGAATGTAGTGCATGGATGAACCGAGATAATAAAATATCAGCGCAATCACTCACTACCCATCGTTTCCATCTCTTCTCCAATCCTTTCCAATAGGAATGATGAAAAACTCCATAAGAAAGAAAGGCATGTCCAACAACGCTTCCCTATCCTGTCGATCCAACCGACCCGAATCCCAAAAGGAAGAAAGAATGATCCTAAAGAAAAAAAAAAAGATCATACACGCTTCTGCCAGCAGCACTCCAAGCGGGTCCTGCCGCAGAAAACAAAAATCCAATGAGAACCTGAAAGCTTCCGAATCACCCAGCTGCTTTCGTTTAAGTAACGTACTTTTACTTCCTGAGGATAGCTTCGTACAAGGTCCCGATGGTGCCAACGGTGGCACCAGTGACCATTGCCGGCCATTGACCAGGAATCGACACGTTGACCTTCTCGATGGAGAAGTCACTGTACAGACCGAAGAAGGTGAAGTGACCCGCATACACCAGATACGCGATCAGGGCCTTTGTGAGGTTGAAGATCAAAGGGTCGAAGCTCACACCCTCCTGCGCAGCGGCCTCGGCCGCAGCAGCAGAAGACCTGCGTGTGGTACGACCGGGGCTGGCGACGCTGCTGGGTTGCGAGGCTTTCAAGCTGATGTTGAAGAAATACGCGAAGATCAATGGCAGGAAGACGCTGGTCGAAATCCACAGGGTGAACGGAGCCCAGAATGCCCCGCTGAGGAGATAGAACAGATCGGGGCCCTTCCACTGGATTTCTGGCCAGTAAACCGCCGGCACTGCAGGGGTGGTGACGAAGAATCGCCATGGCACAAGCTCGTACAGCAGGCTCGATCCTTCGAATGCGAGGACCAAGGTCTCGATCGCCTTGACGCTGCTGAGAGCGGAGCGCAGCTTGTCGATGTTATCCACTGCAACATGGTCCCAGACTTGGGCGATCTTGGTGCGCATGACGGCCGTTTGCTCGTCGATCGCATCGGTGACCACCTTGGGTGAAGGAGGCATGGGAATGGCAACCGTCGTCAGCCGCGATCCACGGCGAGCGGAAGACACTTCCACGGCCAAAGCCTCGGAATCGCCTCTAAAGTATCTCGTTAGGTCCAGTATAAATCATAGAGGGAAAAACGAGTCCGTGTGGTGTAGCGCGACATGTGCGTCGACCGTCACGCGACCGAGTATGGTCAAGCAAACGTACGTGGATTCGGCATCATCCTTGGTCTGGGAGCGTCCGCGACGCGTAGATTTCGGCGTTACCAGCTCGGTTTCTGGCGCATCCTCTACTTTCAGAGGCTTCTTGCGTGGAGACGCTTTTGTGGGCGACGCGCGCGACGGTTTTGACTCTTTGGCCAGACGTCTGTAATATTCACCGAGGCTCTTCTCACCGGAGAAGATGGAGCGATTCGCGCTGAGATGGTCATCCAGAGCGCTCGCGAGCTTTTCTTTACTTAGAGTATCGTAGCTATGGTAGCAATCGATTAGCATGGAGAGAGGGAGTGGGGGGGGGGGAGGGAAACAAGCGATCAACATACTCTCGGAGATCAGTGACCTCAGCGAACTCCAGCAGCTGGTCCTTGTTGAACCGCTTCAACCAGGGCAATCCGGCGGACATGATGGGGCGGAAGATTAATGATCCAGGATCGCGAAGACCATGCGACAAAGATGTGATGGGTCAAAGTTGGGTTTCTCCAAGAGGGGAGGAATATATACGATGGTGAGAGGGAAAACGTGGGTGATGACAACAATGTTCGTGGGGCGAAAGTGCGGGCATTGTTTACATCGCCCCATCAACAACGGCCTTTTAGCGTGTTTACCGAAGGCTTGAGCCTTGAACCCCCCTCCGCGTCGGGCGACCGTTAGTTAAGAGTCGAAGGACAAAGGAAAAGTAAATTAGAAATGGACTGGAATGTCGTCGATTGATAATGTCAACTATGGTACAAAAGGTTTATTAACCAGATCTCTTGTCTAAAGCCGTACAAAGATCCCCTGTCTAAGTGTATGTGTATGGACAGCCAAACAGCGACAAAAAGGACCCCAACATGTATATGGCAACCCATGCCACCGAAAATGATAAAATGTCATGACACAAACCCGACCGGAACGCCCTGCCAACAAAGCCTCCCACCGTGCTATATGCTCCGGTTGTCGTGCGATCAGCATATCAATACATCCGCAAGTCCGAGCTCGCCCCTCCCCCTCGTGTGAACTCGAGCGATCTCTAACATCCCATTCATAGAGGATGGAAGTCCTCTACGCCCTGCCATGCGTCGAGTCTTTTCAACAAATATTGGTACAGCACCAGCATTGTTCCACTCTGAATGCTGGTCCAAACACCTCGAGGTCCCACGCCACGGAACCATCCTGCGATGCCCTCCGTCTGGTAGATCATCCTCAGCCCGGTGAAGACGGAGGAAGTATCAAGCCGGGGAGCTCCAGGCGGCGCGACAGAGGTTGAAGGAGAAGAGGTAGAGATGGGGCGCGAATGTGCTCGTAGACTCGACGAAGAGTGGGGCTGCGCGTGGTGTCGTGGATGTTCCTTGGCCGCGGAGTGCTCAGCCGAAGGTCTCGAGGAAACCGTCGAGTTGGTGGTCGTCTCGGGGTTTTGCTGTGTTTGGATTCGAGTCTTGACAACATCCAAGGGGCACGTAATGACGCCTGCCATACCACCGGCCGTCGCTGCAGTCAAAATCTCCAGACCTAATCCAATGTCCCGGGATCCCACCCAAGACTTTGCCATGTTCTGTTCCTGCTCGTAGAAAGCGAACTGCAGAGCCGAGAATGGAAGGTCCCGGAAGATGGTCGCGTTGTAGCCATAGAACAGGGCGGAAAATCCTTCTTGTCGAACGATTGTACGCAACGCATCTGCGGTGGATCGGTAGTTATATCCGGAGTTGAAGTGAGGATTGTTGTAACGGCCCTGAAGCTGCAATCGAGTTTTCAAGACCTCCGAGGGGACATAAACGACGGACGCCGCCAAATCCGCAAAAAATCCTGCGTTAAAATCCGTCATCAGCGTGTACACTCGAAATCAAACATGGCACCTTGATGGGCCGTACGTACCACCGGACAGATAGGCCACATTGGCATTGATGCCTGCATCCAGCATCTTCCGCTTCGTATATTCGTACACACCGAAGAAGATCACAGTACCGGGGAAAGAGCCCGCAAGCGCTGGGATCGCACCGCCATAGAGTCCCCGCAAAAGTCCCTCCTGTCGGTATATCGTCGCATAGGATGAGGTCATGGAGGTGTACTTCGGCGGAAAATGGGGATCGCCTTGCTGTCGGGTCTTAACGGTGTCTAGCGAATGCATGAGCATGTCACCGCAGGTGCCACCGGTACCGCCGGCAATCATTGCCTATAGCCATTGGATCGACTGGTCAACTTCAGAGACACTTCTGATGGGAGCAGAGGCTTCCCGTCCCATCGTGATTCAAGGAATCGGAAATACGGATACTATTCAATATCCGCGCATGGAGACATACATGTAGATATGGCGGACGAGGTTCCTCTTCCTCAATTGGTAGCGTCTGTGCCTTGCTTCCAGCTGTGGGAGCAATGTTGTGTGCGTGAATGCCATCGTGTGCGCCAGCTCTTGCCGCCATGGCACTTGCGGATGCAAAGTCACCATCGCCATTGCTCGCGGCTTGCGAGGAAGGTTCGGACGAAGAGGAATTGGGTGTCGCTGTCGTGGAAAACAGACCGAACACTCGCGAGGTCAAACTCATGGCAAGCACACCGCAGCCCAGGTCGTGGTGCGGGACAGGCCACGGAATTGGGATGCGGCGGGCGAAGTGTGTCTGACGGAGGACGCCACCCCGCGGGTGAGGGAAGAGGGAAGAAAGAGACGAAACGACAGTTAATAAATTACACTCTCAACGAAAGGCACGAGGAGAGTAGGGGACCATTGCACCCTCCCGTGTGAGATCAAGTCAAGGATGGTAGGTAATAATGCCTGCCTCGGGCGCTGGGGTTGTCACTTTCTTCCGCTCTCAATACAAAATTTTGGGCCTTGGCTTTTGCCGGTTCGGTTCTGCGTTTTCTCCGCCGCCCGAAAGGCCGACCTCCGTCATTCCGTCATTGGCAGCCTCAGGCCACGATCTGGAGATTCAGTAACGCAACGTACAGCCCCTTTGGATCCCATGATAAGACAATTCGGAAATCTAACGGCCACGATCCGTTTCATCGAAACGACCTACTTACTCCTTACACTGCCCAACAGCTCGACAAAGCCACAGGGAAAAGGAATCGAGAAGACATCGATTATTGACGTCAGAGGTAATCACATTCAAAAAAATAAAAGAAAACAAAAAGAGCAAACCAAACTCTAGGAAAAAGAAACAACCTGCTGGGACATTACACATCAACAGCCTCACTGTTACCTGGCCAGAGCCAGATACTTGAGGCCGCCTCGTTTCAAACTCTTTTAAGACTACACCTCCTTCCTCGAGTTTCCTTAAAGCACGTCTTTTCCTCGTCAGGTAGCCATAATAGACGGCCTTGAACCCCATTTCAAACGGAAAGCCTCGCGTTGGCCACAAAAACCGACATATGTAATCGATTAATCGGGTAAATTTCCTGGATTTCGTGTCATACGAGAGAGATGCTAGACTGGAAGCGAAGCTAGCACAGTCCTATCAAGAGACTCGTCGCTCCGTATGTTGGCCATCACCTCCACCACAGTCCACCTCGGTTCTATTGAGGCTTCTTGGCAGCCGTGGCGCCATGCGCGGCGGTGTAGCGGCTCACATCTGTAGCCTCGTAGCCTTGGCGCACGAAGCCCTTGAAGGTCTCCCATCCCTGGCGCACGGCGGGAGGAGTGCTCTGATGGGAAACGGATGCGTCAACCCTGGCGGTGAGGTGGTGAACAGACTGCTGAACAAACGAGCTCTGGGCATATCTGGCGCGGAAAAAAGCGAGGTACACAATCAGGAGGACGAAGGCTCCCTTGGAGAAGGTCAGGGCGGACAACACCAAGCGGAACAAGAGCGCCATCTCCAGACCAGCCACCAGACCCATGCTGGCATCATAGTACTGCTTGACAAATCGTCCAATAGTATCGGCCAGAGGAGACTGCTTGGCAGCCGGCCTGGAAGAGGTAGGAGAAGTCGGAGAAGTCGGGCCCGCAGCACCCTGCGGAGCGGGTTGCAAAGTGGGGATCAGGTAAGTTCTGGTGTAGGTTGCAACGTGGAAGATCGAGTACACGCTGAATGGGAGGAGGGCCAATGGAATCTGGCGCGAGTAGAGCCACACCAGGGCCATTCCTGACAGTCCAAGTTAGCGCGCAATGACTTGGGGGCCCTTAGAAACCACCAATGGCCACTTACCGAGATACTGGACATTTTCATCAGCAGCGAGCTTCAGCGCAATGCTTGGGACGCTGCCCTGAAGCCGTCCCCGGGCAATGTATTGCTTATACACAACAATTCCATACGTTGCTGCAGCTGCGACGAACGCCAAGCGATATGAGACTCTTGCCGAGGTAGAGTAGTAGTTGAAGGTAATGTAGGACAGGACATAGCGGAAAACAGAAAGGAGCAGAGTCAGGTGTCTGATGCACTTGTCAGCGATCTCATCTGCAGTTGAGAAGGTGCGACGCGCGAGGAAAGCGGATGGAGCGTGTGTCTCGTAGCTTATCAGATGAGCGCAAGACCAGAATAAGACCTACCCAACAAACCAGCCGAATCTGCACCATTACCATTGATCAGCCATCATGTCAACATCCATGAGCGAAACGAGAACATACTGTAATGTCTGGGCCAAAGCCTTCAGCCGTTCGACCAAAGGCAAGTTTGACGGAGGAGGGGGAGCCATGGGGAAGGTAGTATACGGTCAGTCGTTGCGTTTGAAGATCCGCTTGAAATGAAGGGATAGGAAAGCTGGAGAGGTCGTCTGATCGGAAGCGAGCTCCAGGTCAGTTGAAATTGGAAAGATCAAAAAGAAAAGAAGGCAGGGTTGTCGACTGCGCAGGTGGCTGGGGGCGGGGGATTTTGGCGATGCTCGTGTGCGGCCAGCTGGAAGGTTAAGGTAGGTAAGGTAGGAGGGCTAGAGGTGGTCTCTTCTCTCGGAGCTGGGCGGCTGCCGCACGGTGATTCGTTCCCCGGCTGCAGTGACGCAGTGGACTCGGGATGATGCAACTGTCCTCTTTCTTGTCCCGTACCTAGGTAAGGTGAAAGGTTGTACTTCTACATGTGCTCCAATTCCGAGTCCATTAATTAATTGGGAGTAGATGACTCTCTATGACCGCATTGGTCTTCAATTCAAATCTGCATCTCTATCGCTTCATCTCATCGCCTCAATCGCTTATGGAATTTCTCCAAGTATACCCAAGCACTACCAGGACGCCAATAAAGTCGGTGTGCGCTGCGAGTCTTGAGATACCTAGGTATGTCCTTTCGAACGCGCTTAGTCTGTACCTCGATACCCAATCCTGCCCGAAAATACGGGCAATGGGTGATCCTTTGTGATCCTCGCATACTCGAGATTCCCACTCTTAAGTTCAAATATCTGTTTGAGACGGTGGGCAGTTGTACGCTAGCCGAATTAGTAAAGTTCTAGGCTACGGACATATGTCAGAAGGCCAAATGGATACGTACTTAGCACTCCATAGTCCATACTGAGCCACCTGCAATTGCACTGGTTAACTTTCTCAGTGAGTCAGTTGGTAGGTGGCTGAAGCTAAGGTACATGCTGTCCGGTCTCTCAAGGCTAGGAATGACTACCCATTAGAAGGGTACACAGCTGTAGGTATGGATAGGTTTCGCATTGGACAATTAGAGTAGAGCAGACTAAGGAAAAACCGCGCGAGAGTTGGTCGGTAGGAGTGGGTGCACTAAAAATCTGTATGGGCAATAATAATAAAAGACACAATGGGGAATAGGGAACAGGCGGAACAAGGTATACCGTAGACAAAAGTACATAACAAGAAGTGAAAGGTGGACATGAGGTCAAAATCGAGCCTGAGCGGTCGGCAGTCCTTCCCCCGTGTATCATCTTGCACCAATTGGAGACCACTCGAAGCGTGCAAGCATGCAGAGTAGCTCGTGCGTGTTCCAACTCATCTCCCCGTTAGTCCCCGATTGATATTGATCTTGCTAAAAGACGTTCTTTTTCTTCGAATCCACCCAATCAAAAAGAGAAAAAAGAGTCATTACCGGAAGCAGATACGAGAAAGAAGTGGTTGAGGGAGTGTGTGGGGAAACGAACAATAAACACAAGAGAATAAGGGAATATAAAAGAGCGCTCGATCAATCAAGAGTCGTGGAGAATCAAACATCGAACCACCAGAGCTTCTCCAACGACAATACACACCTTCGATGGTCCGAAGCATCGGTGCCTGAGAAGCGATTTCTGGCTTCAGATCACTCGATCTTAGCGGAGGGAGAATCCCTTCCTCTTGCCCTTCTCTTCGATCGGTCTTCCGGTCTCGAGACGAGCCTTCTTCTCCTCCAGTTCCTGGCGCTGCCGCTCCAGTTGATCCTTCATCTCGCGATGCCGGGCGTATAATTCGTCTTCGCTCTGTTTCAGTTTGCTCTCCTTTTCTGCAACCTTTTGCTGGAAGACCATCTTCATCTCGACCTCCATCTTGGCGAGTTTCTGTTCGTGCAGTGCGCGCTCCTCCTCCTGCTTGACGGCGGGGTTGACCTCCTTGAACACGCTTGGGTCCTGGGCAACACCCATCTGGGTGAGCTTGTCGGAACGGTAGTTCTCGTACAAGAAGTTGTTGGTGTGCTCCTTAAGCTCCTCCATGTGGGTGCGGATGAGCATCTGGCGGAGCTTGACAAAGTCGCAGTGCTCCTCGTTGTCGACCTCGATAACACCCCAGGGGTAGCTACGTCCACGCACTTTGCGGCCATCGGCGGCGGTGACTTCGGAGTTGGCTCCAACAACGGCGAAGGGAACCTTCGACATGATCTCCTGGTTCTCGGCAATGGTTTCCTCGTCATCAAGTTCGTAGCGGGGGCCCTCGAAGATCTGAATGGAGTGGTGCTGGATATCGGCAAGGATCTGGGTGCTCAATTAGCATAGGGAATTTTCCAGAAGCGCAACGCGGGTTCTCACTCTCTGCTTGAAGAGGGCAACCTCCTCATCCGTCAAGGTATCGGCTTTGGCAATGACTGGAATCAGGTTGACCTTGGTGTGCAGCCTGCGCATGACCTCAATGTCGAGAGGCTTGAGGGAGTGGCCGGTGGGCTGAATGAAGTAAACGCAGGCGTGGATGCGGTTGTCGATAATGTTGGTGCGGTTGACCTTGTTCTCCGCCTCGAGGTAGGCATCGAATCTCTGTTCAATGTTCTCGACGATTGGGCGCCACGAGTCGTCGTTGTTGACGAAGTCGCCAAATCCGGGGGTATCAACAACAGTGAGGCGAAGACGCACGCCGTTCTCCTCGATGTCTGCACTGATCGACTGGATAGCCACGGTCTTGGGAATGATGTCATGGCTGGGGACAGAGGGCTCCTTGGGAGGGTAGAGGGAGGTGTTGAAGAGAGTGTTCACAAGGGTCGACTTTCCAAGTCCGGATTCACCTGGTTCATGATCAATATCGGGCCGTTCCAACATCTTCGGCTCGTGGGGACTCACCGACAACCATCACATTGAAGTTGAATCCTTTACGGACACTCTTGCGATGCCATTGGTTGGGCAAGTTGGCGAATCCGACGTAGCCAGTCAACTTGCGGCGAACGACGTTCTTCATATCCGTAGCAGCCTGGGCGACTGCCTTGGGGTCCTTCGAGCTGACCGTCTGGGCATTGCCTGAGCCCATTGGGTTGCTCCGTTCGACAAAGGGAGAACCGGGCTTGCTGCCGGGGGTGGGCGAATCCCGAGCAGAGGGGACCGCGCTGCCATTGGCGGATACTGCTGTAGCTATTCCATCCAACACAGAGTCAGCAAGATGTTCAATGTCCTCGTCTTCACTGCCGTCGAAAGATGGGCGTCCCAAAGTAGGTGAATAGGAAGACTGGCTGTCCTGTCTCATGATTCTCTGTAGGGAGGCAATGCGGGCAAGAGTCGCAGAGTCTGGAGGCTGGCGAGCCTCCACAATACGAGACAACCGACGGGGCATTTTTCTTTTTGAACCAATGTCACGACGGGCAGGAATCTGGGCAGACAGGTACAATTCACGACCGGACAGCGAACAAAGTGGGCAGAGTGATGGCAGATGTAGCAGGTCACGTTGCTAGAAATCAAAAGAGCGAGCTTACCCATTCCGAAGGCAAGAAAAAGGTCGGGTCTTGAGAGCGAGCGAGTGTGACGAAGGTGAGGTAGCGAACGTAGAAGGAAGGTTCCCCTGAACGGGTAGCAACTGCTGCATTAGCAATATTTCTCTCAATCGAACGGAAAGAAGCTGGGATGGGATGGAATTGAATGGGAAGGAACGGGGAGTTCAGCTCTTAGAGGCATAAATCCTTTTTGGGAAATAAGCATCGTTGCTTCCGGAGGGAGTTCCTCGTACCTTGATACCGTTCGCTTGGAGAAGGGTGAGATTCAGTCGATCACAAGCGAGGGGATGACTGAAACCACAGTGAATTCTCAAGCACAACGTGGGCAGTGTGCAAAGTACTGTCAAAATAGACAAAGAAGGTCGAAAGAGAAGAGGAAACGAATGAAAGAACAGGGGGGAATCGAATAACAGAGGAGAGAAACGACTGGACCTGCGGAGGAGAGTGGAGGTCAATATGGGAGAGGGAGCAGCAGTTGCAGGTTGGAGCCAGACTCGTCCACGGTCAGGGCTGGGCTTGTTGGCCTGTTCTGCTTTGGCTACAGAGAAAGGGGGGGCAAGACTCGGGCGGATTGGACTCTACGTGGAGAGCTAATGGGGGTTCGTGTCTTCTGAGAGGCCAAACACCAGCAACCGGGGACCCTCCAGCATTATTGCTGCTACGAAAGGGCGGACTGACGCTGTGGACACCCGCTGCAGTTAATGATTATTATTTTCCTCTCTACTACTTTTGACCATCCACCTTAACTATTCGGTCCCGATTGATGCATCGAGTTATCGAGTTAATAAAATACATGATAATCTACTGGTAAGTGTCCCTCGACTATTTCTCCGACTGGACACGTCCAAAGTAAAAACGGACTGGGCGCAAGGAGAAGGGGGAAAAAAAAAAAAAAAAAGAGAGAGAGAGAGAGAGAGAGAGAATGGTATCTGGGAGCAGTTCTGTGGTGGAATGCAGCTAACCCAGTGATCAATGCTGGCAAGTCTAGCAGGTGCAGCCCGTTTCAGATGTCACTGCATACAAACGGTGATGTTTTGTACGCTCTTTAGAGACAGACATATTACGCAAGCTTGGTACACCAACTTGACGCTGTAATCATCGCATCATCCTCGATATCTTAAAATTTTATTCAACCCGGGGTACTACTTTCCAAGTTCCCATAACTACAGTTAGTAAGTACCATCTCAGGGGAAAGCAAAGCCAGGGGTAAACTTCCCCAAAAACATTTTCGGGTCTGCGCTGGGCCTTGCAGCCAATCACTGTTTGTCAACGGCGGCCCGAAGCAGCATCGCGCCATGGCTCGCCCTCCAGTTTGTGATTATCGCTGAAGATCTTCGCTACTTGACCGGTGGGAATTTGGGAAATGCCAATAATAGACAGGAGTCGTCTAAGGTGTGGAAATGATATCGCGACATGGCAAAAAGAAGATTCAAGACAGTACGGAGTCTCGGACTAACTACAGAGTAGTCTGAAGCTAACAGAAAAAAATAAGAATTCCTGGACTTTCGAGACCCTCGAGGCCCAGATGTACTTCCAACTTCCAAGGTTCCATAGGGAGGTAACGGCTCGTGTCACCACCGCTGGCATCTGGTTTCCAATTGGAAAAATAACCTTAGAATGCTGACCTTTGAATCATCTTGTGATCCCCCAAGTAATCTCACCCCATGGGCGGGTTTCTCGGACGCTTACCAGGAAGAGGTAATTATCACGATTTCCTAGGATTGGCTGCGATCAAAGTTATCTATCCATTTCACAATTTCAATTCCCTGTCTCTCATACGGTTACCATTTTGTATTTTACTCCGAGTTAGTTCTGACTTGTCTCATGCCTCTTCCCATTCATGCTCTACGATTCCCAGATTGGGCCACATTGTGCAGATGGATTGGATAGCGCTCCAATAGCCTTTTTTTTTTTCGGTACATGTGCTGTGCAGGTGAACAATTTATATAGTGGTAATAGATGAAAGCAAAGACAAAATCAACTGAATTGAAATCTACTCAGGTAAAGAGATGAATCCTTATCCTGCATAGGTGGGAATTTACTCGATGCGCAATTGCCCACTAATCGGTACTAAATTACATGATGCGGTATGATACATCACGGGAAAAGATCAAAGTAGAACAGAGCCGAAAAGCCAATTCAGCACCAGGACCCAGGAAGAGGCGTGTTGGGATATTTCAGATCCCGTTCATCATTGTACAGTACAAATCATTACATATCTGGCAAAAAGCTTATGCCACTGGTCGGAGGAACCTTGTTAGACACTGCTCATCTACTTCCCGCCAATCTTCGACTTCTTCTTGGGCCGCTCCAGTTCTTCTTCGTCGGAGACCTCGTCTCCCTCGGCGTCCGAAGCATCGTCCATCTCCTCATCACTACCGCTGCCACTGCTCTCGTGCGCAGAGTCGAACTCCTCGGCGACGTCCGACTCGGAGTCGGCCTGGAAATCTTCATCAATGGATTCCTCGTCTTCGTCTGCGGATCCGCGGTCAGCACGGCCGCCTTCCTCGTCACTGGATGCCATCAGTTCGTCATTATCGAGAGCGGCCGCAATAAGCGTGGAGGCCTATAATCACACGTTAGCCTGGCACAAGGGAAGCAGTAGAGAAACTTTGTATGAGACATACGTCGTCCAGCATCTCGTTCTTGAGGCGGATGCTCTTAGCCTTGAAAAACTCTTCGAGGGGTTGTTGTTCCTCGCTGAAACAAGTCAGTTAGATCCCGACGGCGTTGACCGAAAAGCGGATCACATACCGGTTAATGTTGCTGAACTGATGCTCGCCCATACCTCCCTTAAGCGTGATAGTAATGTCAAAAGTCCGGCTGGCCGAAACGGCACCGCCAACACGAGACATGGTGACAACGGAAATGTTCTCGAGCTGAATGTAAGTGGCAGGTTTGGGAACAAACATCAAGCTCTTGTCCAAGAAATACAAAAGACCCTCGTTTGCCTTGATCGAGCACTTGACTCCGCTGTGACCATGATGGCTGACAAAGTCTTTGGAAGGCATGATGACCTTCTTTCCCGACAACCCGCGGAAAATCTTCGTCACCACTTGGTGAATGGGCTCTTCGTAGCGAGGTTCCAATTTTCCTTGGTAACGGCTCTGTAGCAGATCCCTGAGTTGAGGTCAGCAGAGCGTGCGCAGCAAGCTCATAGCAAAGGACTCACTCTGTCATATTGAGTTCTATACTGATTTCTTCGTCGAGTTTCAGTTGCATGACAAGGAAAGGGTAACGGGTCTGGCCCTGTCGAAGAGGTGGATCGAGGCCCAGAACAATAAGGGTATGTGTGTCGTCGTTCTTAGGGAGCAGGAAGAACTTCTTGATAGAAGAATATTGGATCTTGTAGTCGTATGTCTTACCACGTAAGCGGAAGGAAGCCTCATACATGTCGATGTCAAAGCGACCCCTGCAGAAAATTGGAATCAGTATCCTGAATCGAAGGAACAACCGAGGCAGCGCATACCTAGGCGTGAGATGCAAGACATCCAAGAAAGTAGCGTATGTATCTCCAGCGACGTCTCCAATCTCGGCCTTGTCCATAAGCGTCTCGTAAAAGAGGTTCGCCGCATTCTGCTCTTCCACCTCTTCCTCTTCTTCGTTCTCATCTTGGGTGCCCTTCTCTGTCTTCACAGCCGTTCCTGGAATGTAGAATCTCATCTCCACAAGCTCGTCTGGTCCAGCCGCAGCCTTTCTGCCACGGTTCTTTGTGCTTCCAGCAGGTTGTGTACTCTTTTCTTGGTCGGCGGTAAGACCAAATTCGACAGCGACTTCGTTTCGACCCGCAAGATTCGTGTTGGATATTTCGGAGTAAGGGATCTCGAACGCAGGTCGATTTTGGACGTTGAAGGTAAGCTCGGCTTTGGTGAACTCGGTCTTGCCCCAGTTCCATCCACGAAGAGCATGCTCCCGGTTTTCAACGTTGATTCCATACCAGATCTTGAAAGCCTTGCTCACACGTTCGAAATCCTGGAATCCTCTCGGCGATCAGAAAGTCATGATCATCATAACAGGCCGATTCAGGGTCACATAATGGCCTTACCTCCTGATCAAATCCATCCAGCTGTATAACACCTGAGGAGCGCGACAGTATTTTCAACTCGAATCCCTTCGCCGCCCGGCTCCATTGGGCAGCGCCGATGTTGCTGCTATCAAGGGTAAAGGTATCACCTCCGCCAGAAGGCCGCCAACCCATGCCACTTTCTGCAAGCTTGCATTTTCCGGGCTGCTTTGAAAGATCGAGATAGATATTATCGAAGCTCTCCCTGCAAATGAACATTAGTTTGACGGGTGGGCCGTGACACAAGCAGCGGAAGAAGCTCACATTTTGGAGAGACTTTCAGAAAGGACGGGAGAGACAGAAAAGGAAAACAGGCTCAGTAATCGATCAATAAAAGCCTTCTCACTGGAGCGACAAGGATGGAATAGTAGAATGACAACGACTATCAGTTTTGTGTCCTGTCCAGGTCGGTGTGGAACCGTTGGAAGCTCTAGAAGGATTTCTGGAGTGTCGCGTTGCGCGCGGCTGTCGGCTTCTTCTCACGCGGCGCGGTAAGGAACAAGTTAACAACCTTTAGGTAGGCCCGGGATTGCCACTTCCCGCAGATTTGGGCTTAGCGCAGCAGCTCTTGGCTCTCCAGGTCTTCGCCAGGCGGGCAGGGTGCATCAGGTACATCCGTACTTCGACAAAACCGAGTGTTTTTATCTTCGTTGTGGACTATTACTGTTCGTGTACTTTATCTATGATTCCGGACAGCGCCTGAAGTATTTCATGATAATGAAGTGCTTAATAGGACTTCCAAAATAACAAAAAATGTGGGCTTTGGTAAGGATCCCATAATTAGATTATGTCTTCTCTGACCGTGAAAAGTTATGGATGGAAATGATCTAATGGATTATATATCGTAGTAAGTACATATATAGTGAGGTTAATTAGGAGAGTATTTAGACTCTACATCGTGAAACAATAGCAGTCAGTAATTATTAGATGGGTCGGAAGCTGTTCATATATCTCTATAGAGAGCTTCGAACGATTCCTATATTGCATGATACCAGCAGCACACTTCAAACATCTCCGAAACCACAACCTTATTTTCAATCATCTCCAAACAAAATTATACACCAGTTATACAATCTGTTTCTCTTTACCCCTTCTTTATCTTGTTCTCACCTCTTGGTGTTCAATATAGGCTGCAGAATCCACAACTATTATACGGAGTATTCAACTTAAGATAATATAAATTGTTTTAGCTTTTGGGTCATAGGGTAGATAATTAACTTTGCGATAATGGCATACATATCGTTGCTGTTATAGAGTTGCGGAAATACTGTGCAATAGTGAGCCGAGACCTACAGTATATGAGTACCTACTCAGAAGACGGTCCACTCACGCAAACTTATTATCACAGCACTTTTTCCATTATCTCTAAGTTAAACGCGATTTTTCTTTGTTTCGAAAAAGATCTGGCATCTCAGCCAAGACTTGTGTGGAAAGCCTATAGAATGCCTTGGTATTCGAGATGTCTCTCTGCGCTATGTGTGATGATTGATTACATCAGTCCTGTACAGTGTAGATCGCGGCTTGTCCTGGGTAAGGCAGTGGACAGAAAACCTGCATACGTACCTGGCAAGCAGCGTATTACTGAACTTGCTAAGTTGCTGTAAATAGTAGTCTGCGGGCCTGCACCAAGTATGGTGGCCACCATTAAGATTGCGGCCCTGATGCCACCCCCACCCCATTAAACCACGGATCGCAGCTCCCTCCATTCCGAGGGATCATAAGGCCGCGGACGAGTAATGCGCCCTCAATTGGGCGGACCAATGTATTTCCGCCCGTTCCTCTGACATTTCGCTTAGCTAGCGTCTCCCGGTCTGCGGCCCGCTTGGAATCCTAATGGGACTGTTGGAACTTGGTAGCGGAGGCTCAGACTCAACAGCAAAAGCCCCCTGCCATGTCACTCTTTTGAGCCATCCAACTTCAACTCCAGTCATTCGTTAATCGTCTTTTCCTGCCTATGCAGCTTCTGTTCTTGTCTCCCGTCTTGTAGCGTGGAGTACATCCATTCCTTTCTTTTTCTCATCGTTTTGCCCCCTGCTCTGCCACTCTCTACCGGCCACTCCTTTTACGGTCCACGCGTGTTCACGTTGATACCCTGACTCCTTTTATACACTCGATCGTTTCCTATCAGTCTCCAATACAATCGTTTTCAATCCGTGTATCGATATATCAATTGGCAGCAACGACGGCATTTCGGCCTGTCGTCGCGCCCCTCAGCAATGAGGGCCCCCTCACTGTTTGGGCCTGCGGCGGCCGGTATCTCGACTGTCCTGAAAATCTGGTCCTTGGTGTCAATCATTAAACCTACGACTGTGGATGCTTTCTCATTCACCCCGGTTTCGCATCCAGATCTTGACCTTTCACCGCTAGGACGAGTTGCCCTCGCCGGTGATTTTGATGCCGTCTCGATCTATTCGTACAAGGAGCAATCGGAAAACAACGCAGTTGATAACAACATTCATTCACTATTAACACCTCTTCCAAATGGAATTCTTACGGCGCTCTCGAAATCAGATGCGCACATCCTAGCGATGTGTCCTTTCACTCAGAAAGATGGGACATATTCCGGTATTTTTGTGGGAGGGAACTTCACCAGTCTGGGTGGTGTCGAGTCGCAGGGCATTGCACTGTTCAACCCCTCATCGGGGGCCATCACGGCTTTGCCTGGGCTTTCGGGATCGGTATCGGCACTGCTGTGCGATCAGGAAACAAACAGCGTCTACGTCGGTGGAGATTTCAAGTATGGCAACACTTCACATGCGGTTGCTTGGGTTGGCGACGACGGCTTGTCGGCTCTATCTTTCGGCGGTTTCAATGGCCCAGTGGCCTCCATAGTGAAGGCGGATGATGGACACATCGTTTTCGGAGGCTCGTTCGATGGCCTTGGCAACACCACTACAACTTCGTCCAAGCAAAACGAACAGATCATTAATCTTCAGAATTCCACCATCACGTCTGATGCCGAATCGGATACAGAAGGCTATATCGACCCTCGTAACATCGTTTGCCAAACAAGCGGTGAGGATGCCGAAGGCAAAACATGGCTCCTTGCAGATAATTCTCCGGGCTTTTGGCGAGCGGACATGGGCTTCGGCTACCGACCAACAAGGCTTCGTTTGTACAATACCCACCTTGACGGAAGGGGAACCAAGACTTTCTTGTTCAGAGCGCTACCGGACAATGGAATCATGAACCTCACCTATACAGACCCGGAAACTGGCGATGACGTATATTGCGACAGAACATGCTCCCTTTCAAGCGACCTTAGCGAGACGTACAGGGAATTCAAATTTGTCAACAGCATTGGAATGAGCGGTTTTCAAATCGAAATCTCGGATTGGTTCGGAGCTGGCGCTGGTTTGAATGGAATAGAGCTATTCCAGAGCGGTGAGTACATTATAGGAATATTTTGAATAATGAAACAATGCTGACAGACACTCCAGAGATCTATACCTACGCTATCGATGGCTTCAATGAACCAACATGTGCAAGTCTCCCAAATCCGTCTCGTTCTACGCGGACGGGTTCCTGGACTGTCACTGCGTCTGGCCAAAGTCAGTCGGAATACCTGACTGCTCAGGTGACCGACTCCAATGCGACTGGCGCATCCGTCACGTTCGAGCCCGATATCAAGCAATCTGGCAATTACACAGTGACTCTGTACACTCCTGGATGCACAGAAGATGGAACTTGTGCCTCCCGCGGCATCGTCAACGTGACAGGTCTCTTTGCGACCGCCACCGATTCCGCAGCGTCTGTGGAGACACTCATCTATCAGACCAACAACTACGAAAAGTACGACACCATCTATACGGGATACGTTGATGCTAGTAGCAGCTCTTTTCGCCCTAACGTCATGTTGACTCCATTGGCTGATCAGGGGGATATCACTGTCGTTGCCTCGCGGGTGAGATTCGAAAAGCTCTCCTCAACAACAGGAGGGTTGAATGGCTTGTATGAATATGACCCTACCTCGACCAATACCACCGTAGATCTCTCGCAGTCTGTGGTAAACGAGGCGGGAACTCAGCTTGACACTGGTGCCTCGATCTTGAGCTTGGCCAAGCATGACCGTGTCATATACGCTGGAGGCAATTTCTCGGATTCGGAAATTAACAATATCATGTTCTTTAGCGATGGGAATGCTACCACGATGCCCAAAGGCGGCTTGAATGCCGAGGTGGATTCGATGTTGGTCCAGGGCGACTTTCTTTATGTTGGAGGAAGCTTCACCGACACATCTGAAGGTGGAGACGATCAATTACAACACGTCGCCGCCTACTCCCTCGCCTCCAAGTCATGGTCTTCGCTGGGTGCTGGTGTCAATGGTCGTGTCAGGTCGCTCCTAACCATGCCTCTAAATGTCTCCACGGAGATCAACGAGACCACGATCGCTGTGAGCGGCGATTTCGACCAGATCCTGGCGTTCGACAACAACACTTACATTGTTGTCTCTGGTTTTGCTGTCTGGGTCCCGTCTCAAAAGAACTGGCTGCAGAATCTCAATGTCAGTCAAATGAATTTTGATGGACAACTGACTGCCGTTGCCACTGTGAACGATACGGCCGTTCTTGCAGGTAGTCTCAACTCCGACGGTATTGCCGCGAGTGATGCTGTATCGCTGCTTCACTCGGATGCGCTGAGCTTGGATTCAATGTCTATCAGGATGGGTAAAACTAACGAAAGCTCTGGCATGTACACTGGAATATTTGATACCAGCGCTGGTCGCAATCTCACGATTCTTGGAGGGCATTTTACCGCCACCGCCAGCAACGGTTCCAGCGTTGAGAATCTTTTGATACTCAATGGTACCGACCAAACGGTGGCTGGCCTTCCCACAGGAGTTGATAGCAACTCTACTTTTTTGACCCTTGCCGTCACGAGCAACACGCTTTATGCGGGAGGCAATGTCACTGGAACTGTCGGTGGCTCGGAGCTGAATGGGGTTGTTGTGTATAACCTTGCCAGCCAGAGTTTCGTCAAGTCCCAACCTCCCCCACTCACCGGTCCAAATGTCTCCGTAAACTCCATTGTTGTCCGTCCTGACTCTTCAGAGATCTATTTCGGAGGATCCTTCGACGCTGCTGGGTCTCTGCCATGCCCTAGTGTTTGTTTCTGGGATCCATCTGAAGGTCAATGGAATAGACCTGGTGTGAGTTTAACTGGCACGATCTTGGCGCTGAAATGGGCGAGCAGCCAAGAGTTGTTTGCTGTTGGCAACTTGACTGTTTCAAACAATCAAACCGCGGTGGCCACCTACAATCCCAAGGCTCAGACCTGGAGTTCTTTCGAGGGAGCGTCTCCGTCTTCCATACCAGGTACTGTTACCGCCTTTGCGGCCGCCAGTGAGGATATTTCCAAGTTCTGGCTTGCAGGGCAATCTACCAACGGTTCGAGCTTTCTCATGAACTACGACGGCTCCAAGTTCCAGTCTGCGGGAAACATCTTCAGGGATGGAACAACGATTCGTGGCCTCGAAGTCCTCGTTACATCCAGTAAACATGACAGCACAGCCTTTTTCAGAGATGACCAGGTTTTGCTGGTCACTGGCCAACTGGTCATCCCTGATTTTGGCAATGCCTCTGCTGCAGTTTACAATGGATCAGTCTTAACGCCTTTCATTCTTTCTTCAACCTCCGATGGAAAGCCCGGCAGTATCTCCCAGCTATTCACTGAAAATGAAAATACATACAGCAAAAACAGTAAGTCTTTGATACAGCTTATTCCCCTTCAGATGTGTGCTAACACATGAAAACAGGCTCTCGTCACTCCAATGGCATCGTTGTCCTGATCTCTTTCTGCCTCGCGCTTGCTTGCGTCTTCCTGATTGTTGCCTTCGGTATCATTTTGAATAAGATCCAACGTCGCCGCCAGGGTTACATGGCAGCACCTCAGACCTATGGCACCGACCGCCCCACGAGCATGAGTCGTGTGCCCCCCGAGTACCTTTTCAACACTCTGAGCAACCGCAACCCAGGAGCACCGGTTATATGAGCTGAGCGGTGCGGTTATCCACCGTCTTGGTTGTTCGGTCGAAGGAAACGACATACAGCTTATTTCTCGTTCCGTCTGGTACCTTGAGAACGGCGTTCTTGGGAAGCAACGGTACCTACTATACCCTCTTGATGTTCGGTTTTGCGATTATCTATCTTCGCTTCATATTTGAGCTTTTCGATCTCAGCTATGATCACTTTTTTTTTTTTTTTTCCTTCGCAATTTTTTGTTATTTTGAGAGGAATGTTTTATCTTGTCGAAAGCCATTCCCTTGTGAATAACTTGTCAGTTGTCGATTAATGTACAGTAATCCGAGGCCGCAACGATTCTCGACGCCTTGCGCTTGGGTTGGCCCATTTCATGTCATGCTTGCAGGTGGACATGTAAATAGCCCGCGCAAGTTCGCGGTAATGAAAATAATGCAATGTGGATAATTCATCGTGTTTTTATAATGTCGCCTTTAGACTGCATCAATCCGGAATATAACAAGTCCCCTTTTTTTTTTTTTTTTTTTTTTTTTTTCATCGTTTGGGTTACCTCACATTGGCGAGGCCGTCTGAACCACATATAATTTGGCCTTTTTCCATGGTTTGGTCCGGATTGAGTTACGGATAAATGATTCCATGCAAAATGCAGTCCGAACTTGTGGGGCAAATGTGCCCTGAAAGCCATGGAAATATCTGTACGGACTACGATCCAAAGGTGTCTTCCCGAGATTGCCTTTGGGGGGAATTCCACACTAACTCGATTCCTGGGCAGTGGGCACGTTCCCGCTTTCCCCGCAAGTAGCTAGACCTGGGGAGTCGAGACGCCCACTAGCAGTAGTTTCTCCCCCACCCGCTCTGGGCCAGACTTTTTCGCTCCTCGCTCTGTTCCCCCCTCCCCCCCCTTCTTTCGAGTCGTTCGGACGACTAGACTATCGCACAACTCGGATCATTGCGCTCCGTCGGAAAATTTGCATCGTGAGGTTTTCGAATGCTGATGCTCAAACAACGACATCACCAGCCGGTATGCGCTCTCGAACAGGCTGGTGAGTAAACCGATGATCAATTGGCGGCCGCCTCGATGACTCCTCGCGGCTTTGACAGTGAGACTGACTTGTCCCGTGATTTCTCCGTTGCAGCTTGACATGTCGAACCCGGAAACTCAAATGCGACGAACAAAAGCCGCAATGCTCCCAGTGTCGCAAAGGTGCGAGAGAGTGCCGGCCCAGTGAAGGCATTGTCTTCCGTCACCAGCAGAATGCCTCCATGAATAAAGATCTCGAGGCGGGAAGTGGTCGTGGGAATCTCAAGGGTTTCTATTCGTACAAGAATACCTTCGGCGAGGACAGTGTCTGGCTCGATATCCCCAAACATGGTATGGACCAAGGCCTTGCTTGACAGAGTGGCCTTTTCGCGCTGGCATAGATTGTTGATGGTTCGATCCACATAGTGGTTTTCGTCGATAACTCCGACCCTTATGCGGAAGACCTTGAAGCAACGCTAGAAGAGACTGAGGCGGCTGTTCTAGCCAATTCACAAAGCCACGAATGGGGCATCCATAATGACTTACGGACTTCCTCCGTGGATGCGGAAGGGAACGGTTTGGAAGCGTTATCAACGGCGGCAACTCACGATCGCTTCACATTTCATCCCTTGGGGGTTGAGCAGTCCATCGCTGCGGACAATATGCCCTTCAGCAACGTCGATATCCCCAACTCGGTGTCCTCGGGTCCTTCTCCAAGCCAGGCGCGCGGCGCGATGCCACCACCGACATCGCCTCCTATTTCGATTTCTTCTACCAATAATAATAACATTAATTTTCTTCTTAATCCTTCTCATTCGATGTCGCCGCCTATCGACCCCCATATTCAAACCACAGCTGAGCATAGGAGAAGTTCTTCGTTTACGACGAGATCGATGACGTCGCGGGGACCTGCTGTTGACTACAGACCAGATGTTCATGTGGAGACAGATCACGAGGTAGCTTTCCTCTTGCGACACTATTCCGAGGCACCGGGACTGTGGTGAGTTTCACTTCTTCGTATTCGTTCAGTGGGTTGGCTTACAGGCAGTTGCAGGATGGATCTGTTTGACCTGGGTACTTATTTCGCGTCTTATGTTCCTGTGAAGGCTAAGAGAAACCCGCTGCTAAAGTATGCTGCATGTGCATACGCGGCGAAGCAGCTGGGTCGTGTCAAAGGCGCAAAGGCCCCCGTGGGTGGAGTATGCTCTAGGCAGGCTTCTATGGAGACATGGCGCGACGGGGAATCGGTCGACTGGTATTGGCATGGCGCAAAGTACTACGAAAAAGCTATCCAACTCCTGATGAAGGAGCTACAGCCTGACGCCGAAGGACCTCCTCCCTTGAGTACTCCGGAAGCATTTGGCCAATGGCAGGCTGGAGAGCTATGCGAAGACGCAGAAAACCCTCGGAAGCGCAGGAGACGTTTCTCCGGCAGTCGGCTTTCAAACGGGGTGCATTCAGACGAGGTTCTCGCGGCGACGGCTATCTTGTCGGTCTATGAATTTCTTGATGCCACCGGTCCGGCATGGAATCGCCATCTGAGTGGTGTCAAGTCTCTGTTGGATGTAGCAGAGATCGGAGTCCTTCCTCTTGAGCAGCGGGCTTCGCCTGGAGGAACTCCGTTCCAACCTCCAAAGAGGCCTGGGCTCTCAAAAGCAAGGAAGGCCACATTTTGGAATTTTGCCAGGCAAGATTATCTGGCTGCATGTGAGTGTCACCCCCTTGAATCCGAACAACATGTCCTGTCACTCATACATTGTATCTCCAGTCATTAATGAGTGTCACACGAGGTTGAATACCGATGACCTGGTGTTATGGACTGAAGCCGGTCTCCAACTCGACAATCTGGGATTTGTGCGGCCAAGCAACACAAACGCCGCAGGCTATCCTGAAGGCGACGACGTTATGAAGGAAGACCTCATTTCCAATGCACTTATTTGGATCCTTTCGAAGATCGTTAATTTCATCAGCGCCGGGGATGATCTTCACATAACCGACAGCAACCCAGTCGATGCTGGACCTCTGGGCATCTCGCAGCAGGTACTCCTCGAGCGTTGGTATCGGCTTGAAGCGGAGCTTGATGCGTGGTATAATGGACTGCCTGAAATGTTCCGGCCTTGTGCTCGTATCGAGCCTTCGCGCCATCATCTTTCTAGCGAGGATGCATGTCCGTTCCCGGAGCTTTGGCACAGCATGCCAATGTGCGCTTCAACCATGCAACATTACCACATGGCCCGTATCCTACTGCTGATCAACAAACCGCACGAGTCAACGAGCAGACGCAGCACAATCACGAACAGACTCAACTCATATCGCTCGATCGAGACCGAGATACGATTCCATGCCTACGAAATCGTTGGCATTGCGATGGCTCGCCCGGATGGCTCCGTCCGCATTCATTCCCTCCAGCCTCTATTTGTCAGTGGTCAGTGTCTCACCGAAACTCGGGAACGACGAGTTGTACTGGGTTTGCTGCGAGGTATAGAGGCTGATCTCGGCTGGGCGACCGAGTATCGTGTGCAGCAGTTGCTCAAGGAATGGGGGTGGGACGAGACTTGTCATCCCATTCCTGTGTATTGATTCGGGGTGCCTTCACACTCTTATAGAAGCCAAGGCGTTCGCCATACGTGCATCTTGTACATCTCATCGCTTTCGTTGGGAGCGATCATTTTTCAGACATGCAGCCACGAGTGTGTACAATCCCCCGAATGTGTCTAATATTTCGCATTTTCGGAGTATGTGTTCTCGGATTCGAAGGTGTTTATTGAGGACGGACTGGAGGAGGAACTGAAGAGCTCTAGCGACCAGAAGCTAGAGCTGGTTGATTACGTCTTCTTTTTGATTGTTTATGTCTGGCAATTTGGATTTGAAACGCGTGCATCAGGAGTGGCGTTTGTCTTATCAGCGATGACGACGAATGATGTTATACAACCTGGTTTTGGATCGATCTTTGAAGTATCTATATAGTACATTATATGCTGCAAGACTGCAGGGCACTTGGTTAATATATGAGCCGTGCTCGCGGAGTGGATCCGTCCGATGACGGATGCTCGGCTCACTTGCCTGCCTTTCTGTTTACCTTCCATCTGCTTGTCTGTTTCATTATTTCATACCTCATCAATATTCGCTACGAACGATTGGGGACTGTGCAATTAATTGTCTTGGCGCATCTCGACCGGAATAACTCCGCAAGTTCGATGCCTCGATCTCCAATTCTCCACCAGAACCTGGGGAAATCCCGCATTCCAAGGAAAGTTTACCGAGTCTCAACAAGGAGCTTCTCTCTAGACAGGAGGTTACTAGGTATCGTTGTCTGCAGCTACAGCTTTGACTTGATGCGGTCAATGCCGATTTACACCCAGCTGCTATGCAGGAAAGTATAGCGAAACGACGTCTTCTCCATCGTCACGGACTGGTGCTGGTTATGCTGGACATTTATCGACACTTGATGCTATCCGAAAGAGTCGTGCTCTTTCTGCGAGGTGAAATAGCTATATATTTGTTGACCATGCTCGCCCCTTTCCACATTCTGGAATGGACTGGAGAGTGGTATATTTCGCAATACTCTCTTCTCGGTCATCGTTATTGACAGGCCGGACTCGTCTTGACTGATTCACACAGTGTCCATTGACATAGATGTCCTCATCATCGGAGCTGGCATGTCCGGGATCGGATTTGGCATTCAGCTGCAAAAGAAATATCCAGATGCGAGTTTCGAAATCATCGAGAAAGCTGGTGATCTGGGTGGGACGTGGTGGGTGAATACGTACCCTGGATGTGGTTGTGATGTATGAGAGAGAAGCTCCCTATCAATGTCATCTCAATTGATCTAGATATTGACAAGCAAATAGGTAGCTTCCCATTTCTACTCATACTCCTTCGCCCTTAACCCCGACTGGACCAGGAAGTTCGCCCTCCAGCCCGAGATTGCAGCGTACTTTCATTCCGTCGCTGACCAACATGACATCCCCCGTCATATCTCGTTTCAGTCCACTGTTCACGGGGCTATTTTTGACGAATCCACTGGAACATGGATTGTGACAATCCTGAATCAGAAGACGCAGCAGGTCTACCAGAAGCGTTGCAAGGTTCTCATCGCAGCTGTCGGTGCTCTGTCTGTGCCACGGGACTGCGAGGTTAGTGGCGCAGAGAAGTTCAAAGGAAAACTATTCCACTCTGCCCAATGGGGCCATTCGTTTGACTGGGCTGGCAAGGATGTGGTTGTGATCGGTATGCGTGACCGCCCCAGTCTTGAATGTGACCATGCTGACATGAATCGTAAAGGGAACGGCTGCAGCGCCACTCAATTCGTGCCTGTACTGAGCGATGGCGAAAGAAAAGCCAAGAAGATCGTGCAGTTCAGTCGTCAGCCCCATTGGCTTGCTGAGCGTTCCAACCCGACGTACTCGCCAGTCTTCAAATGGACCATGCGCTATGTCCCTCTGGCAATGCGCTTCTACCGATTCTATCTATACTACCTCATGGAGAGGGACTTTTTTGGCTTTGACATGGCGACTGGAGGTAAGGTTCGGGATGACTTGAAAAGAACCCAGATTGAATATCTCAAGCGGACCGCTCCGGAGAGATACCATGCGGCTTTGATCCCGAGACGGAAATCGGATGTAAGCGCAAGGTGATGGACACGGATCACCTGGCCTGCCTTCATCGAGAGAATGTCGAGCTCGTGCACTCGGACCCAATCGAAGAGATCACCGAAACGGGTGTGCGTACGAGATCAGGGAGAGAGATTCATGCCGATGCCATCATTCTGGCCAATGGCTTCCGGACCCAGCAGGTCCTGTACCCTCTTGAGATCAAGGGAGAGAAGGGCATCAGTTTATCCGAGCATGTATGCAGAACAGCCCTTCACACCTATCCTTCCTCTCACGTTGGACCTCACGAAGCGACTGACACTGTGGCCGTCTAGTGGGACGAATTCTCCTCTGGCGCTGCACAAGCATACTACGTCACCTGCGTATCGGAGTTTCCAAATTTCTTCATGATGATGGGACCAAACACCACGACGGCCACCTCTCTGTGGTCTACTCGACCGAATGCCAGATCAATTTCACCCTGCGCGTACTGAAACCCATCCTGCAACCGTCTCTCCTGTCCAGGTTGAACCCATTCAACGACCCTGCATCCTCCCCGAACACCGTTGCAGTCACCCCCGCTGCCGAGCAGCGCGACAACGCCTGGATCCAGCGTCTCGCGAGCAAACTCGTCTGGGCATCTGGCTGTACGAGCTGGTACGTCGATGCGCGGACGGGTCGCAACACGATGGTCTACCCCGATTGGCAATTCAAGTACTGGCTGCGCAGCATATTCGTTCCGCTTTCGAGGGACTTCACTTTCAAGTCGAGCACTGTACGTCTACCGACGAAGGATACCGGCCGGAAGAAACGGACAGATAGACTGCGTGCGATGGTGGTCGTTTCGTCGGGTGTTGCCATTGCCGTCGGCGTGATGGTCTTGCGTTCGAAGATGGATACCAAGGATATCTCGGACCATGCGTCTGGACTTTGGGCTTTGGGGATGAAAGTCCAGCAGGACCTGTCGATGAGGGGGGGGGGGGGGGGGGTTCATGGTGTGATTAGTGCATGGAAGGCTTGAAGTGGTGTTCATGTCCTCCGGGAGATTTCTGGCCCCGTTCTTACAATTCAGACGTGAGACTCACCCTGGAGAACAAGTCGCCAAGGGCAGTGCAGGCAGTTCTGGTTATTTTTCTTTGCTTCTAAATCACTCGACAACCTAATCCTTTCCAAACGATCTATTGGCCATTGGCCGCGCATTAGGAGCCTCCGATGTACATACAAACCACTGAACATCACGTTCGTCATGGAGACACGAACAATCTGCATCCCTTCTCTTATTATTCATTCTGCTAAAATGATTGGACATCACTCTCGGTTTTGATCATTAAGCAAAGCAACGTTATTGTTGATATCTTCTCACTATGATACAGCTGACAAACACCCCCATTTCCAGAGATTGGTTCATTCCAGGGTGGTAAAATGGAAACAAAGGGTAAAACAAAGAGATACGAGGCAGAGATAGGTTATTGATTCGCAGAGTGAACATGGTAGAAACAACCGGTGGCCACCAGATTTGTTTACTCATTCAGCCTTCAGGGTCAGGCCGGACGATAACCCGATTGATGGATTCAAGAACGGAATTTCAGGTTCATATGATGAGTCGCTCGAAATTTCGAAAATTACCAGGCGTTGACGTCAAAGTTTTCCTACAATTCACAGGTTAGAGTGTCGGGGGAAAAAAGTGAAGCGAAGATCGGTCCTTGGATTACTCACCTCGGAGAAATAGGTCGTGACAACAGTCCGGTCTGAAAACTTGCGGCCTGCAAGGGCCTTCAATGCATTGGTTGCCGATTCAACAGTGTCGAATTTGACATAGATCTTGCCCACCCCGGCGGATTGTCTGCTGCCTCCTGTGGGGCGCGGAATCTTCAGGTCGAGGATCTGACCGTATTTCGAGCACTCGTCACGCACGTCGTCGCAAATTTCTGTGTGAAATATTAGTGTTATTTTTTTTTTCTCTCATAGAAGGGACTGCTTACCTTCGTAATCATCATTATCCAGGAGCTCCTCGGGAGTAACCATGTTCAAAAGCTGCAACACGCGACTGGTCTCAAGATCCTGAGAGGTTGTCTTGGCAAACATCGACATGGCATTAACTCCCATATCAAGACCAGCTGCTTGCGTAATTCCAATACTGGCGCGAACGACTTTGAGATGCCTATCGCCCAGCTCCATGCCATTGAGGCCCTCGACGGCGATGCTAGTAGCTGAAGGATCGGCATACTCGCAAAAAGCAATGCCCTAAAAAAATTGTCAGCAGGTGCATTTGTATTGATCTCAGAAAAATCACTTACCCTCGACTCTTCAGTTGAGCTATCCTTGACCAAGACAAACGACTTGAGCTCGCCGAATGATTTAAGAAGCATAGTGACCGGCTCCTCTGGGATATAATGGGGGATATTTGAAACGCAAATCTTGTTGGGGGAGTCTGGCACCTCGTTCAACAGCACACCTTCCTGGTATTCCTGGTCTGCACCACCACTAGGAACAATGTAATCCTTGGGTCGGCGCACTTCGAGCCCCTTGGATGCACCGTTTGCAGCTCCATCGCCGGTGTCCATAGCCTCGTGTTCTTCCATAGTAGCACCATCAAACGCAAGGGCGACAGTCGCATCATTAGGTGATTTGAATTCCAAAAGAGCATACGTATGGTCTTCGGATAATTGTGCGGAAACGCAAGGATCGATGTTTCTGATGACGTTGAGACCGTTGAGCTGGAGGTTGAAAAAAGACACGAGACCTTCACTAGTAACATTGCGTGGCACGTTGTAGACGAACAACCGTTTGGCCTGGCGTGAGTTCGAAGGCTTGAGAGCCGCGTTGTCCGCCGAACTACCCGGCTGGTTCATGAACGCCTGGAGACGGCTGGGGTCCATCGGCTGTTGTCGGGGGGCTCCAGGCAGAGGGAACATGCCTGCAATAAGAAATTAGTCTAAATTGACCCAAAAGAAACAATAGTTCCGCCAAGCTTACCTGAAAGCTTCGCTTGCTCCGCTGTGACATTCTCATAACCAGGAGGCTTGATGTCCCACTGTGTCAAACGTCGTTTCCGATCCAAGATCGACACAACATCTGTCAAGTCGGGGGTTGGTTCTCTCTTTCGAGGTGGAGGAGTGGCACTTCTCCTTCGCTCCCGCCTGTCGCCGCGATCGCGCTCACGGTCACGGTCACGGTCACGCTCTTTACCGTCCCGTCTAGGCCTGTCATCGAAAAGATCTCTGTCCCGGCGAGCTGGCCGATCCCGATCCCCATCATGGTCTCGTCTGCGGCGGTCACTCCTATCCCGATCCCAGTCGCGATCATCCCTCCGGCTGGAATAGCGATCTTCACGTTCTCTCGCGCGATAGTCACGGCTTGATGAGTAAGTATCTACCTCATGTTCGCGTCGGGAACCTCTGGAACTATGGTGAGGGGACCTCGATCTTCTCCGCTCTCCTCTTTCGCCGCGATCCCGTCGCTCATCGCGCTGAGTTTGAAAAAAAAGCCATGTCAGTATGTACGCCAAAAACGTGTCGCATTGGATGGCGCAAAATCAACTCACGTAGAAGTCTCTCGAGCGACCGGAGTCTAAATTTCAAACACAGTTAGTACCATGTGGTGGATGGTTTTTGAGAGTATATGAGGAGCTCTTCTCACCTCTGGCAGGATAGGCGTCGCCGTTCATTATGTGTTCCGACAGCTTTTTTTCCCCCTTCTGGGCGTGGCGAACAATAAAACGAAGGGCAACCTCAGATAATCTCCAAAGAAAAAAAGGGTCAATAAAGCGACCTCAGATTAAACCTCGAAGAAGCAACGGTCGTTCTGAACGGGGATAAGAAGGGCGCTGAAGACAGATAAAACTCGCAGGTGACGATCGGCGTGAGGCAGAACAGAGACAAGCGTCCAAGAGCCGCCCGGCGTTTAGATCGAAGCGGCTAGCGCGTGTCTCGTGCGGAGGCCTCACCGTCCTTCACATTCTGCGGCAGAATAATGTTCTTGACAGTGAAGGAGTTAACAATCAGGTCTTCGATGCCTCAATCACATATGGGAGCAGGCCTTTGATCATGTCTGCTGGAGTCTTTTCAGAATGGTGCAAGCTTCCAGTTAGCTTGAGTGAGCTCTGCATCAATACTACGTTGCGTTGCGGCCAGTCGTTTCGGTAAGCTTATCTATCTCCTGATGCGCTACTTATCGCAATTCCTCGGTCCGACTAAAGTTGACGCTTGGTTGCGACAATAGATGGCACAATGTGGCCGACAGTGATGAATGGAGATGCGTTCTCCACGGTCGCCTGCTCTCGTTGAGGCAAGATCCCAGCTACTTATACTATAGAACCTATCGTACCGCAAACCCCAGCTCCGTGAAATTACCCACTCCTCCAGCTTCCCACCCCCCATCGCGCGCAGAAGATAGCAAGTCATCGAGTGAAGGTGATCCTCACGAGGATACATTGCCGTTGATCAAGCATTATTTCAATTTATCTCCGAACCTCGCCGAGCTCTACTCGCAATGGTCAAGCCAGGACTCCAATTTCAAAAAGAAAGCCTCGCATTTCACCGGTATCCGGATTCTACGCCAGGATGCCTGGGAGGCCCTCATATCCTTCATTTGCAGCAGCAACAACAATATCGCCCGCATCTCGCAGATGGTAGAGAAGTTATGCACCAATTACGGACCCTTGATAGGGACGGTCGACGGGCGGCCATATCACGATTTCCCTTCGCCTGAAGCATTGACCGGCGAAGACGTGGAGGGAAAGCTGCGGAGCTTAGGATTCGGCTATCGTGCCAAGTTCATCTACAAAACGGCCGTCATTGTGGCGAAGGAACGGGAAGAAGGTTGGTTGGATGCTCTGCGGAACCCCGAGTGCCCTGCTTTCGGCGTTGAAGCATCGCCGGGAGGCGAGATGAAGATCGAGGGGAGGGACGAATACCGCGAAGCCCACGAGAAGCTGCTTGAGCTACAGGGCGTTGGTCCGAAGGTCGCAGATTGTGTCTGCTTGATGGGACTGGGGTGGGGAGAGTCTGTGCCTGTTGATACACATGGTGAGTGAGCTATCTTTTTCCCCTCCTCTTCTCGAGAATGTCATGTTTCATTGGAAGCTGACACTTACATATCAAGTATGGCAAATCGCACAAAGAGACTACAAATTGGGCAAAGGCTCGCACAAGTCCCTCACTAAAGCCACCTACGACGCTGTAGCCAACCACTTCCGCAAACTGTGGGGCCAGGAGGCTGGCTGGGCACATAGTGTGCTGTTCACCGCCGACTTGAGGACTTTCTCAGATAGACTCGCCGCTTCCAAAAAGGTGGAAGTCAGTGTAAAGGAAGAAAAAGACGATGTCGAAGTTGAGACGAAAGTGACGACGGCGGTAGCCATCAAGCGGCCAATCGATGAAGATGAGACCAAAGTCGAGGCCAACGACGAAGAGAATGACAAGGAGAATGTTCTCATCCAAGCTGCACAAACAACGTCCAGGAGGACATCGAAGAGACTTCGAAAGGAGTGAAATATTACGCTGCCTGTGTCGAATGAATGAGGCTGCAGCCTTGTACCATGATGAGATATGGTATTGTATTTGTATATGTGACATTTATCCTTTAGTTCTATACTGTACCAACGGTTTTGAATACGGGGCATTATGCATAGCTGAGGCATACATTTCATGGCAATGGTGATGCAATTACCTCTTTCTGTCCTTCCAAATGCGAGTTTCAAGTTTAACGTAAGTGCGTATCACCGGATGTATGAAAGTGACCTCCAGCTGACACCATTTACTTAGATTGTCGAACTACCCAGTCTTTGAGTCTAGACATACGAACCAGTATAACTGCGTCCCGTCGAGATTGTTGAGTGTGTACCTGCATCATTGCCGAATATTGGGAGACATTTGGCTTCAGTCCAAGGCCAGAGGCTCGCAGTGTGACGTGAATGCAACCGTCTGAAACCTGATAGCTTGGTAGCTAGCCGATGGCTTTGGAATTTGTCATCATATTATATCATATCGGAGCATATCATTACATGAACGAGAAGCCTATGCTTCGATCATGAATGCGAAGGTCAATGCTGAAGAGACGATTTTCAGTGGTACAGGGTACTACACCTGGTAGTGAGTGTATATACCCGTGACTTCATATATATAGTTATGACGATTGGTGGTGAAGCTTAGCACCACTAGCCAGCCGGGCTCTTTGCGGGTAGGTACTAGGCCCTCACAGGGCGTCATATGCTTTCAACTTCTGGAATTTCTTTCATTTTCCATCGACCAGCATCCCGACCCCACCTTCATATCCTCGTTTTGTTCATCGATCCATTTATTCTGCGCTAAAATGAACTCGTCATTGCCTTCGGAAGAAGTGATCCTCATCTCTCCTCGACGGAGGTCTCCAGAGGACCCTTCCCCAAACAAGAGGCGGAAAATCACTCCATCTTTCGAATCCTCCCTCTCCAGGAATTTTCTTGTCATCTCTCCGATTAGCTCTGTTCAACCTCAGCCCCTTTTTCCTCCGTCGGAGATCTCCCCTAGTTTCGCTGCAGATCTCTTCCCAGGCGGTGAAGCGAGCATAGGTAAGTGATATCAAATATTCGAAACATATCAAACATTTTGATGGCTAACGACAATCTAGAGCTACGACGTCCTCTTCGAAGTCCGCCGCACGGTCATCCCGACCATGACCCTCAGCTTTCGTTGACACATCCGGTCACTCTACCATCTTCTCGGCAGATTATCTTGCCATTTGACCTACGCCAAACCCCCTCAAAGTTTTTTGAAACTGGAAACTCTAAGCTCCTCTTCGAAAATTTTCCTGGCACTCAGAGAATCGACTTCGATGACCGAGTCCTGGTATATTATGTTGATCCACTGCCGGCAAAGCCATGGCCGAAGAAAATTGCGGGCGTGTCATGTTATCTCACAGCAGACCCGAGTGATCTGGGCCCGATTATTCCCATCCGCCATCGAAGTCGCTCGAGAATTACCATCTCCGACAACCTGGATCTTAGGGACAATGAAGCAGCCGTCGACCTAATTTTCGACTTGGTTCGTGATTTCTTGGCAAAGACCGATATATCTGTCACTGAAATCCAGTTTTGGGGGCATATCATCATCGTCGTCCTAGAAAATGAAGCTGATAAGGACGAAATTCTAAGAGCGGTTCCCCAGTCAGTTGCTCAGTGTAAGTGTTTCTACCTTTTCGATTCTATGATGGCCAGGCCCCACAAGCTGTCCGCGCTACGACTTAAGCAAGCTCCCTTGACTCAAATCGATGATTCCTGGTATGATACCATGAGACCAGGAGTAATGCTCAGCTCGGGCAGGCATCCCGAAGAGGGGTGGGAGATACTTACTTCCTCCGGTGTCCTCGTAAAGGATCATCTTGGCTGTGAGTATATGACGGTTGCAGCTCAAGGATTTCCGGGACTTCCGTTCGATGGAAAAGTCCATCATCCTCATTCCCCGGATAGAACACTTGGCGAAGCCATCATCGAACTCTCTCACATAGACGTCGCTTTGGTCAAGCTGAATCAAGGCGTGGAGTTTGTCAACGAGCCATTTGAAAACACACTTATGCCAGCGCCTCCCTTGAAACTAGCAGGTTTTGTTCGAGCAGCCGAAACAAGAATTGGCGACGATGTCTTCATCGACAGTCCTTTCTCGGGCTTTGTTGAAGGGACCCGGGGGGCTCACTCACTTCTTCGAGTCCCTAATGACGATCCTCTTGAACCGGAGCAAAAATGGATCAGATGTCAATGGCATTATATGGGTCAAAACTCGAACCAGGTCCTAGTTGATGGTGTTTGTGGCTCAGCGATCTGGGACCGGAATCATGGGGTTCTCGGGTTTTTTCGATACGCTCCCGCGTCAGGGGCTTTTCTGGATTGGTGCATGAGTGTCTCTGCCGATCATCTTCTTGACAAGAAGTACATTATGGTCTAGTCCTATTCTGAATACTCGTCCATGTGTGCGGGTATAGTTGCCGTTGCGTCGGGGTTGTCGCTCTCGCTCCTACACTATTATGCCTATTTGCTGACTGACTTTTGTATTTCGTTATCAGGATCGAGCTAACTATCTCCATCCATTCTGTATTTCTCGCTCACTGTCCTTAGCTAACTTGCTGCAGGTGAAAGCGGTCGTGTTCACAGACCGACTATACCTCAGAGACCAAGTATTGATTGCAATGGCGAAAGCTAGGATATTTCTAGACGATGGTTGCCTCCGCAGGCTCTATTGGGAGTACTAGATCAGTGTTCGACTTCTTTCCGAGGTCTGATTGTGATGGAATCTCCAAATTTATACCTCGTTACAGTCCGACCTGGCTCCAGGGGCAGGTATCTAGATATAATTACCCTCATCATCAACTCTTATATATACGCCTTCCGAACAGTCTACAAACCTTCAAGCTTCAAGCAGTTCCATTCTACAAAATTCCTCATATCCCGAGCGCCAACAACACCTCAGGAGGGTAACTAACAATGCTTGGCGGGTGCAGAATAGTGGTGCTACGCAGGTGGTGGGGGTTACGGGTGGAAAGGCGGCCGTTTCTGGCCTCAGAAGCGGTCATTTGCGGCGTCAATTCCACAGGTCCTCACATTCTGGCTGTAAATCAGGGGCTGGAAAGAAACTCGACGCAGACGTCAACTGGTGGCGGTTTCTGGAACAACGAAGATGAGTCCCATGGGATGCCAAACCCCGAATGGGTTCGTCTGTGTGAACTCCATCGGGAGATTCGGTATGGACTCTGGAGTATAGTATTGTTTATATTATTGTTTGGTTCGGATCTCAATTCCTGGTGGTCTTCAGCCAGTGGAGAGTGAATGCCGATTTGGTGGATTCCGTGGATTCGGGCTCGGGGTGCACACTGCACGAAGTGTTCAGCCGGCTTGCTGCACGACGAAGGCGCATTTCAAAAGTCCTAACGAAAAGATGTGTAAAAGAGAAGAACGTAATAGATAACTAGTCGATGGGTTCTGCCGATCCCGTGCGGCGCTCTTTTGGTACCGCTCTGAAGAAAACACGGATCGTCGAAACGACAATTTTTACATCTCACAACGATCTTTAGTAGACTAAGATGTGATCTATCGAGACCATACAAGCAATCTGTTATCATCTGCAGATTGGACAGCATTGGGTTGGCGAGCGCTTGAAGTAGGACCAATTCCTGTCGTGATCACCGCAAGCATTGAAGCGACCGCATTGATTGGGCTCTGGGCTCTGCAGAACCCGAGCTGGCGGCATCGCAGGCGAACCAAACACATGACAACCTGGATGTGCAGATCAGCCAGAGCTGAGCTAGTGGAAAGGTGAAAAAATCGAAGAGACGAAGCTGTCAACTAAAAGCTCGAGGTTTACGGTGGCGATGACTTTCAACTTCATGTCAAATGTCGAGAGGCGCCTCCAGAGTCTATACAGTACAGGATGGCGCGCCATCGGCGATTCCGCACCACTTACCATTCATATCTTGATAACTTGATAGATATTGGAGTTTGTTAGCCTCCGTCTGTTGTGACGATCGTCGAAGGAAGCCGTCGACCAGCCATCAACCTAGCTGAGCTTCAATCGACAATCGCGTGTGGCCAATATTAATTGAAACTTGTCTGTAGTATAGTTGTTAAACTTAGAAGTTTTTTTTTTTTTTTTTTTTTTCTTCAGTCTTGTCATCTCTATTTGCGCTCAAAGATTCTAGACCGTGACCGAATTCCGGGGTTAGTATTCTGGTATTATCATGAATTTCAAAAATATTAAGTCCCTTGTCCATTCTCGTATCTGTATTCCGTAGCATTGAGTCCATTGAGATGTCGGCTAAGTATCAACATGAATTCATCCAGTGAGGCGATCATTCGTCTGCAGAACTGAACGATCGGCATATGCCGTGGAATATTCTGTTTGGGATTTACCTCGTATGGTTGACGGCAGATAGCCCTTGTGGAGCGCCGATGATCTATGGGATTAGAAGTACTGTATATCAAATATTGATCTGAAGAACCATGCTATGTAGATGACTTGCATGACGTGTAATCATAAACTCGATCCCGATGATCATTTAATTCTCGATCCTTCGAATCCGAAAGAGGAAGGTGACCAGGGGTGCAAGTGAGCAGGGGTCATGGATGATGCTATTACTCCGTAGTGAAAGGGACCTGTGATAAAACATCTCATTTGGAATAATGCTTGGGACCCATCCCACACGGGACAATGGCACAAATCTCCGTTGAGTCCCATCGGCTGTAGTTCATGGAAGTGTCAGATCGTAGACACTGGAAGTAGGCAATGA
Source organism: Hamigera avellanea (assembly GCA_027569715.1). Classification (NCBI taxonomy): domain Eukaryota; kingdom Fungi; phylum Ascomycota; class Eurotiomycetes; order Eurotiales; family Aspergillaceae; genus Hamigera; species Hamigera avellanea. The sequence goes on from JAPDKU010000004.1 coordinate 414,171, forward strand.
GATGTTGCATGAATATCAAGGCTCAAAAGGGCTTGCTGCCATGGCATTGTGGCCAACAGTTTGATCATTGGCATTCTGTCCATGAAGCAGAAGTGCGATATTGCATCGATCAATCCAATTGCGGCACAACACAATATACACATGGCCGCGGAGTAGCTCTGCCCTTAATTCTGATGTAGATGAATCCCACATGAAAACCTAACACCTAGGTGTTTATTTTGCCTGAAAATTTGACTTCAAAGTGATACTCGGGCGTTGACTTTCTTGGAATTGGTTTTTTCTCCTGGCGTGGCTGTGTGCGAGGATTGAATTTGCGAGTAATGAGTTCCAGTCCTTCGGTACTCCGGTGAAGCATTCTAGAGTCTAGACTCGAGACCCTTGACCCTAGAGGACTACTCTGACCCGTCTATGGGAAAGATTTCTTTCTTCCGCAATGGTTAGGATTCTTGGAAGATTGATTGGTCTGCATTATTCATGAAGCACCATTGCCGTATGCATGAATGATGAATCATTCGAATCCACATACCTACTGACCGTTGAAATGTCAGATCATAGATGGGTGCAGTGGGCTGAGTGTGGAGTAAGTAAGTACGTAACTTACTCCTACGCACCCTAAGAGAGGGTCGAAATTCCAGAATGCCCCATTAGTTACACACAAGAATAATTGTTCCCGTTCATAATATCCTCTAAAGAGTATTATCCGATGCTCAATCATACGGAAGCGTCAGTCTGATTGATTTCCTTCGTCTTGGTGCGCATATTCCAGAAGACGCTTCAGGATAATATCGTTGTTGAGCAACACACACCCGTAGCGAACCACTGCATCTTGTAACTGGTACCAAGGCAGGTGCCTGTAGGGCCGTTGCGAGAGAAGGTCTAACAGTCGGTCGAACTCTTAAGTCGATGAATCTGCATCTCTGCCTTGAGCTCCATCGGCAACCATCCATGGATCCATTCTGCGGAGGTTTACCTGTCAAGGTTAGCGTCGTCAGCACACCTAAGTTCCGGCTGGAACACTAGGCATCCATAAACGGTGACTAAAAAGCGCCTCTCAGCAGCCGGAACATGAGGCGGCCATTGAATTCATTTCAACAGGGCAGGGGTCTAGCTGGCTCTGCTTTTAGAACCGAGTTCTACTCGCCAAGCTTCGAACCTGGTGGGGTTGTACAGTACACGATACGGTATCGAATACTGTACTGGACATACACGGTACTTTTGGATTAGACTGGCTCTATCGAATGTACTCACTGTACCAGTCTTCCTCCACACAATGCCAGACACATAAAATGGAACGAGATCTAAGAGTTGTAATTGGTCACTCGGTACATACTAATTAATTACAGTACAAGTGGTCCGTAATAGTGTGTACATACTAGTGACGAAGAGGGGTCATTGCTCTAGCCTCTTCGGCTCGGTTGTGACAATGCCATTATTATCTCTGATGCTACACTCACAGGACTAACTTCTACCACAGAACGGCAGGGAGGATTGGCATTGAGCATGTATGTTGACGAGGAGTGACCAAATCCCTGGCTGCTTACGTCTCGTTATTGACCGCCCCTGAAGACTCCCGGAGCAGGGTTAGGATATCACAGTGATTGGATCCAGAAGACGCACGAGGATGCAAAAGAAGGACCACTTGGAGAAACCATAACCGACGTAACCGATTCTTCGTATTGGTCAAGCGGAATTCTGTCAGCCAATATTAATGAAGACAAGAAGACAAGACGTAGTGGTCATACATCATTTAATATCCATTTTCATGGCCGAACTCTACGGAATATAGAAGGCAGCTGATAACAACACGCTTGTGGTCGACGATTCGCTACGCGTGGGAAAGTCCAAGGATCGCACTTCGTCTACGAGGACGGGGATACGCCGATACGGGATACCGTGCGTACGAGGTAGCTGCGGCGTTGATGACAGGACAGTGGACAGTGGACCATAGGCAAGAGCGGACGACCAACTAATAATGGCAGGTATGACTTGGGTAGGGTCCACCAGCAATTGGAAAGAATAAAGTTTTGGCCTTCGACTCGAGCACGCCTGCCACGCCAGGTACCCGCTCGAATGCAGGGAGTGGCATCGCCTGCTAAACTTGGGCGGCCCGCTTCACAGTCGCACGCGGTCCCCGCTTGTCGATTGGCCTGAGACAGCGGTAATTTTTCTTCCTCTCTTTTGGTTTGTCCCCTTACCTACGAATCCTAGATCCATACAACAACCACCAACTTCGTTTGAAATGTCTCTGGATCGTTCTTCTCATTCTCCACTGTCCATACAGACAACCCATGGCGGCGCAGCCCCTGTTGCGCCAAGTCCCCCAAGCCCTGGAGGGTCGCCATGCGCTCGTGCTTTGGGTGAACGGGCCTCTTGACTGCATTTCCTGCTCCCCCGATCATCGATGTATATCTTAAAAAACATGCCCACCCTTTCTTCGGACTCCGTTCCCCGTATGAGATATCTCGGTAGGAATCGAATTTTTGTCAACGCACGTCTGCGCGGCTGCGAGTTGTCTCGCCCGCGGTGCTCACCCGCTTGAACGGACCAGGAAGCCTTCCCTCATATAGGCCAATTCAAAGGATATGACAGTCTACTGCCTCGATCGCATTCAGAGTCCACGGTAGAATCACGACGATTGACGGGCTTGGAGAATGGCGAATTCAACCTTGAACGGGCTTTGTCCGGCTCCATTCCTGCAGGAGGATCTCTTCCCCAACACTGGCGGCTGTAAGCTCTGCTCATCGATGACATGCGAGTTGAGCATTCGCTAATTGGCTTGACGTACTCTTTAGACCTCGGGGGAAGGTTCTGTGAGACAATCCCAACCGTGGGTGGCAGTGTCTCCTGCTGTCTTCCATGTCCGCTGTCGGACTGGAGATATGGTGACGGTAGGTCTTCCACGACAGAGGCGCCTTCTTGTCGCAGTGTTCCCTGACAATATGGTTCTCTGCCTCCAGGTTTATCTGCGAAGACCAAGGTTGCCAGTTGGACCAGTGTCGGTGTTTTGCCTCTCTGCATCTTTTTACTAGTGTCTTATGCGGTGCTTCCAGTGAAATGGACGCACCGTCACTATTTGAGCATCTGCTTCACTATCGGAATTTGCTTCATGGAGGTGAGATTGCTCTACATGATTGTCGTGTCGCAGGCCGGCACTTTCTAATTCTTGCGGTTCAGTTGGCCTTTATTATCCCTCTCGGTACAAATCCGACGGAATGCTATAACGACATCACGCCGAACGACATGCGTACCAGCCTGTCATGCGCTTTTACGGGTGCATTACTTCTATTCGGAGGATGGTGTGTGGTGGTATGGAGTTTCATCCGTACGGTGGCCCTCCATCTTCAAGTATGCTGGGAGGTTGTCCTCGGTCCCAAGTTCATGTGGGGAGCCCTGATCTGTGGTTGGGTGATACCTGGCGTCGGTTTGACGATCATGCTTCTCTTGACCGGAGTGTCGTTCAGATTTGGCCAAGTGTGCCACATCAACCACGAAAAAAGTTTGCAGGATTATTGGATTCCTATTATGGCCTTTGCCGCCGCGGCCTTGGTTCTCCAGCTGACGACTGTGCTATACTGCATTCATGTCTACGTCAAGTCGCTTTTCGACAAGAACTCCACGACCAACAGCTCGGGTTTGCCATCATACTCGGGTAGCGTTCGAACCCTCACTGCTCGTCAAGCGTACCGCCGTGTTCGAAGAGTCCTTCAGTTACAATGGAGAGGGATGGCGCTGGTTCTGATCATTATTGGACTTGCGATTTTCTTTGCCGTGGTGTTCATCAATGTCGACAGCGCCGTCAAAACCACCCCTGAAAACATGAAGAAGGCAGAAGCCTGGATAGGGTGCTTGGCCCTATCAGGGGGTGACAAGCAAAGATGTGTGGCTGCTGCGCAGGGCATTGGGCCTAACGAAGCCACGCTTCTAGCCTGTCTGATTCTCTTGTCCCTAGTAGGATTCTGGAATTTCATCCTATTCGCGCGACCTTCGATGTTCCTCGGATGGGTTGATCTATACAAGACCAAATTTGTCCGTCGTCATGAATTCGTCTCTGCTGATGCCCAGGATCGGTTTACGGATCATCGATCGTACGAGATGCTCAACAGCGCAGGATTACCGTCTGTCAAATCACCAGAACCCGTCGTGAGATCTCCAACACCAGGACGGTGGGCAGGCACCAAGAGCCCTGAGTTGGGCGATTATGGACGCGACGCAAAATATACTAGCCCGTCCATGAGCTTTTCCACTCCACGTCCACCCAGCTCTTCGCATGGCCGAGAGTGGGATCCACATGCAACCTACGCTCGCGCTCACCACGCTCGTGGATCCAGTGGCCTGGACCATTTATGACCATAATAACATAACGTCTTATTGACATTTCTAGAATTGCAACCCTCGCTTTACACCATCATTCTATATAACTATCCTGAGCAGAGATATCAGAAAGCCCTCCTTTTGCTTTCATCCAACTCTCAACACCGAGTGTTTTCTCTCCTCTATACTTTTCTTTTCCTCTATCAATCACCACTATATCTGAGATCTGTATTCTTTCACTCCCTTGTTGCGTGTTGGGAGGATGTACGATTTTGTATACCCTGTCTTGATGTTTCATTCGATGTTGTCATCTGCTTTTTTTTGGATTCTGTCTTCGATACTTACCCAATTTTTCTTACGGCACATACTTATCACCTTCCCAAGAGAAGCGGCTTCTCTGGGGTTTCGTCCGGAACGAACTTTTACAGGACTACCTATTTTGGCAGGGGGTTCATTGCAAGGGTCCATGTACAACGACTCGATGATTTGGGAGGGAAAATCCGGGGTAGCATGGGGTCAATCGGGGCCATCCTCGAACCATGCCCAGGAATGAGGGAAATGCGAAGGTGGTGAGGCGGTGGAAGGGCGCTCAATTGCAACCGAGGAAGCGGTTCTCTGACACATGATGCGATGGTTCATTCATTCCATTCACCCTCATGTATTCGTAATACTGATCTAGGCTGAGGTGCCAATCGGTTTTCCCCTGCATCTTGAATAGAGAAAAAAAGCGACCATAAAGTTTCTTTGAGAGAGGGCGTCTGCGGTCTAGATGGGAGATACTACGACTTCACCAGTCGATGCAATCTGGTTTACTACCTATTATGGCTAAGAGTGAACTACCGAAAGATCATTTCCTAACGTACGTTGATCCTTCTTGACCAGTGCATGGGATAGATGGAGTAAGTTCAGCTGTTAAACGGTTATACTTGTGAACCTAACGGACTCCGTACTCCGTAGGGTTTTCCACCCACTTCCAATGCTTTGACTTCGAACCGTTGATTTCTCAATCCTTACCGGATCGTCGATGGATGAATTGCGGTGGTCCGTCCATTAGGATGATCGACCTCCCGGGCTTGAATTTGGATCATGGACAAACAGGTGGAAAGGTAAGAGTAAGTCGGTTCCGCCATACTGATTCCAGAATCCAGACCCATTGACATCTTTTGGTTGTTGGTTCCTTCTGCTTCTTCGCCTTTCTGTTGTCCACTGGTTTCTTGGGTATTGATCAAATATTTCCTTTGCAGTGGTAACAAATAATAGTAATAGGTCATGATTCGGTACTGTATAATACTCCGTAGAGTCCGTACTGTCATGGGTATCCGCCATACGAACCCGGAACCGGCAAACCCCAACTAACTTTACTCCCTGTCCACTTTACCCGGACAGTCGGGTGTTTGAAAATGACAGCTCCTGAAACAGATAATAATCACGAACTGCACTAGTTAAATCTCGGTGTTCGACGTAACAACCATGGGTGGCATGGTCCCAGGTTGTTCACAGCAGTACGTTTTCTTACGGATGGTACTGTATAAATGCCGGTGGAGAGGCTCGAGCGTTTATTGTCCGCCGTGTTTTCTGGCTGTTCTTATCGCCAGGTTGGTGCCTTTTATCCACCTGTTCATATTACCAAGTACAGTAAATGAAAAGATCGGCATCTTGCTGCGACGGATGCTAAAAAGTAGTAATATCTCAAAGTAAGTTGCCGAACCATGGACGAAAAGCTTATCACGAAACCAGCACGTTTTTTGCTCTTCAACCTTCCAAGGCCCGTTGTCGGTCGCGGTTCGCCATCCACCGTTCTCCCGCAGTCTTGGCCTATATTCATTTACCGGTCCTTCGATACGAGTTCTAGAAGATTTGGCCTCGTTCTGTATGTTGATATTTACGGGAGTTCAATTGCGATTTGTCCGTGTATTTTTTTTTCTCTTGAGGAAGGAGAAAGAGAAGGTGTTGCAATGAATTATCCATATTACGTTCCAGAGACGAGTGGTTCAGGAGAGAAACCAGATGTGCCGGGTATTGTATCGAGTCCACGTAATGAAATGTAAAGAAACAGCAGTACTAATACTGTAATTAATCAGATCCAAGAGGACCTCTTCTGTGATCCTTCCCAAACACACCTATCCCAGAGTGCCTGCCGAGTTGGGCAATCTCGCCATGCCTTGTGCGATTCTCTCTGGTCATAAGCGGGCGAGACGGTCTACTGGCATGGATGCCCTTCCATTGGAACTTCTGTCCAATTATCCATCATCGACTAGATGGCGTTCTTTGCCTGTAATCAAGTATCGACCTCGGCTTTTACCAAGTTGTTCATTCTTCTGTGCATCTAGTCTAGTATCTACATTCATAAAATTCCCTCGTGCCAGCTGCCCTACTTCCATTATTGACGATCTCTCGGTTGCGACCGGATCACTCCACCGTTCCTCCCACACAGCTGATCTCCTACTCTCACTACCCCATGGGGTAGGAGAAAGAAGGTTTCCCAGCTACGCCTCCACCGTGTTTCCGATGATCTAGATCCTGAGGGGGAAAACGGCGATTATTCGACTGCGATCGAAAAACACTCTCCAAGGCGGCGATTAATTCACTTTGGGAGTTGTCTTCCGTCCGCGCCAAGTGCAGGCCGGTTGATCCGGCCTCGGCATTCGTTGACTGACAGACGCTTGTTCCTATCCAGATTCAGATTCCCAGAAAAGTTGACATGTGACTCGGACATCGAACTCAGCTCCATCTTTTTCTTTTTCCGCTTCTCCAGACTTCGAGGCCATTTTAGCTGCAGAGATGAAACCAGTTGCCGGCACTTGGATCTCCACAATGGCGTATTCCAGCGTCGTGTTCGATTTCGATCCATGGTTTGAACCTCCCACATGGCAAGTTGGAACGAAAAATGCTGGTCGGCACATGTTGGTTCTTTCGATGTTTCGTTTCATTCTATCTCGGCAATTCCTCGCAACTGCCGTCTGGCTGGAAGCGAGAGAATTTTTTTTTTCTTCTTCTTCTCATGTTCTGACTTTCAACGATGTCGGATCTGGCGGAGACATAGGCATTGGATGGACCACTACTTCGTACTGGCTGGCACATAGGACTTGCTCGATCAACACGGTCCGGGGAAGATCCACTGCGCCTTCACGATATGGCACGCAGCTCGCAAGTCCTCTCCACGTGAAGGAAATTCGTAATAATTCGTCAGGCGTCGGAAACAACGGTGTCATTCCCAATCCAAGAAACGCAAATACTTGGGGGTACCGTTCTATACCATGCAAAGCTACGTGTCTTTGTAAGAAATGTGCCTTGATTTGGATTCTGCTCGCTATGCCGGAAAGAATTTTGGAGGAAGCGTGTGCTGTTCGTCGCCTGAAGAGCATCGCTGGACACATCTTCTATTGATGCCTCGACATACTCGTACGAAAAGGGCCAAACTACGGGTTGCTTACGAAAAACGGATCAAGATGAATAATATGCAAAATTGAATGATATTCTCATCATATCGAGCATGACCCAAGTGAATGGTCTCGAGTATATAGGCCATAACCAGCATGTATATATAGACCATCTCGGATACCGCAATTACCGAGTTGACTGAATCTCCCAACTCGTACCGAGAGATGATAGTCGAAAGACGTTCAAGACCTATTGTAACCAAGTCAGTGAGACTGTGCAAGGCGGCAAGCCGAATGAGAAGACAAAAGGTGTAGAAGCGCAAAGTTTCAGAAGTCCGTTTAGAGCATTGGAGAACACCGGGTAGGTGAACCCCTGACATAAGAGGTACCAGAAATAATGAAAGAATGGTGTGTATCATCATTTAAAGCGATCAAGGAGGAGTAGGGAAGTGCGACTGTCACCAGCTGCATGGGGGACAAAACTGACCATCAATTGATAAGCTGGGAGTAGTGGTCGGGATTAGTTGAACTCTCTTCCTCCAGGATCATAAAAGCCCAGATATAATAGGTATTTGATGCTTAAGACAACTCAGGGCGGCATTCTCTGTTGTCCTTTTGACAAAATTGTTGCGTGTGGCTCACGGAAGGAAATTTAAAAAAAAAACCTCGGAAGAAAATCCGCATTTAAACCCAAGGCTAAGCGAAGCCCACCCGTCTCACGTGACCCAAACTCCACCTTCCACACCACCAAACTTACTTCAGCTCCAACCTCGTCGACAATCTGTCGATTTGTAACGAAGTACACAGCTCGCCCTTTTCAGATCACGGACTTTTCAATCAAAAAAGTAACGACTACTCATTCGATTATTCTTGTTTATCCTCTGCATGCCTGATAGAATACTGTTGAAACATTGGGAATTTCGAAGATGCGGTACATTTCTTTTTCGAGAGCGAGAGATTGCTCGCAAATGAAGCCTTCCCCGTCGGTGACCGACAAATCACATTCATGGCATGCATGACTCGTGTACTCTATATCCATTCATGTCGTATCGTGTATACAAAAAGCCTCATACACCAAGTGATGAATATTCCACATGTCCAAGAAAGAAAAAAAAGAGGTCAACTCGCCATCCTAACTTCTTTGGCAACTGCATTGCAAAGCTCCACCCTGATACCAGCTCCCATAAGAACGTGAATCCATAGCCTCTGGGCATCGCTCAACCGGTCATTCTCCGACTTGACCTCAGCAAACATGACCTCTTTCTTCTCTAGGTTCCATAGAAATAGATCGGGGATGCCTCCGCCACGTTGCTGGTATTCCTGGGCCATCACTTTACAGACGGTGGCTAGGGCTTCTCCGCGGAAACATTGTGCGATTTCAACCAGATCATCGAGTTCGAACGACCAGTCGATGCCGATAGCGCAGGTTTGCTTTGCTGATTCCCGGGCGTGAACATCACGAATGATATTCTCGGCTTCGCCGTTTGTAATCTCCACGAGACGGTGATTGATCTCTGAAGCTCGTGATGGATAGAAAGCGTCGGTGTGTAGATCGAGAGGACAGGATTGGAATGGGGTCTGAAAGACGTTTGGAACGTAGGTAAAGAGAATGTCGTAGAACAAGTATCCAAATAGGGTTCTGACGATCCCACCTTCGGCATGGTAGCCCTTCCAACCATTGTGTCTATACCAGCTCAAGCACATGCTTTCCACCCGACATTCACCTCCACCCTCTCTCTCATCTAACCAGATAGTCGGACGACCCCTTTTAGTAGCGTTCTCGCCATTTCCTTTTAGAGCGAGGCGGCCCGGCGAATCTTCTCGTTCGACGCGTATGCCTTCAACGATCCGTTCGGTGGGTTTAGTCAACATGACATGGCCAAAATCATGCTGTTCCCGCTTGACCACTCTTAGTGCTTTTTCAAGCTTGATGATACGTTTCTGTAGATCATAGTGGGAGCTCAAATGGCACTCTGGATCCTCGAGGCCTTGCTCGCAAGTCCGTAAAGCGATTCGCTTCCAGTGTTTCTTCTGTGCTTCCTCGCTGCGTCCTTCGGAAGGCGAGAGTGCCCACATGTAGTGTTCCTCAAGAAGAGCCTTCCGTTGGTACCATACTCCGCGTCTAGCAGCATGGAACAATCGTTGGTCAAGCAACTCGGTGAGAAGCTCGTATTCTCTCTTATGCTCCTTGAATCGCCCAAGTGGATAGAGGCCCTTGTGGACGATCCTTGTGTATACCCAAGCGGGGGAGAAGCGACGTAGGTATGCACCCTCTCCACTTGTGTAGGTGTTGTCTTCCTTTCGTTGTTCTTGCTCGAGTAGAAGCCTCCAACGAGGATAGACCTTCTCGGCTAGACTTTTGACATGTTGCAGCCTCTCTGCATCGGGAGTGCCATTGAATTCCAGAACGTTATCTATCTGGAATTGCGTCTGCAGAGCGGATTCAAACTCGAGCAGGATTGCCCTGGAGGGAAAGATTGAATTAGAGCGAGATACGATATACTCCGGAAAGTTTCTGCGAGATATTTTCGCGAGGATGATGGTTGTGAGAGACTTCTCCGTCCACTCTGTGGACCTGTAGAAGACCAAGTGCACACGTTCGAAAAGTGCACGAGGCCCCGAGGCCAGTCTGACACATTCACCTGTAAAGTCGAGGATTTTCTGGATGTAATGAGAATCCCGGTTGATGCCCTGTCCTGCATCACTCCGTTGTTTACTATTCCAGCCAAGACCTGACTGCGTCTGGCTCGACTGCCGAAGGGCTGTGAGCAGCTCCTTTTTGCTTTTGCCTTGGACCTTCGCTTCTTTGGCGAGGCTTTTCAGCTCCTCGAGTAATAGCAAAGACGACGCTTCTTCCAAAGTCGTGATTTCGCACGTGTCTTCGGCAAATCTGAAGCAATCACCAAGACCACTATTACCTGGAGATTCTGCCTCTGCAGGGTTGTCGTTTACGGTTTTAGGAGGAATAGGGAGACTTCGACTGCGCCGGAGATCGGCCACTACGGAAGGCAGGTCTGCGATGTCTGAATAGTAGCCGAGACGATTGACTCGATGCCATGCCGAGGTCTTGCGGAGGAAGAGTCGTACATAACTATTTGAATGTTAAGAAATGTTCAACGCATAATGATAGCCAGGCGAGAATTGTGCGGCAAAGTGGGCGTAGAGACGTACAGATACTGCGATTCATATGACAGATTTTTCCACTGTCGGAATACCTCCATCTCCGCTTCATCGAAGAGATGTGATTCCTCATCAAGCACCGTTTCCAGTGCTAGATTGAAAGCATCGACATAAATGGAGCTCCTCCCTTTCCTCCACTTACCATCCTGCAGCCGCTGATGCAAATCAAGTTCCTTCTCATCATCACTCTCTTGCTTTACCGCACGAGAAGCTTCGTATTCCTCGATTGCTTCTGTATCGTTTTTCACGGGTGGAAGAGAGGTCTCCAGCTCGGTCTGACTGTTAGAGATGTGGTTCTCAGAGTCATCTTCTTCGGCAGGAAAATTACCATCATCCCGAGCAGCTGAGAGGTCAGACAACCCCACCAGATGACTGGCTGGAGAATCCACATCATTTTCCTGGTCACTGCTATCCTCCCTCTTTCCAGGAGAGCGCTTGAGGCGGATGTGGCTGCCGTCATCGTCGGTCTTCCGGCGCTTCACTGGAGCTCGTTGAGTCTCCCAATAGTCCAGCAGGGACATGCTACCAAAGGACGGGGAAAAAGCATTCGCGAGTCTTTCCAAGGAAGTCCAAGCTCACATCGGGATTGTTGATGGCAAATAAATGTCAAGTTTCTAGCAAGTCTAGGCTGCAAAGCACACTTGCCGCCTAAACGGAGATGATGCCGATCAGCGCGGAAAAACGTGTCGTGGGAGAAACGCGTGATCACATGATTCGATGTTTCGGCTTGTTTGCGCTGTTTGCATGTCGACAACATTTCCAGATCCATGCAGTAAGTTAAGAGGAGAAGCGCTAACTTACCTAAAGGAAATGACGATGGTTTCAAGGAAATCTTCCCTGTTCGATGTTTGATCTCAGGATGGTATCTTCCATCAGAATCAACAAACATCCAAGATAGCCATGGCTGATCCAGTAAGACCGCTTTTTGTCTGTTTCTTTGTCCTTACTGCTCCTACCTATGTCACTGTACCGTACCCTCCCCACTCCCAGCCCGCCGGCAGTGGAGAGCTTTCCGCGCGCAGCTCCGCCGCCCGTCAAGCTCCGCTTTGTATTTTTGATTCTCTCTGTCTTTCTTTCTTCCAAATAAGTTACCCCGTACTTCCTGCTACTCCCAAAGCTCCGCAGAGGTCAATTGCCAGCCTTGCTTCTCTGCCTTGAAAAATTAGAATATACTCTCTGACATAACTAGAACTCTCTCTCCCTTCTTGCGCAGTCTTCCTCTGCTCCTCCTCTCACCTCCCCACCCTCCTTCGCTTTCCCTTCGGAGTCCGTCTCTGCGCCTTCCACCACTCCCAGTGCTGCTGCTGGGACCCCCCGAATAGGCGCAGCACCCACCCTGGACGAGAAACCCAAAGCTGCCACCATCATGGGCACGGAGTCCACCAACGGTGCCGGAGCTGGCAGCAACACACCGACAGGCGATCTCCTCAACAATGCATCCGCGACACAAGTCCGGCCTGGAGGAGCTCCGGCGCGGGTATACTTGAATGAGAAGGTGGTGCCGTACTTGCTCGAGGGAATGAAGACAGTCACGAAGGATCAGTAAGTCGCCAGCTTCTTGTTCCTGTCTCGGATGATTATGAGGTCATAGCCTGGGCACTGCAAACCATTGTCTCACCGGTGTGTGATGTACTTGCATTATCCTTATCCGGTCACCCTAGCTCGGACTTACTACTCGTCAATTGCTAACTCTGGCGCTGTACAGACCTCCAAACCCCCTCCGCGTTCTAGGGGAGTTCCTCCTGCAGAAGAGCAATGAAGTCGAGGGCGGGGCGACCGGTTCCAATCAGTAGATTTCCAGAACAGGTCGGGAAATGACGTGCTTAATGATTGACATAATGAACAAATATATGAATGCGCATTGCGCAATAACCCCAGGGTCATCGTGGTTTGAACCAACTTTTTTGTTCGGCCACTTCTATGGGATCGAACCGTCACATAGTTACGTGCCAAACGAGAACCGGCAAAGGAATGAAACCGCAGGAACATACGCTGCTGAACCATTTCCAAGCGAGTTTCGAGCTGCGATGACGTGCACACCAAGTGTCTTCCGTCTGCTACTAAAGGAGGAGAAGCGGTGATGACCTCATTGTCTCTGATCATGGAGAACATCATATCCATGCTCAGTATAAACCACAGGTATTGCGTTGGTGATTTTTGGATGTTTTTTTGTGGATCTTGACCCAGACTGCCTGGGTATGGTCCAGTCTATGAGGAAGTCCGATCATATATGCGTATACATTATTTGGGCAGTTATTGACGGATTAACAAGATGCAAATATCAATCATCGACTCCATAGGCTAGATAAGGTAATTAATTGTTCAGCTGCGACCAGTGATGCTGATGTACATTCCGATATCACGCAGAAGCTCAAGAGTAGTTAAGGTGTAAACAAATGCAGATGACTGAACCTGGTTGTTAGTCGATCTGGAGTAGACACTGCACAATCTCCAGTGCTCATTTGCAACAGTGATCGGATTAGAGGCTCCATGTAAGCGACTTGGTGTTTTCTGATTGGGAAGGGGGGGAAAAGTGTAAAGTTTCTCAAACAACTCCCTCGGATAGAAAGCATGGCGGGAAGGGTATGTTTGATAGTAAAGGGTCAGGAAATTGGGTATCAATATCACATTTGCTCACGGATCAGTTATTTCTCGGTAACAACCTACCTTTAAATCGACAAGGCCGAGAATATGAAGGTTGTTATCCCGATATGCATCGATAAGGATCCACGCAGAGTAATCGATGTTTTGAGATCTGACAAGTGCCGTCTGTATCGGCTGGATGAGTCCGCCAACAATCACTGATTACGTTGATCTTGATGCTCATCATCGGAAGTTCTAAGGATGCCGGACTGTTGGAGGCAGTGGCGGTACTACAAGAGCGAAGCAACCACGACTATGGCGAAGCAGGCGAGCAATGGCCGAATCCCTTTCAATTGGACGAGCCGCAAGAGTTCTGGAAATGCTGGCACGATAGAGCTTTTTTTTTAATGTGTTTCTGCTTGTGGTCGAAATGAATCGAGTCGTTACGTGAGAGGTGAACAGACGCATTAAGGCGAATAGCTGACTATCGAGACAAGGACCAAATCCGGAAAAGTTGTAATGTAGTAGTGCTGACCCATGAGAGAGAACCGAGGAATTACAACGAGGTGTAAAATCTGTCCCTTTTCCCTTGCCGCCCATTTCCCCGGTGTTTCGAGAGCGTAAACAAACGAGAACATCATCCAGCGACCGAAGCGTGACGACATAGATTGTGGGCAGTTGCAGAGTTGGTCGCAAAAGGATGGCGCTCCGATATTTTCGCCGAGACGACATGTAAACGCGAGAGACGACTTTTCTGATAGGAAAAAAAAACAAAGAAACAACGACGCCCGGTATGGCCCATCGAGCTCAGACCCAGGAGGGAAACCGCATTAAAACCATTCCAAGGAATACAGAGTGGAATAGAACGTCATGGAACATGGAACAAGGGCAAGGACGATAAGAAAGGGGAAGGGGCATAGAATCGAATAAATCGTGCGAGATTACGTGCCATCAACCGGAAACCCTCAACTATTAAGGGACCCGACATCCGACATGATTTCACCTACCTGGCAGCGTATCTGTCTTCACCACGAGACTCGTAGGAGCGGCTGGCATATGCATCACGGGACTCACGGGGAGCACCTTGATCATAGCTGGGAGGGTTAGCATCACGGTCGTAGTAACCACGGCGATCATCGCCACGACGGTCGTCACGGCTGTCGCGAGCAGCGTAACGGTCCTCACGGCCAGAAGCATAGCGGTCGATGCCACGGTACGCATAATCATCACCACGACCACCACCGTAGTCACGACGACCATAGTCACGGCCATAGTCGCGGCGGTCACTGTAGGAGTCGTAGCGACCAGAGCGGTAGTCATCGCTGCGACGGAATCCACCTCCGTATCCACTGCGGCGGTCATCGTAACGATCACCACGTCCACGAGGAGCTCCACGGAAGTCTATGATCGTAAGTCTCGTCTGCCAAGAGAGGAAAAAAAAAAAGGAAAGAGTGTAAAAGATCTTACCACCACGCTTGGGAGGGCCAAAGTATTTGCCTGGAGTTGGGGTTCTGGGACGGCTGCGACGGGCCTTCTCAATGCTCAGAGTACGTCCTTCGATAACCTCACCCTGAAGACCTTCCTTGGCAGCATCAGCCTGCTCAGCGGTCACCATCTTGACGAAGCCAAAGCCACGAGATTCCTTGGTATGAGGGTCCACCATGATCGAGCAGTTCTCAACATCGCCGTACTTCTCAAAGAGACGAGAGATGTCAGACTCGGTCAGGCGGGGGTGGATGCCAGTGACGAAGAGGTTGGAGCCAGTGTTGATAGCACCCTCGTCGTCCAGCTGCTTGCGGGGGTCAACAAGCGGAGCTCTGGGTATCAGGGTCAGTGCACTGCCCTGTTGTAGATTGTAATAGTTTAATTGAAAGTGGCGAAGAAGACATACCGGTCATCAGCGCGGCCATTGGGAGATCTGCTACGGTTACGGTCACCACGGGGTTCATCGCGAGGAGATGCGCTGCGATCGCGGTCAAAACGGGGTTCGTCTGCTCAAGAAAAAGTGAGAGTTAGTACGGGTGCCGCTAGAGAGAGAAAGTCGAATCCTGAGGCATTCACAACACTTACCGTCGTAGCGACCGTTCTCAGTGTCATATTCCGCAGAAGCCATGATGGCAGAAACGAAAAGAACGATGTAAGGGGAAAAAGTTAGGTGATGGGTAGAAGAGTCGGGGAGTGTTGGTCAGAAGAGCGCGTCCAGAAGGGAGGACACGATCCGGGGTCGAGGAAAATTTCAAAAAGACCGACGGCAGAAGGGTTGAACACGAAGTGAATCGTGTTTCAAGGGGGGGTATCGTGAGGGAAAAGGTGATCCTGAGGGAAAGGGAATGAGGAGGATGAAGAAGGGAAAGGGAGATAAGAAAGAAGAGATGAAGGGGAAGTAAAGGTAAGACAAGGGCTGGTGGTTTTCCGTTGCTGGCGGTCGCCTGGACCCGGGCAATCCAGACCTGGGGCGGCTCTGCAGCGGATGCGCCAAGAACAGTAAGGTACGATCGGACGGGCAATCGCAAGTATGCAATTGATGTATCTAATCATGTAAACATTCACTGTCACTTTGCAATGCACTTGCCATGCAAATCATCAGATGCTTTTAGCTGGGAATACAGTAGTTCTACGCTGAAAGATGTTGATCTTTCATTGCCTGCTATTGTTTAATCCGGCCGCAAAAGCTACCTAAGAATCGCGCCCCAATCTCATTACAATAGTGATCCTTATCATAAACAGAACGCCTCCCACCCGCTTCCTGAAGCGTAAGATGTGTGAAACACAACTTGGAAAATGAAATAGATAAGATATCACCGAAACGCCCTCACAGCTATTTAAACCCACGATAGCGCCTTCGAGTTCTATGGACTTTCACCGGCTGCTTGGGCACTGGAACGTCCACAGGCGTAGTGGAGGGATCGTGAGGAAGCGCTGCCGTTTCCCCTTCGAGCTCTTCGTCTACCAAGTCTTTGAGTTCTTCGTCATCCAGCTCACTGAGCTCCTCACTCATCCCACGCATCACGTCCCTTCCTGTCCATCTTTCTTCGTGGATAGTTGTCCCCACTGGGTCGAATGGTTGCATGTACCATTGAATGCCGCCTTGAGCCAAGGGGAGCTGCTGGTCACCTTGAAAACTCAGGGGAGGTGTCAACGGTCCCTTTTGAGTCGGTGGCGATTGATCAAGAAGCTTCGGGCTAGCGCTTTCATTGTCCTTTTTGATATCCGCGTTGACGATTGGTTTAGCGTCTTCGACAGTAGGCGCCACGACTGTAGATGAAGGGTCCGCATGTTCACTGCCCTGATCGGTGACCTCAGCCGTACGAGTCGCAAAAGGACGCTCGGGCTTCTCGATGATCTCTGGCGGTTGTGTGTCGATTTCCTTTGACAGGTCCTGAGTAGTTTCCTCCGGCTGCGCGATGGGCTCTGGCTTAGCAGAAGTCGTCTCCGGTTCCGCCATCTGTTGGTCTGGTCCACTAGGAAGCACAGTTCTCTCAAGGCTTTCATTTTCAGCACTCTCGGTGGAGTCTACCATCGGAGAGAGGGCGCTATTCTCGAGGATGAGATCAAGCTCTTTCAGTTCTTTCTCGAACGGTCTGCGGTTTAAGTCGCTTTCGTTCTTGATAGCCTCTTCGAGATCTGGCTGAATTATCCTGATGATCCGCTTGGCCACCTTTCTCTTCTCACGCTGCTCGAAATCGAGGTCTGGAGCACGCCCACTGATCTGCGCTTGCAGTTCAGCGGTGTCTCCAGCGGGCTCGGCACCGATTTCCGACGTCAGAACCGCTGCCAAATCAGTTGAGAATGCAGCAACAGACGTGTAAAACCTCGCTTCCAGTCTTTGGCGTATGGGCGATAGGGCTTGTCGAAATATTCTATCTTGATCGTGCCTGTAACGAAAGTGTTAACAAAGGACATGTTGCGTAGTCTCCACGACGGCCTTACTTCAGGAATTTATCATAGATGGACCAGAGCATGGGAGATAGAGGAAAGTAGACAATATCGACGATGTTTCGAAGGGTCTCGGCGTCCTTCAGTTTTTCTCTCTCTCGCTTCTTAACTTCGTCGCAAAGCATCCTGAGGCGATCGAGGTCACTGTAAAGTCCTTCGCCAAACTCGATGCGCCGTTGCAATCGTTTTCCGCCGGCGACACCCATAGCCACATAATCTCTCCTTGTCATCTCCATAGACGAGAACGTTTCGAGCTGTAGTTGCAGTCTCTTCAAGAGCGCCGCTCCTCGTCTCGCCTCCCGCTTGAGTGTCCAATACTTGCAGGCATCCTCGGCGTACTGCCTCTTTTGAAGAACATTGAAGCGCCCCAGAGAAGCAGCGACGGAATTTAGAACTACCTGAGGTATGACGGGAGCCCCCGAGGGTAATTTCCAAATAGTCTTCGGTGCACCAAGTCGCTTCCGTTTGTTTCCACCAACAGTAAGCGTAATTCGCGGAGTGTGTGTTCTTTGCCGGTCGTCATCCCCATGTTCGCCATCCAGTGCGTGCGAGGGCTCCAACGAGAGCGCGGCCGCCTGACTGTCACCCCACCGTCTTCCTTGCATGGTGGTCCGGTAGTATTCGATGGCATCGGCCGTAGCGGCATCTGTACCGTGTTCCCTGCGCCATTCTGGAGGGACATGCTTGTCGCAGAAAGCCTTTAGTAAGTTCGAATCCATGATTGCTGGGTTTCCATGCCCGGATTTCATCTTCAGGTAAAGCTGTGCCCTCCTTGCGCAGGTAACATGGAAAGCAACGAAGCAGTTTTTGTTGCTGCACTGAATTGAGGCACCCATTCTCTGCCGACAGATATAGCATTGAAGCTTCCAGCGACTCCTTGGTACCTTCTCCACATCGGTAACGGGTTCCATCAAGGAAGGGTTGCCAATCGACACTTCGGGAATCCATATTGCGCAGAGAAGATGCGACCATTTCGAGCTAGTCGTCTGTTTAAAGGCTCCTTCGGTGTTCGGACAGAAGATACAATTGATATTGCCCCTTCCGATCAATTGGCATTTACGACACAGCCATTGGCCCTCTGGAATATATGGCACGCCATAACATTCTTGGTGGACTGCCAAATCACAGCCGTCGCAGAAAACAATGGCATTCGAGTTCTCGCAGTCACCGTCGTCGCATATGGCGCATTTGCTATCTTGCTCTTCTCCCGGTCCAGTTATTTCCCCATTCACAGCAGCCGCAGAACTCGAACGGGGGCGTTGCGTCTGTGGCGGCTTCGGATTTGGTTTGGGAATCCGCTTCTCCAGAGCGTGCCATTCCTTTTCGATCTTTGTCATGGTGATTTCAAAGACGGCAGGCTTGATAGGGTCTAGATGAAGCGTTTTCCTTTTAGCGTTGTAGTCTTCCAACCATTTCTCATCCTGCTCATCCATGTCGTATTCCACTCTTCCAACTGCAGGGTTGACGTCGCCCTCAGCCACCGTAGCAGGGAGTAGGTCCATATCATCTTCTTGCGCACCCTCCGTCACTCGAATCAAGCGGCGCTGGTGACGTTCGAAGAAATCGTTTTCCTGAAATCCAACACTTAACAGTGTACGATCTACGTAATCCTGTGGACCGGCTCTTTTCTGGTCATAGAGGGCAAAAGGGTCTCGTATCTGAAAGGACGGCTTCGGGAGGGTCAACTTCTCGCGAGGATTCGGTCCAGGGAGCGGTACAACTTTTGGTGCATCGGGAGAGAGAATGCCATTCAGCAGAGCGTCTGGACGGCGAGGAGGGCGCCCCGGTCGGCGTCTAGGAGGGGTGGGGGATGGGACATCGTTGCTGATGGAAACCAAGCCAGCAGGAGATCCTTCGCCGTTCCCGTGCATACCATTTTGCAGCTCTCCGTTCGCCGCTGACGTTGTAGGAGGCACCCCATCGACCTCCTCCGAGCTAAAGACAGCGAACTTGGCCTCGATATCTAGATCCGGGTGAAACTCTTCCCATCCACGCTCCTCTCGGGGCTTATAACCATCCCCTTGTTGTAGTGCGAGGGCAGCAGCCGTCGAGGAAGTATAGCGACCTCGATTCTGGCTCTTGTCCCTTCTGGGACGCGCAGAAGGTGGTGTCATCGGCGGCGGGGGAGGCGGAAGAGGTGCAGGAGTAGGTTCAGAAGCAGCAGGCTCAGGCGCAGGCGCAGGGGGTTCAACGGGTTGGGAGCCGTTTTCACGGCCAGCGCGACTTCGCGTAGCTGAGTAATTACGTCCTCCTATTTCAGTGTTGACTCGTCTGGGAGTCTGACTTCCCTCGATTTCGATATATCTTCCTCCTCCACCAGGGCCTCCAGGAATGTATTTTCGCTTCTTCAGGGGAGGACCTTCGCGGGTGGCAGGATCAGAGATGCGCGACCCTCTGAGCGGGGGTTTGGGGTGATTTCGCGGAGGCCTCCCAGGGCGACCCCTCAATCTGGGAGTTGAGAGCGGTGCCATTCAGAGCGAACCCAAGAGAGCGCAACAACAACAGCTCGTGGATCTCGTCACAGCAGTCCCCTCCCAACTCGCTGCTCAGCTCAGAGTTCCACTTCAAAGCAACTGATCTCGCGGCGTGTCGTGAAGAAGAGTGCAAGCAAAACAAAAACAAAAACAAAACGAGAATATACGCATAACTTTCTTTTATTCACAGAACGAGTGAAAGAAGACTGGCTTCGTCGCCAGAACGAGGTCGACAGTTTATCGCGGTAGCCGACGCGAGAGGTTCCGCGATCAAGCCCGCACTGTCCAGACACTATGGCCACTAGCCACTCGGCGCCATGGCGTAGCCACGCTGGGCCATGGCGGAGAGACTCCACCAGCACCTCTGAAGAAACTCCCGCACCAGCGCCTCCCATTCCCAATCGAGCAACGCGGAGCTCCAGCTGGTTCACCAGACGGCCTACAAGCGACACCTACTCATCCCGCCAGGGCTTTCAACGTTCCAGGATGAGTGGTCCCGGTAGCGACCGGTAAGTTTTTGATGTTTATTTCAATTCGTAAAAAAAGAAAAGAAAAAAGAAAAGAAAAAAGAAAAAACTAATCTACGAGTTTCACCCATTTCTAGCTGGCGCGGAGGTCGGCCATACGATCAGAATCGCCAGCAGGCGCAAAGACAATCTGCTTCAGGACCGCGTGGAGGAGCCCGTGGTGGACACGGCGCCAACCTGTCGAGCGCCTGGGGAGGACCGCGCGATCAAGTTCCCGCTGGACCTCCCCAGGATCAGCATGTTCCAGTTCGAGGCTTCAATGCTGCGGAGTCGAAGGAAGCTCTTAGGAGAGGTATGCCAGCTTTCTGCTCAAAAGCTCGAATGTTCCGGCTGTTGCATCCGCTTACTGACTGGAATATGTTCTTCCTATAGGTCCAGGAGGTACGTTATTATTACTCGCCGGTCGAACGAGTCCTTTTCGACGGGAGCAACCTTTTCACAACTAACCGCCTCTTCTCCAGAGCCGAAACCCGTCTTCTACAAACCTACGGGCAAGGATGTGAACAACAACCGGGCCAGCGGTCCTTGGGGTTCTAAGCGTACGTTTCACCGTGTCTAGATGATCTTCTCAACTCTTAACTGACGTAATGGGTTAGCCAACACCATGGCGAACGGGAAGGATTTCTTCCTCGAGCTTCGAAAGCAGGTCACCGCTTTGCAACAGGGCGGCAGTGTCCCGGGCGGTTGATCCACGACGACGACGATGACGACTATCCTATTGAGCCGGTGACTGAAATGGTGCGGTTCTCGAAAAGGCGATCATTGAACGACGATTCTCTGCCCACTATCCTTTCCACGCATGTCCGGGCGGGATGAAATTTGTGGCTGGAGGGCTTCCTTGGGGGTTGGTCGAATGTGTAGCGTGTTTTGGGCCCCACGGGAGACATGGCAGTGTGGACACGGTCTATTTTTATCCTTGAGGATGTTGGTCACAGCTCATGAAGGGGGATTATTATTAGTTACTAGCACTCCTAGGAGTAAGACCGCTGGTATCTTTGACATGCAGGAATTCAGTGCAATCGTCGAACTTTATCACCTAGCGCCGGAAGGCTTCCTCTAGGTACGTAATAAAGTGTTTTTCATGGACGTCTCACATGTGGTTTTGTTCTCCCACTTTTCAAGGAAAGCGAGTAAAAGGTTAGGAGTATAGAGGGTATCGCTATTGTACACGTGAAATAATAATACACACAGGTCGGATATATAAGATAGTCTACATTAGAACGCCGAACCCATCAACAGGATCGGGCCTTATACCATCCGCTAGGGCCAAGGACCCCGCCGTCGTCCGCCCGCGGATCGAGAGTCCATTTCCTTAAAGCGCGACAGCTCAAGTCTGTTCGCCAACCCGCCTCGGACATCTCAATGCCAGCCCATCCAATCATGGCCGCATTATCTGTACACAGATATGGAGGCGGAGCAACGATGTTGACATGTCCGAACCCGCGGACATCGAGGAACGAACGCAGCACGGTCATCAGGAACCGATTAGCAGCAACGCCACCACTGACAACAAGTGTTTTAATATCTTCAGCTCTACCGCTTTGCGAGCGGAGGGATTCCAGAGCAATGATGGTGCGAGAGGCAAGATGCTCGAAAGAAATGCGCATGGACTCGCGTGCAAGAGCAACTCGCTCATCATCCGACATGCTTTGACCCGTCTTCTCCTTCAAGGACACAAGCTTGTTCACTGCGCTGGCAATGGACGAGAAGCTGAATTGGAGGTGGCGCGTGTTCGCGAAAGGGGTGGTAAGAGTCCAACCCCAAGGGCTTTCACGCTTGATCTGCTCCTCACCACGATTCTTGGGAGGGCGGTAGTCTGCGTAGTCTGAAGCGCCATTTGGGAAAGCATACTGCTCCAGCATCTTGCCATACATTGTGTTCGTCGCTGCCTCAAGCAACGGACTGGGAAGGATATCTCGGGCAGACTTGTCAAGGGTTTCTCCAATGGCAATGTCTGCGCTAGACGCCATGATTTCATGGTCAGTAATCGAGGTCGACTTCACTAAAATAGAATGACCGCCGGAAACGAGTATTGACAGAAAGGGAAATTCAGGAACAATAGGCTTTGATGATGACGATGACGATGGCGATGCATCGGAGCCACTGCTGTTATTCGCGGCCAGCGAAGAGACAAGTCGCGGGGTCAAAAGGTGTGCCTGCATGTGATGAACTCCGATAAATGGAATCTGCCATGCAACAGCGAGCGCCTTTCCTGTATCTAGGCCAACAGAGAGGTTGGAGCGCATTCCCGGCCCTCGAGTGGCGGATATGAAGTCTGGTTTGCGGCGCGGTTTCAAGCCATTTGCCAGGGTAATCTGGCCTGCGCCATTGCTTTCGTGTTCTGGCACGGGCGGCAAGTGTCCAAGAGCCTTATTGAGGAGTTTTGCGAGGCTTTCTTGATGCGACTCGAGCGCTAAGATCGGATGGATGCCACGGTATTCCCCAGAGTTAGCCGTCACATTTTCGAGGAAATGTATCGTCGAGCCTTTTGCACCAGGCTGATCATGCTTTTCGATAATTGCGACTGAGGTATCGTCACTGGTATAGAGATATAATCAGCAAAGCATTCTTCTTGTGGTCTCGTTTCTTTTTCGGAGTTGGCCAGCGGGCTGCGAAACGGAGTCGAGCACTCATGAAGCTTACCAAGATGTTTCAATTGCAAGCGTAAGCAAGAACCGGCGGGGAGGAAGCAAGTTCCTCTTAGCAGCGCCTAGACACCTTCGCAAAGCCACGGCAGGCGTTCTAGGATTCAGCATTGGTATTTGGCGGGTCAGGACAAGGCGCTCTGATCATCATGCCCGGCTCGCAGCGGCAAAAGGCGCCAGGAAAATAAATATTGGGTCCGCACGGGCCATCGAAGCCCTCGAACAGTGCCCTAACCATTGGCCAAAACAGCAACAAACCGCCATCGCTGCAGATGGCACTGACTCGCTGGTCAGGCTATAATTAGAGTCTCGTATATTCTTGCCTGGACAGGGATGAATCTATTCCTAAAACGAATCAAAGATATTAAAAACTGGCAGTAAAATTCAATGTGTCACAAATACCATAATCAATTTTTACAAGGTCTCGAGCGTGTTTACTTCACAAATTGGCTATTACGATCGAGGAACAACATGGTATACTTCATAGTAATGACTGTCATTAGTTGGTATAGTCAATCCTCAATTCGTAACATACAAGTCCGATATCTTCATCACGTCATAAACATAGTAGTCATCAGAAACACACTGAGTCGTTCTCCATTTCCATCCAGGAAGTCCATTCCAGTGACTTTTCAGATCGTCCGAAACTCTGTACAGGAACACTTTGGGGGGAAAGCGTCCTCATATCCAACTTCGCAAGTTGGCCCGTGAGTCGGAGCCTGGCGCGGCTGCGGGGATTGACGTGCGGGGAAAGTCCAGACTCTTGTGGCCTTGAATAGCACCTCCGCCATAGTCCGTCGATGATGTTGTCGTTTTGTGGTTGTGCAGGGGAGTCATTGCTCGATGTTCATTCACTCTCGCACCATCCAGCGTCGCTCTTCGCGCGTCAGCTTGGTGTAATTGCCGTAGTATTCATCGGGGTTCTCGATCGGCGTCACGCAGTGGACGGTTGGGGACCCGAAATGGATGCGCTTGTCGGAGCTAGCGGTCGATCTCCCCGCGTGACTTTTCTTGAGGATGCTCTTGGAGGAGCAAGAATTGGTGTATCCGTAGGATGGCACTTGCAGCGACGAGAACTTCTTTGCCGTTGGGCTGGCAGCAGACGGCGAGATAGGAGTACGGGGAACAACTGGGGACTTGAGCGACAACGAAGGACGAGAGTTCTGCACAGCAGACATGCTCAAGGAGAGCTTGGGCTTGGCAGCACGAGCAGCGTACATGATGGCGATGGGTTTTGATAGAAAGTCAAGAGACAAGAAAGGACTAAAGCGTATTAAATGGAATTGATTTCGTACGAGAAGAACGCCTGGTGACAACTTTGATCAACAAAGTCCTTAGGAAGTGTGAGAGTGGATAAGATTATTATTGACGTATGGCAGACTCAAAGAAGCAATGACAATAAGGTAGTATCCGCCTGGACCAGCCAAACGAACCACTATGAGATGAAAATAGAACAAGAGAAAAAATTAGAAAATTCTCAAACAAACGATGTCCAAAAGAAGGGAGCCTCGACAGGAAGGGTAGATGCGCGGCTATATAGTCGCCAACCAAGGTGGGCAGTTGAGAGAGCGAGCGAGCATTGATGGAGGGGAAGGGAAAGGGACGGGCGGCGACAAGTGCTGGAGGGGAAGGCTGGGGGTTGCACAGGGCCGCAGCCAATGACTTCCCCAGGGACGGCTCTAAGCGCCAGACACATGCGAGACGATGCACCACACAGCCTTTTCATCACATCTACCACATCTTAGCTCTGGGGCGTGCACCGAGAGCAAGACCAATCGGAGCCAGAAAAGTGCATTTCTGCAGATGGGATATGTCGGAAGACCCTGCACGGAGGGTTGGAAAATGTGACGGCCCCTTCTTATTTGATGCTTTCGACGATTCAATTTCTGCAGGGCGGCCTGGATGGGCCAACTGCAGGGTCGGCAGCGTACAAGTGGTTGGCTGTATAAGCTTCTTTGCATCGGTTGCGTTCCCATAGTCCTGCACATGAAAAATAGTCCTCCACACATGGAGGACTGGATGTGATCACTGATGAGATGCAGGAAAGTTAGGGAAGTATAATCGGATTTCCTCCATCCCATTGTCGAACAATGGCTAACTATAATCAAAAGACAAAATGACACTTGACATGTCCTACCGATGCAGGGCAGATAGAGAAGCGAAAAGAGCAGCATTCCTTGTCCGTATACTGCACCTACGCGATCATTTGCATCTACACCGTACACTGTGTACAGTACCTAGTAAAGACATGCGTCCTTTGACCAAGCGAAGTCTATTTCTTAGGCAAACCATCAACACCTACATGACCGAATCCTTCCGAAAGCTTACTTCGAGATGTTCGACAGAAGTTGGGGTCCACACTGGGCCTGGAAGTCAGCCACCAACCGCCCACACTTGGACAGAAGATGGCATAACGAATTTTCCGAATTTGGCAAATACGGGATGATTAGCAGGAACACCAATGGGAATTCGAAGGAACAGCTACCTGCATCACAAGTCACATTTTCGATGCAAACGCACAATCACTTTCACACCTCCGGTAGGAGATGGCACACCATCTCGTTCCAAAAGCGGTGGTCTGTCGGCTATCCATGGATTTTCACACCGCTTATCGATCCAAGAGGTCGGCAAGGGTGTGAAGAAAGACTCCTGACCCAATACAGTATGTCAAGGCGTCAGGGAAGATTCGGGTCGTTTCTGTCGATTTGAAAGCAAAGGATGGCCGACCATTCTCATACAGTACAACTCTGACTTCCATATTATCAGACTCAGCAATAACAGAGGAAATCAGGCGGCCAAATTTTCTATGAATCACATCATTTAATACGCCTGTTGTCTAAGAGTTTCGGGCAAGAGAATGCAAAGAAAAGAGATGTGCCTTCTTCAAGGCTGAACATGGCTCCGCAGCTTGACATTCCCAGTATAAGATCCGTCTTCAGTTTTATTCCATGTCCGACGAGCGTCGGCGATAGCAGCTCTGCAGCCTGACCATCTCTGTAGAGCTTCGTTTCCCTGATATCACCTTCGTCTCCAGCCAATAGCAAATTCCAAAGCTGCTGGCCTAGTCTCTCTCTTCGTATAACCATGCTCATATTGGTCGAATGAACAGTAGAATGATGGTTTTCTTGACACCGACATCAGAATTCCTATCATATCTATGAGACTTTGCTTCCTTCCTATACCCTCTCCAATCGTATTGAGATAGCTGGGGTTTTGATGAGGCAGGCCTTTTTATATGACAAGAAGCGAACTCATAGACCTAAGAACAAGTTCAACTTTGCACATGCGACATGGAATCCGACTCGAAGATCATCACGGTGTTCCATTGAAACGAACATTCGATAAATTTCTCTTGAAAGAAGAATAGGAGGTGACGTTGCCTTTTCTGTGGACAAGCTCGGAGGGCCAGAGAGAATCCATATCTGGTTGTCAAGTGCTGCGAGAAAACACATGGGTGGATCTGAAAATAGGCAGGGGCCACTGAGATCTCATTGGATAGAATAGAAAGTTGCTACCATATATGCTCCGTCTTTGCTCGGGAAGTGTCCGGCGTGGTTGCTGAGGATTGCTGGCTAGCGAGGTGGACAGAACTGCGACTCTCAGGACGGACTACTCTCCGAAAATAGTCAACGGACTTGAATAAGGACAAAGACTTTGGAATAATCTGACAAAGGACAAGAAGAAGCGCTACTTAGTGATGGCTTGTGCCAACATACGTTAGCCAAATGACCTGGCAGTCCTGATCTCGAATATCAGTCAGTAGATATATTATGGTGTCCAGGAGAAAAGAACGAGCGCAACGCTTCATCAACCGGGCATGCTCTTTCCTCGGCTTCCCACAGGACGATGTACCCCGCATGGAAGGAACGGGGTGTAAGAGGTTAGTGGTGCATTCTCCAGATTGGACAGTTGACATGAGGTGGAAGGAGCCTAGAAGGTCTCGTGCTCTTCAATCTTGGTTCCTCAGGCAAGGTTGCCGGCTCCAGGCGGAAGCGACCCACTGGAACGGTCAGCGGTGATGACGTATGTCAGCCCTACATTCTCGACTCTTGAAGTCTAGAATGCCTTGCTGAATCCATAAGAACGTCCAACAGTGTGGCCTATTTCCCGTATCCACTTGCCTTCAAGATGCAAGGAAAGGCAGAAGAAGCATCTTTGGCGTTGTCTTATAATGATGAGAACCAGTAACCGGTGAATTGTATATACTCTTAAACTTTTAAAAGCCAGATCTTTTCTGCTGCGCTGTAATTGGCAGAATCTGCGTTCAGCTTACCTGCTATGGCCCCTTTCAACTTCGCATTCCCCCGACATTCCTTCTTTTCTGCCTGAGATTTTCATCCCTTCCCTTCTTTGCTACAGTCGATGTTTTATTCAGTGTGCAGTCACAGTGCTATATCTTTGCTGCATGGTCCATATTATGTTATATTCATACAGCACAGTTCAATTCGTGCCGATTAGTCCGGATTCAAATACGCCGCGAAAAACAATAATGGGGCTTCTGTGAAATGCTCTCGAGCCGGCTGGCAAGTTGACCGCTTGAGGGTGCCATGCAATACACTTGCTCGAAAAGCTTCTGATTTTCTTGGCTCTCATAGCAATCGTCGGAGTTTTCACTGTTGGCACCATAATCAACAGACGCAAGACCTGCAATTCACGGGAGGCAGCAGACGCATCTCAGACTCCGTTACTCAAGGATGATCTCGAGGGACGGGAGTACAGCACCAGCGTTGCCCACGGCGAACGGCCCGTTGCAGAAAGCACAACACATTCTCGGCGGACAATCCAATCTCGAATTCTGGCCTTTTTCCCGTTCTTGCTGGAGATCGTGTATTGGCTACTAACATACTGGGTACCACTCTCGCACATGGGATGTAATCACAGACTAACAGTTGCCGATGAATGTTAGATCTACCAAGGACTGCGGGCATTGTCTGCAGTAGCCATTCGCGGCAACAAAGATATATTCGATACCGCTGAGCGCCATGCCCTTCAGATTCTCTCCGTTGAACACTTCCTACATATCGATGTCGAACTCTCCGTGCAACGATTTGTCCTGGATAAGGTGCCGTGGCTCATGCAATACCTGGCCGGCGTGTACTACTCCCATATTGTCCTGGGCGTTGCGTTCGTGGTCTACTGTTATACATTCCTCCCCCGAGGCCAGTATCGAAGCATCAGACGCACGTTGGCACTGGAGAATGTCATCGCTTTCCTGATTCTTACCTTGTGGCGTTGCATGCCTCCCCGCCTCCTTCCCGAGGAATACGGCTTCATTGATGTCCTCCACAACAACCGCTCAGGCTCGGCTTGGACACAGAACAAATTCCAATTGACGATTGCTGCGATGCCGTCTTTGCATTTTGGAAACTCGGTCCTCATCGCGTTTTGTCTCGTCAGATTCAGTCCCCATTGGTTCTTCCGCGCCATTGCACCACTTTGGCCCATGATGATGGGCTTCACGATCGTCGCGACTGCCAATCACTATATCCTGGATGCGGTTGTCGATGTTTGTGTGATTACGACCGCCTATCATTTTAATAGAGCCATGCTGTGTCTGTTACCTATCGAGAGGGTTCTGTTCAGGTTTTTTTGCCTGGAGAAGCCCGAGGATGCCCGGTTAAAGACGTTGGAACAATAGGGTCAAAGGGATGGATTTTCTTCTTGGTTAGTGGCACATCCACTTGGTTGCGATTGAAAAAAAGGGAAAGAAAGAGAAAAGAAATGGTGCCGCACTTTTGGGGGCAGTTGAGGGGAATCGGAGAAAACGAATGACCTCTGCCGTGTTCATTTATTGACCATGAGTAGGTAAGTGTGGATGGATATGGAGTCGAAGTACAAGGGTTTTTTTTAGTAAAGGACAAGAAGATCCTCGGGTCGAGAATGAACCGAACATATCAACATAGTCACCAGGTTAAGTCGAGTACGCCGCACAAGGCAGGCCTCAAGCCAGTAATAGCACCTAAGTTATGATACAGCTATGATACAGCTTCACCGGTCATGTCGACAGCAGATTTTCGAAATGTGGGGTTTTCTTCGGATCTTTTCAATGACTGTTCACTCAGGACTAGAGGTATGTGATACATGCTGATATACTCAGTACCTACCTACATCGAAATGTCAGTAATGATATCAATATTATGTGTATATATATATCTGAAAACCTGGAGCCACAAGATCAGCTAAAGAATCAAAGAAGTGTGATGAAAAGGCATCTTGATAGTAGTGATAAATAAACTAGAGTGTCGTCGACGCTTCCCACAGTGCAGAGTGCGTTATTTTTTCGAGGTCGAAGATCCCGAGGAATTAGGAATTAGCCTCCTTGCCTGGTGGCAGATGCTGATGGTCACATGTCACCTTCTAGGACTGTCTGAATTTATATGAAACGTACATCATACGAAATGACAATTCAATATTAACCCATACTTCTGTCATGATTCAATTGGCCTCAGAACGGAAACGGAGATTCAAAGCCACGGCAACTCCACCTTGGTCATTGATGCTTTCTCACAGTTCTGAGTTGTGGACTGCGCGCTGTAACGGACAGAGCCTTGACCTTTGAATCCCGCACGGGATGCGGAGAAGCATGACTGGGACGAAAGCCGCCGGAAGTGGGCCGAGCGAAGGCCTGCTTGTCCCTTGCGCAGCTGCGCTTCTCCAATTTTCTTCCTGTGGTTTTCGCCATTTCTCCAACTCTCGACCAGGCGACCCGCATGTTGCTCCGCACCGACTACGGAGACCCAACTATCCGTATCGTGACGAGGATCCACATCGGGCCGAAAATTGGGGGTTTTGTCAAATACAACTGTCATGTGAATCAATGGATATCATCTCCCACCGGTGGTCTCGATCTCCGAATCCGAGCTGAAAGGCACCCTTATTCCTTTCTTGTCCCTATGTCAGTCTACACTCTACAGTGTACATACACAGCATAGACAGCCAAGGAAAGCTTTCTGCGTTGTCTGAAGTATGTCGGAGGATTTTTCAAACGATTCAGGAACCCTGAATTCGATATCTATTCCCAGCGCTCATGAAACCAGTACCTACGTACATAACGGTTCCATATGTGGCAACGAGAATCAAGATCTATTGGTCAGTTGCCTCCCGGAGGTTACCGTGGTTGATGAATTCCGAGGAAACAAATTCCCCTGGAGAGATATTTTATTTTGGTAACTCGTGAAATGAGTAGTGAAGATGCAACTGTGTCGAGAAGTTAAAGTCTCAAATTAAGTCGAGTAGAAATCTTACTATTAACTCAAGTCTACGCCGTGCACCAAGCGTATAAGTGAAAGTATTTAAGAGCAGTTAGTGAACTTGTATTACAGAATACAGAGGCCTGGACTAAGGCGATCGGAGCAAAGTCCGACAGTGAATAATAATAGAGGCCAGGGGCGGTGAGTCTGTTTTTCTGTGACTCGCGTGGCTAACAGACACGCCGCAAGTCGGCTAAAGTTCATTATCCGGGGTCCCTGGCAGAGTCAAAGAGAAAAAAAAAAGAAAGGAAAAAAAAGAAGTTTACTTTGCGACTTCATCCCTCATTATTATTATTTCTTTTTTCAATTCCCTTTTCCTTTTATCGGTCGATTTATTTGCTTTTCCCTTCTTTTTAATCAGAGGATCTGCCTTTGCTTGCATCCCCCGCATCTTTCCTCCGATTACCTTTACGTATTTTCTTTGCGTCTCTACCCCTTCGCGAACGCGAACGTGCCTTCAGCAGGCAACGTTGAACTGTCCGACCTAAGAGTGGAACAGGGTAGTTGACTACACAACGAATCCAAGTTAATTGGGAAGTTGATATCCCTTCTAGATCTGCGACACTATGTCCAGTGTGAAAGAAGCCGTAAAGGCATCACTGGTGGGCAGCACGGAAGAGCCTGAGCTGTCACACCAAGTGAGGACAAACTTCCTTCGTCACGCACAGAAGGACGACAAGACAGGAGAGTTGTACATGACAGAGGATGCCTTTATCGAGGCTGTCGCACCCAAGCACGAAGATTATGTGAGTCTTTCTGGTGCAGTGTCCTTATCTGCGCAATCATCGCAGTCATCTGTCCGATACAAATGAGTGATGGGCTAACACTGGAGTGTTTCTGATCATAGCACAAAATCAAACGCGAACAGTATGGCATTCTGTTTAGAGTCGCCGATAGACGAGGTGCAGGAAAACTCAACTTGTCGGACTGGGCGACGTTCGAGAACCTCCTGGCTAAGGCAGATGCTGAATATGAGATTGCGTTCCGTCTCTTCGACCTTGAAGGAACTGGTTCTGTCAAATTTGAAACCTTCCAACAACTGTACAACCTGAACAAGAGCAGTGACAGCATACCCTTCGATTGGAATTCGGAGTGGGCCTCTTTGTATACCGGACGAACCAAGACTCGCCACGACATGACCTACCCTCAGTTCGCGCAAATGCTTCGAGGATTGCAAGGCGAGCGCATTCGCCAGGCCTTCCATCAGTTGGATAAAGATGGCGATGGCTACATTGAGCCCGAAGATTTCCAGCGTATTATCCTTGAGACCTCGAGACATAAGCTTTCTGACCACCTACTGGAGAACCTGCCCAGTCTATGCAACATCTCCACTGGTAGTAAAATCTCCTATGCGACTGTCCGGGCGTTCCAGAATGTCATGCGCGAGATGGACATGATTGACCTGATCGTGCGTGAAGCTACCAAAAAGAGTGACGATGGAAAAATCACACGAGCTGATTTCCTCAACGAGGCCGCTAGAATCTCACGATTTTCCCTCTTCACTCCCATGGAGGCAGATATTCTGTTCCACTTCGCAGGCTTGGATGCCCCCTCTGGCAGACTTTCTCAAAAAGACTTTGCCAAGGTTGTTGATGCGTCATGGCGCACTCCGCTCGCTGTTGCTGGACAGGCCATCTCGTCTGCCTCAGATGGTGCGCAAAAGGCAGCAGAGAAGACCAAGTCGCTGCTACACAGCATGCTCGAATCGGCTCATCATTTTGCTTTGGGCTCCATCGCAGGCGCATTCGGAGCGTTCATGGTTTACCCTATCGACCTGGTCAAGACACGCATGCAGAATCAACGCTCTAACCGTGTCGGTGAAAGACTGTACAACAACTCACTTGATTGCGCAAGAAAGGTCATCCGGAATGAGGGTTTCCTAGGCTTATATTCTGGAGTATTGCCACAATTGATCGGTGTTGCACCGGAGAAAGCCATTAAGCTCACTGTCAATGATCTGGTGCGTGGCCACTTCACTAACAAAGAGAACGGCAAGATCTGGACTCCGTATGAGATCCTGGCAGGTGGTTCGGCGGGAGCGTGTCAAGTTGTAAGTAACGACAGTATCGTATACTAATCAGGCTGATGTCTAACATACTCATGTGCTAGGTCTTCACGAACCCTCTTGAGATCGTTAAAATTCGTCTCCAAGTCCAAGGTGAAATCGCAAAGAATGTTGAAGGAGCTCCCCGTCGCTCCGCCCTGTGGATCATCAAGAACCTGGGTTTGATAGGCTTGTACAAGGGCGCCAGCGCATGCCTTCTCCGTGATGGTAGAAACCCTCCCGAGTCATTCCTTCCCCAGATTGGTTGAAACAAACTAACCATATGCAGTCCCTTTCTCCGCCATCTACTTCCCCACCTACGCCCACCTGAAGACCGACTTGTTCGGCGAGTCTCCCACCAGCAAGCTTGGAATCGTGCAGCTTCTGACGGCTGGTGCCATTGCTGGCATGCCTGCCGCCTATCTCACAACCCCTTGCGATGTCATCAAGACTCGTCTGCAGGTAGAGGCTCGCAAAGGTGACACTAAATACACAGGCCTGCGCCACTGTGCTTCGACGATCTGGAAGGAGGAAGGCTTCAAGGCCTTCTTCAAGGGCGGACCAGCACGTATCGTCCGTTCGTCTCCTCAGTTTGGTTTCACCCTCGCGGCATACGAAGTCCTTCAGAAATGGCTTCCAATGCCTGGATCTCACGACGAAGTTACTCCTTCTGGCCATGTCGAACCTGGCGTTGGTCTGCAGGGAGCTAAGGCTCCTCTTCCATACCTCAGATCCAGAAACGCCCTGAAGCTCATCCTGGATCTGGATGAGAACTTCGGCCGCGCCAAAATTCCCGAGGCTCAAAACTGGCCTTCTTTTCTTCGAAACTCGAAGCAATGATTTCTGAAAATTCATTTTCTTGTTAGCGATTGAGTTAGCCCACCTTCCTCATTTCATTTTGGGATTCATGTCCTGTTAAACTTTCTTGTCTCCTACGTGGTTTTGGCGGCTTTGGCAATAACTGATTCCCTGGTCATTTCATGGCTCACTCGAGAACCGCACCGGATTTTGCGGGTTGTAACAACAGCAGATAGACCCCAGGATTCTCATGTTGTTTCCATTTGCATAGGCTGAGTTCTCAACGTTTTGCGGGTACAAATTCTGGTCTTTCGGTAGGGGTTGCCTTCTTTTCTTTACATACCCAGACCGTTAGACATTAGATGCATGTACAGCTACTCATTGTCCCTTACTTAGGCCTTAATACAGCATGTGATGAAATGTACATCGTACTTTGTCTCTTATGGTCCTTTTTAATTATTGCATGACTAAGATGGCATGGTCTTTCGCGAAAGTTTCAAGTGGGGTACTGTTTTCAAGCAGCATGCGAATATTCGCAGGTTTCTGATTTGCTGTACAATGTGATCCCTGCATACATCAATACTAATCCAGATATTCGTGTGGAACCTCCAATATGTATGCGCGGATCGAGAAACTGGTTCTGAGAACTGGTATAACCTAGTGTATAGTTGCACGTCCATGTGGGTTATCAAATATCCTTAAAACTAATGTACACGGACCTAATCACCCTGGTAATCGAAGAGTTCAAGGGCAATGAGGTAATAATTAATGTATGTATAGCGAAGCGGTGCAGCAATCGAATGTGCAAGTCGCATTCTCTAATTATAATGGGAGGTATACCCATTCTCTTCAGCACACCATTATTAGCAAAGCTGCATCAACAGGATAAAAGCGGAAAAGGCAAGGCCCAACTTACCAACTTCAGGTAATTTCTGATTGAGGTAAAGACTCATGAGAATAGAGGTTGTGGGATAATGTTGACAGATGATTCCATAGGAATATTAACGGAGAATGCGACGTAAAGGCCATGAAATGGGGCACCGAGCAGAATAAGGCTGCCCAACATATAAATGCAATCTTTATGGTCTGCTCGACATTGGTAGTACATCAGAGGAAAATTGGTTTTCTCGAGGGACGGCCATGTTGTGATGATTCGTCTTTCGATTTTTCGGTGTGATGTGCGACTGATCCTTTACTCACCGACCCTTCTACGGGCTCGGCCTGGGATCGCTGAGCTTGTTCAGCTTCGATAGCTTTCTTGTGCCATAATGAATCCTCTTCTTCAATCTCTCGAAGAACTATAACCAAATCAAATTGTCAGCAGATATCCTAGAAATCAAATCCATGGAGGCAATAGCACCTTCGTCCCACTCTCTTTCCTTCGCTTCATCTCCAGTACCCAACAGTCTCTCCACATCGACCTTCTCTCCTCTCTTAACTCTGTCGATGACCTCTCGTAGAAGCGTAATTTTGGCGTCTGTCGATCTGGTATAAGCTGCGAAGTCGTTCTTCAGAGCAATCATCCTAATCGCTTGCGAGCCGATCAGGACCAATATGACGATGAAAAAGCTGGCGGGGTTCCACTCCTGAGGCTTTTGAGAATCGTCTTTGACATCTCGCGATCCTCGAGTACGCCAGAATTTGGGAACCATTGACGTCCATAGGGAAGGCTGAGCGACTCTCGGTAGAGACTCAGGGCTGGGTTTTAGACGGAACTGTAATGGGGCCGAAGCATGATAGCGACGGAGTGTCCGCAGTAAGGTCGATCTAGATGGGATAATCTGGAGATAAAATCTAGCGGGATTCATCTTGCCCTGACACACTGAGTCTTTGATACCTTTAGGTTCAATGACATGAAATTCCGATCAATAATCCATTGCGCCCGGGGAAAAAGGTCCAGCCGGAGGTCAATTGGGACCATTCCTGATCGGGCGTAGTGGGGCTTCCGTTGCTGCGACAACCGACGGTTTAGGCCAAGCGTTGGCTGGTGATGTCGTTCGAGATCAGCCTGAAAGCTTCAACTGCTCGCCAACTGCGATGGATATAGCGATTACATCTTTGACTTAAGTACAATAATCAATGGCGGTTGCAACATTACTCGCCGATTCTCTAGTAGAATCGGTGAAGCAAGCTGTCAAATCATCTTCGACATGCTCGAATACTACCGTCTCTTCCCTCCAAACACTTCTACGGGGCCCGACCACAACATCAGCCATTGAAGCGGACGCATCGAGAAAGATTGGAAAGACGACCAAAAGCTCAGCTACTATCACTCGAACGAAGAGGTCGCGGGGAGTGACGTCCAAGACTTCCGTGAGCAACCCGGCACTACATCCGTTAGTGGAGAACGAGGGCGCGCGGTTATCGCCTCAGGAAAAGCTGGTTCTCGCTACAGAGGTATTCAATACTACGCTGAAGACACTATCGGATGCATCAAAGGTATATAATTCGTCGACCAGTTCTTGCATTTTGGTAAATAGGCAATGAAGTCCATACAAAGCTGACTCCGAAAACCAAGATCCCTCTGCAGCCGACCTCGCCGAATCGAATCACGGCGTCTCCTCGAAAGTCGAAAGCAGCGAAATCAGCACAAATAAGGGCCGCTGACACAGAATGTGGAATTATCGCAGCTGCTGAATGCGCCAGGCTAGCGTTGTCGTGTCTCAGAATTCTGAAAAGCGAGCAAGGAAGTCAAGAAAATGGTTATCCAAACATACAGCTGGAACAAGGCGCATGTGTGCTAGCAGGGAGATTGATGTCATTGGGTCTTAACGATCTAGCATACAAGGAGCTACGAGTGCTGAAAAGGAGAATTCAACAGTATTTGGACGGCCAGAGTCGCGACCAAAAGACCAACGACGAACGCCCAAGGACACGAGATGGCCAGGAGGAAGAACCAGGGAAAGATAGACTATGGGATCTCTTGACCTTTAGGGATCTTTCTAATGCCAGATCTCTGTATGGCCTGCTGGTTTCATTTCAGTCGAATGCGCTACGACTGATCGCTTCGGAGAAGAAGTCATCTATGATCCCAAAGATTTTCGCTTCCTTGCAACTTTCGAATCCGAGCAGCCCGGCAAACGTAATAATGGATGCAGTTCGATCTAAGAGCATCCCGAATGATAAAGCAGCTCTGCAGCTTCAGCTGCTCTCTAACACTGCTCTTTCGATGTCTGCCCTCAATGCTCACAAGTCGACCGAAAGTGGCTCTTCAACAACTGGGCAATCAATAACGTCACTGAATTTACAGCTCCTTGCGCTTGAGATTCGGTGCCTGGCATGGAAATTATCCGGCCACATATTTGATGAAGGAAAAGAGATGTGGGATCCATTGGCACGTTACCTGGGCAGCTTTGCCCATCAAAACGCAGGGATCGATAGATCCGACTTTGCCTCTATTTACAAAAACATCCGTCGATTGCAAACGGCTGTGGCAGAGATCAAACGAAAGCCTTCAAGCAACTCGAAAGATGCGAACTCGCCCGTCAAGAGCACCGCCATTCTGGGGCAACTTGCACAAGAGGCGGGTTGCTTCGAGGAAGCACTGAAACTCTTCGAAGAAGCTCTTACTCCGCTTTGTACCGCGCAAAGTATTGCCCTGGGTACAGTGCGTTGCAAAATTGCATCGGTCCACTTCCAAGTTCTAAGATCTTCCGGCAAGTCGTCTCGAACCGCCATATCGGAATCTCTTACAGAAGCCACGACGGCATTGGGATTGCAGTTGAAAGGTAGCGCCAATGACTTGGATGAGCTTCTCGTAGAGGCTGCAAAGCTGAAAAAACTGGCAATGGCTTGGTTTGGTGATGCAGTCTCCAAAGATCGCGAGAAGACTCAGGAAGAAATGCAACTTCACTCTCGAGTTCGGGAGTATCTCCAAGGCTTTGTACGGTTCTTGCGACGTTATATCGGAAACCAACCTCAGGAAGACAGTCAGTCGAAGGAACATGAGTACTTCCAGAAACGGGTCCAAACGTCCAAGAACATTGCTTTCGCCGCTGTGGACTCGGCTATAGCGGTTGGGAAACTGTCGGTGATGTCCCAAAGACCACCATGGGAGGAGGTGTTGACTATTCTTGCTGATTGCCAACGCTTGCTTATGACTCTCGATGCCGCAGTCAAAGAGAAGCTTGATACTCTTGAGATCGACAACATCGGCATGGGGTTTGTGAAGCTCTCCAATCTCTTCTGGTCGCGGTATCTGAAAGAGAGAGAAGGTGGGAAAGGTTATAATGATCTATTGCCCCTTCTTAAGCAGTCTACCAATCTGCTTTCTAGTTGCTCTCCCTCAGAGAGGGATACGGGATTTGCGGCCCTCAAGTACGAAAGGCTCGCGCATCTATGCCTGGAAGCAAATATGACCAAGGAATCCGAAAGAGCCTTTATTCAGTCTATCAAAGAACACATCGCTACGGGTGCCATTGACCGGATTGTGTCTGATCCTGCTGGAAACCACCCCCACCGGATAGGTCAGGATCCGAAGAGTGCAGGATTCGCTCTGAATCGTGTACTTTCAGCATTTCTCAGAGCGAAGATCAGACGCAAGGAAGCAAGGTTACAAGATGCTTTCGACGACGAGTTACTACAGCCAGGAGAGAGGGGACTTCTTCTCGAATTGCAGATGCGTCTACTAACAGAGCTGCAACATCACGCTCACAGCGATCAAGGTTTCCGGTCTATCTTCAGCTCTGTACTCATCAAGCTGCTCCAGCTATACCTGCCTCACACTCACCCAATTCGTCGCGCACGAGTCGTCCTCTCTGGGTTACGCTTCGCACTCGAACATCCGAACTCCGTAGAGCCGACATTGCTCCAGAAGCTCATCGAGGAAGGAATAAAATACGCTGAGTACGAGGCAGACCTCGCCGATGATCTTTTTCTTGAGGGTTTTGCAAGGCACATTAGGAATTCATTGCGCCTCACTGTTGGACTTCACAAGGGCCACTTGCAATCCAACGAACTGAATGAGTTGATATCGTCGTGGACTTATCTTCTTCGGAACTGCGAGAATCGGAAATCGCTCGAATCATGCATTGACGACACAGAATGTTGGATTCTTCAATTGAAAGCGGTGGTCGACTACACGGAGATTCATGGACTTTGGAAGATTCAATTAGCCGCTCTCGAGATGGTTTTGCGTACCATGGAGTTGCAAGAGCCCACTGATCTTTCGGTTATGATAATCTTGCTTTCACGACTAGCGGTGCAATATTGTCGTCTTGGATACTGCAAAAAGTCTGGAGATCTACTTGCCCGAGTTGATCAACACCTTGGTCAGCACACGGTGAATTGTCTAGCAGTCGTATCACACAAGCTGGCCAGGGTAGAATATTTGTTGGAAACTGGAGACGTTGATTTGGCGGCGCGAACTCTTTCCGCTGCCCAAACCCTGTATGAGTCGAACCAGGATTCCCAAGAGGTGGCCAGCTCAACGTACCTGGCTAAAATAGCCTGGGAAAGATTGGTGGCAGACGCTGCTTATATCCGATCACGACTTGCCTTCATCCAAGGGTCAACAACGCACGCTCTCTTTTTTGCTAAATTGTCTGTTCGGCTAAACTGCAGAATCTGGGCCAAACTCGAAAAGCTTTCTCAGAGAAAGCAAGAGAAGTCCCTGCAAACCAGCACCGACTCCAGCATTAGTACAGTGATTGAGGAGGTAGCAAATCTCAGCATCTCTAATAGCAACACAACTCTCGATACGTCCATCAGCTACGCCCGCGGAGCTCCTTTTTGGCCTCACATTGGTTCACATCACACCTGCCTCTTAAATCTTGCCATCCTCTCAGCTCATCATGGCTTGTTTCAAGACGCGATATACTATGGGGAACAAGCCTTGAAGATCAACCAGTCACTCAATGCTGATGTCCGTCTGATCGCCTGTCAAGCTCAGCTCGGCTCTCACTGGATCTTTGGTGGACATCTACCCGAAGGCCAAGAACTTTTGAGATCCGCGTTAGAATTGTCCAAGGGGTTGGAGAATAGCATCGAGCTCGTTTCTCTGCAGATGAGCCTTGCCGCTCTCTATAAAGTGCAAGGTCACTACGATGAAGAGTCGCTTGTTCTCTTGGAGGCTGACAGACTTCTTTCTGATATCGTTCGCACTGATGCTACTGATTCAATTCTGGTAGCCTCAAGCATCTCTGATTTAGAGGGCAAGATGGAGAAACTGCAGGTACGGGGAAGTAGTCGGAGGCCACAACAGCGACCTGCGACACCACGCCGTACCCGCGCAACAACAACCAAACGAAGCTCGAGAAAGGCGGCAATTGTGGACGTGGATCCTTCTCTCCTCGAGTCAAAGTCTCTCCTGCGACTCAGAGGTGATATTCTACAACATCAAGCTGCTTGTTTGCGTGCATTGCGAGATTTCGAGAAGGCGACCGCCATCTTGAATGACGCTAGACAGTTCGCAACCTCTGCGGACAGCCAGATTTCATTACGGATTGAAGAAAGCGAGCATCTTCTTGCAGATGCAATACGACGCTTTGCATCTCATGCAGTATACTGTATTCTTCCTGAGTCTACGATTTCGCTGCCATCGCTCCAGCCGTCCAGCAAAGTCGAAGAGGAAGTAGCCCTGACAACAGAATCTTCTACTACTTCGCGAAGGGCCAAGCTGTCAACAAGAGGAACGCGTTCATGGGCCCGGAAAGCAACTGAAGACTTCACCATCATGCTTTCCAAAGCTGGAGATTGTCTTAATGAGATACTTCCCACAGCCACCATTTTGGGGTCGACCCTTGACAGCCATGCCGCTTCTCGCTTAATGAGCCGGATCTCCATGCTATCACATGCCACGGCTCCTGGATGTTCAACAGCCTGGTCCCCAGATCCAGCAAATGTGAATGGTCAGTATTAGGAATCCCATCAAACAGACAAAACTATCTGACTGACCATACTAGAAATTGGCCGAATTGGCGCCTTTGCCCGAGAACGGATGGCGATCGATATTGACAAGCAACTAGCGGAATATTCGGATCCTCTACTTTGGCCCACGTCATCGATATCGACAGTCCAGTTAGACAGAGATGTGTGCTCGAACTTTATGAAGGACTATATCGATATTCTACCGGAGAATTGGAACGTCATCTCCCTCTCTCTGAGCGCAGACCGCACGGAGTTTGTGGTCTCGAAACTGTGTAGTGGACAGTCACCCTTTCTCCTGCGTCTTCCTCTCAAGAGAGGAACTTCCGATGACGACGATGAAGATGAACAATTCCTTTTTGAGGATGGTAGGGGCGAAATGCAAGAAATAATGAGACTGGCCAACAAAACTGCACATGACGCGAAACATCAAACTGACAAACAGTCCAAGAAGGAATGGTGGACAATCCGACAAACTGTGGATCGTCGTCTCGAGAACCTGTTACAGAACATCGAAAACGTTTGGTTCGGAGGATTCCGCGGAGTCTTTTCGCCGGTGCCTCGCAGGAATGCTCTTCTGTCACGTTTCGCAAGCTCGTTTCAGAACATCCTCGATAAGCATCTTCCGTCTCGACAAAAGGGTGGCAGAGGTACGGGTCCACAGTTGACGCTTCATCAGAACGTACTCGAGCTGTTTATCGGACTTCGAGACCTTGCGGACCAGGAAGATCCGGAAGACTGTCTTATGGATCTCCTCTACTTTGTGGTAGATATTCTACAGTTTCAGGGAGAACGCAATGCTTACGACGAGATCGACTTTGATGTGATGGTAGTGGAAACTTTGGACGCCTTGCGAAGCTATCACGAAGCTGTCCAGCGTGAGCAAGAAGAGCAGCCAGTAAAGCATACGGTGCTGGTCCTGGACAAGGCATTGCATATGTTTCCATGGGAATCTTTGCCATGTTTGCAGGGCTTTCCGGTTTCCCGCGTGCCCTCCTTAGAATGTCTTCGTGACCGGATACTACAGTTTCGAAAGGGATTGTCGTGCAAAGGGCAAATGAGAGCTTGCATCGATCGTACGAATGGTACCTATATTCTCAACCCCGCCGGGGATCTGAGAACAACCCAGGAGACTTTCGAGAAGGATCTTGCCGCGCTAAATAGCTGGACGGGAATCGCCAAGCGGGAGCCGAGTGAGGAGGAATTTCGAGAAGCCTTGGAAAGTAAAAGCCTGTTCCTTTACTTCGGTCACGGCAGCGGTGCCCAGTACATTCGCGGGCGCACAATCAAGCGACTGGATCGATGTGCAGTTACGTTCCTTATGGGCTGCAGCAGTGGCTCTTTGACCGAGGCAGGCGAGTATGAACCTTACGGGACTCCCATGAACTACCTGCATGCCGGCAGCCCTGCTTTGGTCGCGACCCTGTGGGACGTCACCGATAAGGACATCGATCGATTCTCCCAGTCAACCTTTGAGACCTGGGGACTCACCGGAGATGGCAGAGAAGCAGCTGCCACAAAGAAAGGGAAAACCCGAGCTCTCAAGGTGAACAACGATTCGGTCGAATGCCATCGTTCTGTTGCCCTTGATGAGGCTGTTGCAAAGTCACGCAGTTCCTGCGTGCTGAAGTACTTGAATGGTGCTGCTCCGGTTATCTACGGCATTCCCGTATTTTTGGAATAAAGATCAGAAGTATTCCTTGTATTTTGTATTTGATTAATTGGTCTATACCAATGGGATTGGTGTTGGTGCTGTTGATTATGTACTTTTGTTATGAATGGTGGAGCATACCCTGGGAATTGGGTGTTTGACGTTATGTTTATTCTGTGTCCTTCGTGTGTCTTGTATATAACTGAGAACCGTCAATTATCTACTAGAGATGATTATTATCTTACGGCATCATCAGCGCGCCTCAGACGTGTTATCAAGAATTCTCGTATTCCGTTTCCTACTGGGGTAAAACAGATAAGCCCCAGTAGGGAAGAACTACTGAGTGAGGGGCAATGCAGCTGCTTCTCCGCAGTGGGGTAAGGTGAGAACCGACTTGGTGCTTGCCAGTTTTTTTCGTTGCACTTATCATTATATCCATGAAGATTAGTCCATAGTATTAGAATTAGCTAAGTTGCATCAATGTCCTGAGTTTATTTACTATCAATTGCTTGTTCGATCCATGAGTTCTTTGGCCTGAATATTGCTCAACTATCATAGTACCGATGTATATACTAACAGTCGATATAGACAATTCGAAGGAAAGGAATGAGTACAAGTGAAGTAAATAAAGTACGGAAGGAAGGAGGTCCACTTACCCCTCAGAATCCCGGGTGTTTGCTTTGACCCCTCATGAGAAATCCCGACGGACGTCATCCTTGGCTTTCCGCTTCCTTCGTGTTTATTCTACAACAAATACTTTTCCCTTTTCCCTTCTTCTTCGAACTTTTCCTTGACATTCAACACTGTCCTGTACCCCCGATCGTTTTGACTTTGATAGGCCGTCACTGTGCCTTGGTTGACCATCATGTCCGTCACGACCAAAGCCACCATCGCTTCCTTCGGCGGAAAGCTGCTTAAATTGAGCCACATTGCCACATCAACAAAGTGTGAAATGAACTTCAACCTCTATTTGCCTCCACAGGCATTGAAGGAAGCCGCCCAGAAGATCCCCGTGTTGATCTACCTGTCTGGTCTCACCTGTACCGCCGATAACTGCTCAGAGAAGGGCTTCTTCCAGCACGGGGCGAGCAGGAAGGGCATCGCCGTCTTGTATCCGGATACTAGCCCTCGTACGTTCTTCTCTCTGGATAATACCGATGATTGCTCGATCTAATTGCGGTTGTTCTCGACGTACAGGTGGATTGAATATCGAAGGAGAGAACGACTCATGGGACTTCGGTACCGGCGCCGGCTTCTACGTCGACGCAACGAAGGCCCCCTACAACAATGGCTATAATATGTACAGTTACGTGACGGAGGAGTTGCCCAAGACCGTCTTCGCCGCATTTCCCCAGCTCGACTCGAGCCGGGTCAGCATTACGGGCCACAGCATGGGTGGTCACGGAGCTCTCACATTGGTAAGTGGTCGATCCGAATTTCTTCGGATATTGTATGTGTATCCATACCTGGGCAACTGACTCATGAAAATCAACTCGAATGAAATAGTTCCTCAGGAACCCCGGCAAATACAAGTCTGTCTCCGCCTTCGCTCCCATCGCCAACCCGATCAACTGCCCCTGGGGCCAGAAGGCCTTCAGCGGATACTTCGGCGAGGACCAGCTTGAGAAGTGGAAGGAGCACGATGCTGCCGAGCTCATCAAGAAGTGGAAGGGACCTTTGGATGTGCTTATTGATGTGGTATGCTCTTGTCTTTTCTTTCTCCGTTCATCCCACCTTCCATGGTTATCAACACTCACGACAATGTACAGGGCACCGGCGACAACTTCTACAAGCAAGGCCAGCTCCTTCCCGAGAACTTCGAAGAGGCAGCCAAGGAGGCCGGCGTCCAGGGCGTGAAGGTCCGCTACCAACCCGAGTACGACCACAGCTATTACTTCATGGCGACCTTTTCCGACGATCACGTCGAGCACGCGGCCAAGTATCTTTTCGCATAGTGCGTTATCATCTTTGTCCTTCTCAAAATGAATTTCCTTCATTTCCTTGATCATATTCCAACATATATGGTATCTATCTATCCATCTAATGACCCCTACCTTCTGTGAGAACAGGCAGGAAGCAGGAGGGAAACAGAGTCTATCGTCATCAAGACAGAATATCTTATTGACTTCTTCTTTTTATTCCCTTGTTTCTCGTCTTTCCGGTGACAGTACGATTTGATCATTGTCTGATGAGTCAAAGCGATCGACAGGCGCCGAAATCGTTGATGTAGGAACGAAACAAAGATGGAAAACATCTCTTTCTCTGCTGAATCAGCGACTGTCCAATTTCCTATTAATTGACCGATCTTATCTACCTGTCGAGTAACCCAATAAGGCCATGGGTGAACGAACAAAAGGTCCCGAGGTGGGACCGATTCATGGCCTGATCTTGCCAGTCTCCAATTCAACGAACATGTTGTTTCTAAGAATGGTTGTATTTATTCTGTCTACTTCACCCTTCTTGGCCGAATACCATACATTGACATCCATTTTGAATACTCTAAATAAGATGAGAAGTAAGATCCTTACCGCCCGCAACCTCTCCCTATGCACTGCAACTGCAGCTTGTTGTGCTAAACAAAAGAAACCATCCACCCTGTAAACATCCAAATGTCGCGCTGTGCCTGATGCCTTTGTGCATTTGCGGTTATTTTCATTTTAAGAACATAGGAAACAGATAGTAGAGGAATTGCACGCACACACATATAAATATGTCAAGCCCCTGATAATTGACCATGCGGTATAAATCAA
The DNA here is from genome assembly GCA_027569715.1 of Hamigera avellanea. Lineage (NCBI taxonomy): Eukaryota > Fungi > Ascomycota > Eurotiomycetes > Eurotiales > Aspergillaceae > Hamigera > Hamigera avellanea. The sequence continues at coordinate 458,564 of JAPDKU010000004.1, forward strand.
TCAATCATCAGCTCACTTGCATGCCTGCATACCCAATATTTCCCAAAGCCTGATTCCCTCTTATCACCTTGCTATTGTCTGCGCAGGAAAAACATTCCCGTCTTTTCTGACTTTTCTTTTCCGTTGAAGATGAAATGAACGATATTTCCGCTGAACGCAAAAAAGGCAACGAAATGGTGTGTATCAACGCCAGGCAATGCGAATGCATCATGAAATATATACTTTTGCTTGTCTTGAGGCAATGGCAGTGGGCAATGATTCCAGGCGACATAGCGAAGAAAAGAAAGGGAAAAGACCACGTGGGAACAACGGGAACATCATCTCATCAGAACAAACCCTGGGGGAATCAATCTAAAAGGACGAAAAAAGAGAAGAGAAACGAAAAGGTGACCGGACGGGGGAGGGGTCGAAAGTACATTGAGCGTAAAACACAGGAAGCATCATGCACTCAATCGTTGAATAAAAGTCTATACGGATATGGAGTTAGCGGCGGAGACTCCCAACCATCTTCACGTCGTGGGTCGGACTTACTGGGAAGAATTGCCGGAACCCTTTCATATCCAGCCGGCCCAAAGCATTCACAAACTCTTCGATAAGGTCCGCTCCCATGCCCATGCCAGGTAATTCGCGGGTGCGTAAATAGTCCGTATACTCCACTCCCGTTTTCGAGTAAATGGTACGCTGCAGCCCTCCAGCCTCAGAAAGAACCTGTCTGGCTTGCGCATCCTTCGGGTTGAAGGATGGGGTGGCAGGAAGGGCCCAACACAGTGGCGAGAACCGCGTGATCATGAACCCACCGAATCCTGGCAGTGCTGGCTGAGCCGGAGATACTCCGTTCGATGGCTCTGGTGCAATATCCGGACCGCCCCAGGAACTACCCATCTTGGACAGCACAGTGAATGCCATCTTCGCCGTGGTGAAATCTTCGACATCCTTGGCGAAGTGTTCGATTGTAGAGATGACGGTCTCGAATATTGGTTGGTTACCTAGGGAATAGGTCAGAAGTAGTCAGGCTTAATGACAATGGAAGGATTATCGTACGCTCACTGATGATCACAGCCCCGAGATCGTTGTTCAAGACAGCGAGCAAGAAATTGAGGTATTCTCGTTTCAACTCAGCTAGTTGGATCTCGTCATCAGTACCAGTGGTGGGATCTGCAATCCCCGAGAAAACCCGCTGGAGAAATGGTGTCAATAATGTGTCAAGAATGGCATATATCTCTGTCTTGAATCCGAAAATGACCTGATCCAATAGACGCAGGAATAGGGCCATTTCATCCCTAGAGGAGGTCTGCGTGAGAAGGCCATCGATCCATCTTGGGAGTTGTGGCAGAATCCGCGCACCAAGAACGCCAATGAGCCTCGAGAATGCAAAGCGCGAAGCTGTTCTGATGTTAAACGATGTCTTCAAGGACTCTAGAGCGACAAGTGTAGCTTCAGACACCTGGCTAAAGGCTTCTCCAACTTCGGGTGCCGGCAAAGTTGAGGGGGTGCTGGTCCCAGGCATCCAGTCCGAAAACCCTCGAGCAAGCGTTCCGAGAGCCATGATATCGTGGTGAATTTGCAAACAAGCTCTTTCATCATGAGCCTTTGCGGCCACTAGGTTTCTTTCCATATCCGCGAAGATGGGATTCAACACCGACTGCGCATAAAGAACCTGCTTGTCGCCCGTCACGGAGGGAGTCGAGCAAATGATGCCGACAGCCTCGAATAGATAGAGTTGGCTGTTGAAAACGGCGTCTGCCGACCCTTCATGGTCCTCAGAGGACATCTCATCGCCATCGGATCCTTCCGAGGGCACTTCTGCTTGAATGACCAACAAGTCACCTAGCGCCTCAATAACGGTTTGGGCCACATTGCCAATGTGCGCCCTCAAGTGCTTCACTAATCGTTGGAACAAATACCACGATCGCGTTTTCACTTTCTTGATGGGATGGTGAACTAGTTGAAGGAAGCTTTCGAGTACTCCAGGAATAAGATGGGTATGGTGCTGAAAGAACGAGGAGTAGCGGACACAGATCTCCATATACTGGAGCTGTGTTGCGGGGTGGGTGAAGGACCGGATATCTGAATGCTGTTAGTCTCCATGTACTTGGGCCAGCGGGCCGATTTGGTGAACCTACCGGACTCGACCATTCTCAACATCATCTCAATCAGTCTCTCCGCGGCTTGGTTGTTGGGAGTGTTTTTGGTGTAGAGGCTGCCGGCCTTGACAGCAATATCGCCGAACAGGAACATTTCGTGCAGAGCCAAGTCCAAGTCCCGCCAATCTAACTGGGCGCCTGACTGTCGCACACTCTCGAATGTTGTTCCGACAACCTCTGACACAGCTTCCATGTACAGTTGCTCATTTACCGAAGCAATGATTTGCTGGAGCACACCCAGCCTCTTGCGAAGCTCTTGGAATTCGGCCTCGTCCGTCTGCTCGTCCTCATCGCCCCATGTAGAGGTTTCGTCATACCTCATCTTTGCAATGATAGCCTTCAGGATGGGAAGTAAGATGGTCGATTGTTGAGCTGCGACGGACGGGTTCGACTTGGCAATCTTTCTGAAGTATGACAGAAGGTCGTTGACACACGGAATGACGGTAGAGCAAACCTCGTCGTACTCGTCGGAAAAGAACCTGAGAATGTGCGGAAGGAACGCTTGAAGGAGCGTGTTTGACTTCTCCTTTGCCTCAGCAGCGACGGATTCATTCTCGAGGGCGCGCACAATATCGATGACAGTGATGTTGACTAACTTGGCGACAGTTTCTGCCAAATCTGTGTCGTATTTGAAAGTGAACCTATTGTCACGTAGTGGTGGGCTATTCGAGAGCTGAGATATGATTGTATCCAGGTTCAAGAAGATAATCATATCGATCTTATCCTCTGGCTTCATTTTTTTGCCAATGATTTCCGTGAAGACATCAACAGCTGCATCGCGCACCTTCTCTTCACCGGGTCTAAGCTCCGCATTCTGCGCCCGTACAAGTTGCTGGAACAGGAGATCAAGCATTGTCTGATTGACCACGAGGCTGATATCGATCCAGCTGACCCAGCTCCCAACCGCCTTCAGAGACATTTCCACTATGATATCGTTGCCATCCCGCCATTCTGACAGAATTTCCTGCCAGGAGTTGGCAATCTTCTGCACATCCCTTTGGCGGATCAGATCTTTCAGAGAATTTGCCTTATCCTGCTCGGTTCGAGATCTCGAAACCAGAACATCACCGATTTCCTCGTGAATCGAGTTGACGACTCGAAGGTAGAAGATGATGCCAAGTGGGTTGTCCCGTGTCGTGCTGGACTGAGACTTGTAGGTGAAGCTCAGGAAGTCGTCGAAGAATGTCTCCCAGCCATTAGCGTAGAGAGCAGAAAACAGAAATGTGATCGTCTGAGCGATCTTATTCTGGATGTTGGGTGGATCGGGGCTAGCTGTGCTGTCGGACCCATACACCTGACGGAGGTACGACATCAAACCACCTTTGATGAAACTTAAAGCTTGCAGGTCAATAAGACCGGCCTGAGCGGCACTATTGACAACCTCCAAAGCTACATGTCGCACGATTTCCGAGTGCTGTGGAGTCTTTGTGAAGAGAGCGAGGCAAACCTGCCATCCCGCGGGGTCGGAGCGGAGCTGATTGAGATAATCGAAGGCTTGCGCTTTTAGGGCGTGGTCTGAGGCATGGTTCCAGGCAATTTCGATCGCATTTGCTACCTAATGAAGAGTCAAGTTAGATCCCGTATAGGAGATTTTTTTTTTTTTTTTTATTCTGCGGCGGTCGGGGAGTCGCGAGGGGCATGAGGGGCATCGGTGTGGGGGGTTGTGCGTATTGTGCGGCGTAAAATCTTTACCTGCTCTTCCATCTTCGACCAGCCGGGCTGCCTTCGGAGTCGTGAGGACTCAGAGGGCTATGATGTGTACGTTGAAGACTCTTCGAGGAATATATGTGGTTGATGTCAGGTCAAATTTCAATGTGGAGTGGCCGTATCATAGAGGCTAGTTATCAAAGCATGATAGTAGGAGCAACAATCGGGCGGCGTCGGTTTCTCTTGAGTCGGCCTTGAGTCAGTCCCAGCCACCCGGTGAGAGAAACGTCTTCGCGGAGGTTTTGGACAACGAATACTCACTGGTTGCGCAGTTGAAAAAGAAAAGCCCGAGAACCAGAGCCACGAGACCAGAAGAAACGAAAGGGAAGTAAAATCTACAACTGGAAACTATCTTGAAGTGCAAGTGAAGTGGAAATAAGTGGTTTGTGCAATTTGCTTTTGGGCCCGCAGATTGGAACCTAGGTAGTAGGTACCTATTTGGGCAGGCGGCCGAAAAGGGCAAGGGGGTACGTGCCCCAGATCACTTGGAAGTTGGAACTAAATCGACAGATTGAATTCATCCTGTTCTTACCACCATAAAGTATCATTATGCCTCTCCTATCAGAACTTTACGGACTCTATATTCATTCCTATAGTTTTTAACAATCTCCTAGTAAACATCTAATTTTAGGTGCTTGATCAGCCCTGTTTCCTGGCTGCTTCCTGCTGCAAAACCTGTAGCTCCATCTTCTCGAATCCCTCGACAGCCTGGCCATATTTTTCGAATACTTCCTTCTGATATCCATCGGCAATCTTCTCAACAAACTCCTCCTCTTTCCATCTTTGGCCGATAAGTTCTTCGAAGGTCTGCCCAGGCTTTCTTTCGATGCTCCATACAGCCTTGTAGGCTGCACCCAATGCACAGGCATTATCGCCAACATCCAATTTATATACGCCATCAGTACCTCCGAGAATCTCGCCGGCAACCTTGGCAATCGCCTTGTTCTTGGATCCTCCGCCTACCAAATATACCCTTCTAGGCTGGGCAGGCACTCCTGCTGACGGGCTTTGGGTGAGGCCGCGCGATCTCAAGCGAAGCGACAGCATCTGGCTTTCGACGATCGCTCGGGCCTCATCCAACGGCTTGTCCCAGTTTTCATTTGTCTCTTGTAAGTTGCCGTCTATGGGGTTGTAGTTGAACCGCCACTGTCCAGAGCGCAGATTGGGGACAATTTCTGGTCGAGGAAAGAACAAGCCCATCTTCATGGGGTCCGAGTCGCTCTTCTGACCCATAGCTGGTGTCTGCAGCGTGACTTTGTCGAAATTCGCCCACGGCCCTGCAGACTGGTCTTGACCTAGTTTCTCGTCGATTGCGTCGCGAATGTGCTCACGGGCAAGGCCCCCATTCTTGTAACAAAGCATGAACATGTAGAGTCCAGGGGTGGTAGGATGGTTGAAGAAGTGTGTAGCAGGGTCGGGTTTATAGCTTGAAGTCGACATGAGGAACGTGGTTGAGGTGCCAAGCGATACCATCGCATCAGATGGTCTCAAGGGCAGCGCAAGAATAGTAGCAGGGTTGTCACCAGTAGAAGGAATCACGGTGCAATCGGGACTGAAGCCGTAACGCCCAACGAAGTACTGGTCGATCTGTCCCAGATGTTCTCCTCCATCTGAAGGCACGTCTCCGAGCTTTCGCTTCAGGTCATCAACGCCAAAAGGACCGGCAGCAAGTTGGAGGAGACGATCATCATACGTTCCTTTTTCAATATTCCACAAGTTCATACCACACACGTCGGAGATGTCCAGAGGGGCGATGCGGCCTAGAAAGAGAGACGCTAGGAAAGAAGACACTAGCGAGATCCTCGATGTCTTCTTGTATACCTCTGGGTATTTCTTCTGGAATCGGAGGATCTGTGGACCGGTGAATCTCTGTCAAAGAAAAATACCCAAATTGTCAGCATGGAATTAGATATCTAACAGCCTGCCGGGAGTCTTACATGATGAGCCTTGCTTCCAGTTGCCAACGCCAGCTGCTCCGGACCACCAAGAAAAGCGTCGAACTCATCGCATTCTCTCTGCGTACTGGCATCTTGCCAATTGGGACTGTATGGATGAGAGAAGGCGTTCTGCAGCTGCTCTTCCAGAGACCTGTTCGGTTTCAGGCTCTCCAGTAACCTCTCCGCATCTTCGCCCCAGTATACACTGCCGTGCTGCTGCCCCGCACCGCTGATACCTTTCACACGGCGAAAGTCCAACCCTTGCTTCTGAAGCATGTTCAACACTCCGTCCAAGGCTTGTAGCCACAAGGCCATCGGTGCAAAGACCTCATGTTCAGCTTCGTTGGTCTGCACGCCTTTCTTAATGTTGAATCCTCGAGAGTCGGCATCGAAATCGAATTTGGCGATGTTCACCACTTTCAATTCCGAGGTGACGACTAGGCCTTTAAGCTGCTGTGTCGAGAGGTCGAACCCAAGATACAATGGGCCCTCGGACGCCATTGCGATGGTATTCCGATTTACTCTGGCAGTGTGACTTGGGAGGTACGAGGACAAGGAGTGGGGTTAGATTGCTGATTGTCCGTACTATGGGAAGACAAGGTGAAAAGTGAAGGGGAAGATAGGAGAAATATAAAGGGGATGAAATTCGGTGAGACATTCAACTTTGCGGTCTGAGGTCTGCTGATTAGCAAATTTATCCTGTTGTTCGGTAAAAATCACGATCTACGAAGGCTGGGCACTAAGACCAATTGCATAAATAGGTAACCCATGCGGCAGATCAGTTGTTTCTTTCTTTCTCTCTCTCTCTTTTCCCATGAGGTTTAGCTCGTCATAATTCGATAACGATGCAAAATTGATCGCTGAAGGGATCTGTTGAGCCAGACGATCATTTCTGCATTTCTGGTAGATCGTTGACTCGGTTGTGATGTAAGAAAGGTGGGATGAAAGTGAGCACTGACCGTCACCGTCCCTCCGGGACTACATAAATGTTGCCCCACCACCGGGAATTTAGCCGGTTAATATGAGGAAGGTCAATCAAGACTCTGTCATACTCTGTCACTGTCTGTGTGTTTAGAAGTCTAGAACAGTAGAACACTAGAACTAGATCCCTCGAGGCCATAGTACACTAACGATATTAGGTGCCTAGCTAAAAGTCATTAGTTGGCTTGCGTGTAAATATGCAAATTGCATGGGACAGTCTACTTAATCATCATCGCCCACGTACCTCAACATCTTTTGACTCGCTAAAGATGGAGTAACAACGTCCGCATCCCTCACATTGAACATGCCTCTACCTCTTGAGTAAAACGAGAAAAAGAAAATCATATTGCTTTCAAATATTCAAGGTCAGTGCGAAGAAAGAAGGATTCCACTTTTTCTATCTCATTGTAGGTCAGTTGCAAACCTCGATCTCGTCTATCCATTTATACAGAAAGGTAGATGATAGATAGATGAAGAAGTTATGGTGTTTATAGTCACAGATCGCCACATAATTTCAGGTACAGAGTTCTATTCAAACGTTGAGAACCAGGTGAATGATCAGCTCTATAGCTCCTTTTGACACGGCACAGCAGACAAGACGCCTGCACGTAGTAATTCGGGGATTATAGCCCAGCAGAAGAGAATCGGTCGTCCGCATCCTCGGATTACCAGCTAGACTGCAACCCAGACTAAGCTGAAACTGATCCTCTGCCGGTTGTCGAGTGTTTACTTGATATAGTTGATACTTGAGCAGCCTGGACGCGCGCAGGGTATTCAATGAGTCCAACATGAGAAGGAACCATATGCTTTTTTCAGTTGAGCATCGGAGTAACTTGTGGTGCTTGCCAGCGAGGGATTTTGGGGAATAGAAGGGACCTGGCCGCAACTCTTCCGCTGCATGGTACACTCAGCGCCTCTTGCGAGAGGCATTGTCGGGGTCTCGGCTCGTTTGTGATTCATAATGCTGTTCCAGATCCTGCTCCTCTGGCTCGGGACTGTGGCGTGGACTAATGTCGGGAGGAATAAATTCTTCCGAAAACTTCATGTTCTCGCGTTCCTGGGGTACGAATCGCATCTTCACCCGCTTCACACCTCGTACACTGACCCCGATGGCTTCCCGCACGATCTCCTCCACGTCGCGAGAGCGATCAACAGACCATGCTCCGGGCACGGCCAGTTCGACTTCCATGAGATAGTTTTGACCGGATTTCATGCCTTGGACGTCCCGTATCTCAATGGCATCACCGTCATCGAGCTTGGCGAGCACTTTCGAGGCTGCCTTCCGCACTGATGATTTGATGTCGTCATCCACTGTGGTATCTGCGAGCTCCAACAGAGATGTCTTCGTGTTACCCCAGCCTGCCTTGATGACCATCAAGGAAATAAGCAGCCCACCAACAGGGTCCAGCCAGGAAGCATCCTGGAACACGTAAGTTCCTCCAATTGTGAACAATGCGACGAGACTCGTAAGGGAGTCGATACGGTGATGGACGGCATTCGATGCGAGCACGGACGACTTCCGCTCATTTGCGACTTTCATGGCTAAAGTGCGAAAATGCCATGATCAGTACTAAAACGAAAGTATACGCACATTAGGATTGGTTACTCACTGGCATGATAGAGCCACTCTTTCACGACGATAGATCCCGCTGCAAGCCAAGCAGCGTGTATACTGGGACCAAGAATGTCAACCCCATGGCTGTGCGAATGTCCATGTCCCAGGATGCCCCAATGGGCAAGCGCTTCTGCAGCAGCCGGATAAAACTGATCGAGTAAAACCTGGCCCGAATTCAAGCCCATGAACACACCACCGCAGAGCAAGAGTCCGCTAACCCCCAGGGCGCCAATACTCTCAATCTTTCCGTAGCCATTGGGAAATCGCTCGGATGGTGGCTTCAGAGACCAGGAAACGGTGCCCAAAGTAAGGAAATCCGATACCAAATCTGTGAGTGCGTGGTAGGCATCTGCAATGAGAGCCTGAGAATGGAACACATAACCGCCGATAAATTTCCCAATGGCCATTGTCAGATTGGCAACCAGGCCAATTCGAGTAATACGCACTCCGGCATCGTGCTTGTTTGTCGAGGTCAAGTAGACATTGCCATGGTGGTGGTGGTGATGATGGTGGCCACTATGGCCACTATGGTCTCTTGTTTGAGTGGCCATGAGTGGAAGTGTTGCTGTTGCTATGATCGGACGGGATAGCTGATCTCGGGCATCGGGGGAGGAGGAAGGACGGAGGGATTTGCAGGAGCTTTTATGACCTGAAGGACGACCGGTATAGAGCCAATTTGACACACTTGAAGTGCGCAGAACACGACGCTGGCTTGACCCACGAGTACCGGGGAAGCTGGTACCCCTAAAAGCGAAGCAGCGGAGGGCTGGTGAAGGACGGACCCTGCACCGCAGGGGCTGCGTCAGCGGCATCAGGGCAGCACGCGAGCAATTAGGAGAAGTACGACGGGGCTGAGGACAGAGTGTTCTTCTTGGCCTCTAGTTTATTGAAGTTGCGGCCCATTGCCAACAAAGTTACAAAGATATCGACATGGATCAGAGAACAATTCCGTGCTCTCAACACAGATCGTTCAGTTCCTGGACCTCCGCTGGAGGGGGTTCGTTAAGTTGACCCGGCAGAACAGAGATCCGGCGTGCGCTGACGGAGGGCGGCGGCTTTGCCTCTGACCAGGCGGCTGATCTACCAAACACTTAAGTCCAGAGTCCAGACAAGACGCCTAAGCCTTTTCGTCATCCACGTTAAGCGGCCCTTGGGTTTCAGCCCTCCGCACCTGGAATCGAATAACCGCTATGAGATTACTAAAAGACCCCTGATATTATTATAGTGTACTTGTGATTCCTCCAGTCAAATGTGCCCTCAGCCCTGTTGCTCTCTCTCCCAAACAGTGCCTCTGCCTCGGGGCCGGCCCCACGAACCGCTGAGCGGCGACCCGCAGCCAAGAACACCGCCTACGCAATGCTGTTCTGCTTCAGCCTTCGAATGCGCATCTACTAATTACTCACGGCCAGCCTAGCTAGGGTCCAGAATTCTGCACGGTTCGACTTCTATCACGTCGAAGCTTGATCTTTGCATCACACTGGTATTTCCTCGAGCTGCTGACAAACGACTCGACCAGTTTCGTTTAAAGTGAAATCTGACACTCGGCATTTTTTTCTTGCCTCCCACGTCTTTGCTTTCGCCGTCTTAACGCTTACTTTGACGGGACAATGCGTCCTCAATGACGACGCCGTCGATCAGGATTCCCTTTACTGGCCTACTGCCCCCGCCGATTATTGTTCCTCCAACCGCAGACACGCTTACGGGAGCAATTGATGCCATTACAGCCTTCTTCAAGGCTCCGCCGTCTCCTCATCTCCGGGGAGTCGATGTCGGCAGAAACTCCCAGACGGTCCTGCTCACTGGCGCAGGGATATCGGTAGCGTCGGGTCTGTCCGACTATCGTGGAGAGAATGGTACTTATAGGAGGAACAAATCGTACAGGCCTATATACTACCATGAGTTTGTCGGTCGACACGAGTCTCGCAAGAGATACTGGGCTAGGAGCTTTGTCGGGTGGCCAGGACTCCTGAAGGCGAAGCCTAACTCGACGCACTGGGCCATCAGGGATCTCAGCGCCAAAGGCTATGTCAGCTCTGTCGTGACGCAGAATGTCGACTCGTTTCATCCCAGTGCTCACCCGGAGCTTCCCACGATTGAGTTACATGGTTATCTGAGATCTGTCGTATGCATCAACTGCCGGAATCAATTCTCGCGTGCCGATTATCAGAAATCACTGGCCGCGCTCAACCCAGCCTGGGCAGAATATTTGGCTGAAATGGTTCAGTCCGGGGCCCTCGATACTGATAACCCTGAAGAACAACGACGGAAAGGTCTGAAGCTGAATCCGGATGGTGATGTTGATCTCGCTCGAGTTCCTTACTCTACATTTAGGTATCCGTCATGTCCGACTTGCCTAGAGAAGCCGCCGGTCCTTGCAGATGGCACAAAGTCCAGGGTCGAAGTTGAGAGCGATGGTGCATGGTCACCCTCCTCTACTGCTGGAATTTTGAAGCCTGCAGTCGTCATGTTTGGAGAGAACATTGGTCCAACAATAAAATCAGCCGCTGAGGAGGCGATTGATGATGCGGGAAGATTACTCGTCATGGGAAGTAGCCTTGCAACATACTCAGCGTGGCGGTTGGTAGAAAGAGCTCATAAACGAGGCATGCCTATAGGAATCATCAACGTGGGGGGAGTTCGAAACGAATCAGTTCTGTTTGGAAACACGCAACAGGAGAGCAGCGGGACTAGTCACCATGTTCGTTGCAGTTTCAAATCTGAGTTGATATTGCCGACAGTCGCATCACGATTACGACCCATGGACAAATAATAGGCATAAAGCAAACGCATATGTACAGTAGTATAATGACATATACATACGAGGTATACGAACCTAAAACTGTAGCGAGAGGAAAGATCGTGGCAAGAAATATCGAGGTCACGAATCTTCTTAATGAGATTGACGAACACTCGGCTCTGTTGGTGGCAGGTGGGTGTCTTTGGGATCACCAACGCATTGAACCCCCTTACAGTGAGGAAGGAACTACCCGAGGAAAAGATTTGTCAGTAAATGTGCTCTGAGACTGGTTTTCTCATCGACCAAGAGTTAGGTAGTAGTCTAGTGTAGTTACCCCCTTGCAGATGATTGGAAGACGAGTCACGGTCTAGACGCCTGCCATATTTTTGCTGCGGGAATCTAGACTAGGCGCGCTGGTGGATAGACTAGGTATCCGTCAGCGATTTGCAGTTTGCACTCAGGTTCGGGACCGGTAGCGCCAATTCAGGGCGCGGGGCTCAGCTCGTTGTATCAGCTCCGGACATGGACAATCGGAGCTTAAGAATCGCAAAGGACACTTTGTCGCATCCTGACAGTGCTGTATCCTATCTGGAGATTGCTTCTGCTCTGGTCGCCCCTGGCTCCTTTCTTTTCAACCAGCGCTCACAAACCCCACCTCCTCCAGCCTCGCACCGAACCGCTTCACCGACGATGGACAAGGCACAGCAACCCAGCTCTTTCCAGCAGCTAGAGAAGGTACGCTCATCCATCCCACAGGATCTTCTTCTTTTGTGGAGTCTGGTTCTAACTGATACACTATTAGCTCGGAGAAGGTACCTATGCCACCGTACGTTGACAACCTCTCGTTTCTCCGCTGTCGCCTCGTTCCCCGCACTTCGTTTTGCTGATACTCCAGGTCATCGCAGGTGTTCAAGGGACGTAATCGCCAAACCGGCGAGCTGGTTGCTTTGAAGGAAATTCATCTAGATTCGGAAGAAGGCACACCGTCAACGGCCATTCGAGAGATTTCGTTGATGAAGGAGTTGAAACATGAGAGCATCGTCTCGCTTTACGATGTCATTCACACCGAGAACAAACTGATGCTTGTGTTCGAGTACATGGATAAGGATCTGAAGAAATACATGGACTCGAGGAGCGACCGTGGACAGTTGGACCATGCTACCATCAAGTCGTTCATGCACCAGCTTCTCAAAGGCATCGCCTTCTGCCACGAAAACCGCGTGCTCCACCGAGATTTGAAGCCACAGAACCTTTTGATCAACAAGAAAGGTCAGCTCAAGCTGGGGGACTTTGGGCTTGCCCGAGCATTCGGTATCCCGGTCAACACATTCTCCAACGAAGTCGTGACCTTGTGGTATCGTGCTCCCGACGTGTTGCTAGGCAGCAGGACCTATAACACGAGCATTGACATCTGGTCTGCTGGCTGCATTATGGCAGAGATGTACACCGGTCGGCCACTGTTCCCGGGTACCACGAACGAGGATCAACTGCAGAAGATCTTCCGATTGATGGGAACGCCGTCGGAGCGCTCGTGGCCTGGCATTTCTCAGCTCCCTGAATACAAGCCAAACTTCCACGTGTACGCTACACAGGATCTCAGCCTCATCTTGCCACAGATCGATCCTCTCGGCCTAGATCTTCTGAACCGAATGCTTCAGCTGCGACCCGAGATGCGCGTCAGTGCCGCCGAGGCCCTTCAGCATCCTTGGTTCCATGATCTCCCCCAGCTTCAGGCGCAATTGCAGCAACAGCACCAACAGCAGCAGCAGCAGCAAATGGCAGGAACGTACGGAGGAATGGTGGCGCCGCAGCAGGCTTATTGAGATCACGATATGTCTTCCAAGACAATGAGAATGATGACTTCGTTTAGAATCGGGGGGCTATTGGCAGGAGCGTGGCGTTATACCCGAAGAAGGATTTCATATTCATGGCTGATAAGTTTCATGTCACACCTTCGTGCACAGATTTGATTGTTCAATGCAAGAGAAATGGATTTGATGATAATGCGACAGGTTTGTCATGGAAACACGACTCGACAGATTGAATAAACCAGTCAATATGGCTTCGTTGTCCTAGGAAACGGAGGCTTTCCAACTGTCTGATCGGCTACTTGCCCAGAGAGTCACCTTAGGACTGTGTGGCTCCCGCATAATTTCTAACCAGCCACTCTGGCATGTACATGTCTCACCTTCGAGTAACAGTTGTGATAAATGACCTTTCCGTCCGAGTGCTTTCCGTGGTGTAGCGTAGGACCCTCCAGCAGTCAATGATCACGCATAGGTACAGTAGTTAGAAAGCCACCACACGCCATCCCCGGATTTCCGTTCCCGCTGTACTGCTCAGGTTCGTTGACAATCTTCGATGGAGGGATGGAGGCTGCAATTGGATGGATGATGATTCATGAACGAAAATTGGCACCAAAATTCTTGATCGAATTGACGGGATCGATCCTGGATGTTCGATGCACTGCTTAATTCACGTTCTAATTAACTTTCAATTGAGCGACGCATGATCGGACAACATGATGAGAACAGCACTCCATCAATAAATAGTACGCGTGACAGGGCTCTGTCCTCCTGCCCAAGCTTCGACAGACGCGTTCAAATCGAAATAAAGTCTCTACTGTGTCCCGGCACTCGAGTCTCGTGTCTCAGAAAGTCGTCAACAATGGACCAAAGGAAAGGATGAGAGGAAGCTTATCGAACGTTACAGGGATCAAAACAAGATCTTTGTTCTTCCACGAATGAAGGCCTTCGACCGTTTTCTCGCAATGGAAACAACCGGCCAAACCTTTAAGCGGAGCGAATAGTCAATAGTGCGCACGTCCGGGGAACGGAAGCAAGCAGTATTTAGTGTACCCAATCGAACATCAAAGACTCCGAATTCCGAATCGAATTTCCTCGCAAAGACAGGCGTCGGGAACTGATTAACTCCTCAAGATGCTTTGGGTCGTCTGCGCTATGAATCGGCTGCCTCGTGTTTTAAGGCCAGAGTATGGCGAGCATGTCGATGCTTTTTGCATGGCATAGATTACACGCCTGATCTTCTCCAAGATTCTTAAGCCAACGGTCATATTATTGATGGCAAGGTCGATGCCACTCTACAACTCGGCACTTTTTCGCGAGCAATAATACCTAGGCATCGGCTATGCATCAGCCTATGGACAACTTGAATGCTCTTTTAGCGCCTACACACTGATCTCGCACGAAAGTCTCCTTCTAGGTCGATGGGAAGTCTGCTGGCCGGAACAAAAGGTTAGTAACCCGCCAGCAGATTTACTGTGTTGGCTTTCGGTCACTCTTCCGTAATGTGGACAGCATAAGCTTGTCAGCTTGGATGGTCTTCTGTTAGATTAACCAACTTACTTAAAGATGCGCTGGCTCCTGCCATCACAACTTTCGGCAGCCTCTCCGTCTCTGCCCACGTCCCCGTCGACTACACGACAACATGTGAACGTGACAGCAAGTTCCTCCTCGCTTTTCAGAAGCCTTTCCTCAAACAGGCTGGGCTCTTGGGCTTTGCCGGTTCATCTCGTTACAGACGGTCCATATGTCGAAGGAGAGGCCATAGGTTCTACCCTCAAGTCTGTTTTAGGTCTCTCCAGTCACACTACAAAAAGAGCTTTGGCGCTCATTCGTGTATCCCCCAATCGATCGAATACCCCCCTTAAAAAAGCAGTCAGTCTGGAAGGTACAACGGACAGGATACACAGCTTGGATGTTGTTGTGTTACATTATCAACGTCACTCTCTACAGCCGTCCGTCCCACGGTGACTTTATATCATCCCGCCAAACACGCCCCATGAGGCGTCCTCGGTTGCTCAGCAATCATCTCCTTCCAACCTCGGAACATGAGGCTGCTTGTTTGTTATCATGTCGTTTACTGAACAGCAGCTGTTCGCCATCTCGGCCACTGAGCGCGCATGCTCCGCGCTGTCTCTTGTTGGGACGAGTATCATCGTCGTCACCTTCTTAAGCTCGAAATCATTTCGCAAGCCAATCAACCGATTGGTGTTCTACGCTTCCTGGGGCAATATCATGGCCAACATTGGGACCCTCATCTCTCGCTCGGGAATCTTGAACGGGACAACAAGCTCGCTATGCCAGATTCAGGCTTTTCTGATTCAGTGGTCAGTCACTGCAGCTCTGAAGGTGATAGATAGTCGGTGCTAACTATTGTCTGTGCGTTCTTACCCAGGTTCATGCCCGCTGATGCGCTGTGGACCTTTGCCATGGCATGTAATGTCTACCTGACATTCTTCCACAAGTATAACTCAGAGCAGCTGCGGCGGCTCGAGTGGAAGTATGTGGTATCCTGCTATGGTCTCCCGTTCATTCCAGCATTCTCGTACTTTTTCATCGAGACAGAAAGAAGAGGGAAGGTTTACGGCTCTGCTATAGTAAGTTGTCAGTCTAGTGCCGTGGTTCGGAACTGGATTCTGAGTTCGATATAGCTATGGTGCTGGGTCTCATTGTCATGGGACTACTTACGCATTGCGGTATTCTATGGTCCGGTTTGGTTTGTCATCTTTCTCACATTTTCAATCTACGTCCGCGCTGGCAGGTTGATTTTCGCAAAGCGCCGTCAGCTTCGAGAAGTCGGTGGAATGGAATCTTTCGACAGTGACATTCCATGCGAGGCCCTCTTCTCTAAAATAACGGAGATCCATGTCACGAGTGAGGCGGCAATCTCTCCAAATGGCGAAAGTGCCCATCGTGCCTGCCGCGCTTTGAGGGCTCCTTATAGCCCTTATTCTGTGACTATTGAAGGTGGAGGTGTACCTGGAAGGCATATCCATATCGCGTTGAGACCCACAAACGAACATCCGTCGGATCCGTATAGCCAACGCCGTTCGGTGGCTTCAGAGTCCAACTCAGCCACCTGGGTTTATACCAAATACGCTATGCTTTTCTTCATAGCTCTGCTTGTCACATGGGTTCGTTTATCCCCTTCATGTTCTTCATGGCTCCGAGCTTCAGTGACTGACATGGCATGCAACAGGTCCCATCGACTGTTAACAGGGTGTGGGCTCTGGCTCGTCCAAATGACAATTCGTTCGTATTGAACTATGCTTCCAGTTTTGTTCTCCCTCTCCAAGGATTCTGGAACAGTCTTATCTATGTTTCTATATCCTGGCCTGCTTTTAGGGCGCTCTATAATGATGCCCGCAAACGCCATCATGTGCGCGGAGATTCAGCTTCCAACGCATTCCCCAGGGGCAGCTTTGGGGGTCCGAAAGTCAAGCGGCGTGCCAGCTCACTTGGAGATGAAAGCACCCAAGAGTTGGCAACGCATGCTCATTCTGAGAACACTTCTCAGGTTTAGCAGATGTTGGGGATCTGTCTGGCATTATCGTAGCTTAAGGTTGTTTCCCAAAGGGACTGTTTGAGTTATCACTCGATTAATATCCATATAATAATGTTGAGATTCTACGATTTTGCTTTATATAAATGCTAGCACCTCGTCATGTTCTCATTACTTCTTACAGTCTGGGGTAGGTTTGAAATTCGTAGATCTTACGAAGCACTACAACTCTGCAGGAAGGACGTCCTGAGAAGGATACTTTATTTAAATTTCACATGCCTACTTTCGAATGGACAAAAAGCCTAGTACATTCCTGCCCACGAACGTCAAAACATCTATACAGCCACGTCACGTGACTCGATAAGTGGTATGCGCGCACCTCGCGTCCCTCATTTCAACACAGCTTCTTGTTACTTTCAAGTACCGGACAAAACACACAACAACGACCACAGATAAGAATCGCAAATCCTCGACCCTCCACCATGTCAACAGACACACCCGCAGACCCCAACCAGACTCAACAAGCAGCCTCACCCTCTCCCCCACCTCCAGCTCCCGTCCCCCTTACACCGGGCCCCCGCGCGTCGCGTCTCCAGCAAGTGTTCAATCAAGCGCTGGCACGAACCATCCGCGCGAACAACTACGCCAACTTCTCCAGCTGTTTCCCAACGCCCGCGAAACACGTACCGGCTGGCTTGGAATCGGTCTGGAGGCAATTGAATGCCAAGCTGGAGGAGACCGCGAGGGCCGAGTTCGATGATATCATCCAGGAGAGGGATGCGGTGCGGCAGTTGAACGAGCTGGATAGATTGGTGGGTGAGGCGAGGAATCGCAAGGAGAATGGGCAGGGTCAGGAGGGAGCTGCGTAAGTAGTTTTTTTTTTTTTTTTTTTTCCTTTCTGGTGGTGCTCTAGATTCGGTGTTTTCTATCGAATGAGTTTTGTCTGATCTGAGATGGATGCGATCTAGTCCCCATACTCTGGGCGCGGATGAATTGTACCAAGCGCATCTTGCGCCGTATCTACAGGAGGCCCAGTCGACACTCAATGCGAAACTCGAGGCTACCGAGGCGGAAAATGCGGAATTGGCGCAAAAAATCCAAGCGCAACGAAAGGAAATAGAGAGCTTGCTCGCGAGTCTGGACTCAGTCGTCGGCGATCTGGAAGGTGCCGCTGCCGCTGCTGCGCAATTCAGCAAGGAGAATAATCTACGCCAAGAAGTTATTGAGATGGACGAGGAGGTTCAAGCGAAACGCGACGTTTAAATGGTGCACACTCTTCTAAGGACTACCCGGATGCGCGACTTGAATTCGATGCGACGAGCCTTTTACGATATCAAAGCTTCTATGCTAATGGGAGATACCAATCCATCTTCCAACATGTCCTCGACAACTGCGGAAAGATCCTGCGACGCAGCAATCTTGAGCTGCTCCAGCTTGCTGTTTTGACCTTCCAAAGCTGCTGCGATCGCTTCCTTACATGTGCCGTCCCTCTGCTCTTCTGCGGCTCCGTCTCGTCTCGCGAGAGCTGCTGCTCCCCGATAGTATGTCTGGGCGTTGTGGAGAAGCGTCGAGGCATTCTGCTGGGACATTGCATAGTTCCAAGGTTCAGTGCCTAGTCTCCATCTGGCCAGTTCCGCATCGCCTCTTGCGAGATGAATTTTGGGGAGGTTGTCAGCATTAGGAAGCTTAGATGCTGCTGTCAGAGCTTCCAAAGCGGTAGACAGTGACTGCCAGCGCAATGAAAGCGACTTGCTGAAAGCTTCAGGATGAGAAGGAGGGATGTCGCCGACTGCAGTGTTCAACGACACATATGCGTCTGCTTTGCTGTAAAGACCTTCGGGATCGGCGGAGAGATCCAGGTCAGGGCCAAAGGCACGGGCGACTTCCCTGTGATATGTTTCGACCTCAATTCGTTCGCTTCGATACAGCACTTCACTTAAAGCGCAGATGAACTTGGAGTGAGCTAGAGATGCCTCATAGTGTCTGTCGGAGCCCTCTACATATGCGGCAATTTTCGCTCTCCACAGATCAGTTGCGTATTCCTCAACCCAAGCAAGACCAACCCCGGGATTGAAAGTAAGAAGATTGCAGACGATTGCCAGCGTTTCCAGTTGTGTCACGGCTGTATCCACAAGAGTATTCTTAGTCACAGGCTCAATGATTGCGGCCCACTGTTCCCGTGGCTCCGGTTCCCGCGATGCTGAAGATATCTGGCTGGGTGCCTGCATCTCTTCCTCATGGCTGCTTACGTCCTCTGCAGCTTCCATCTGTCTGATTTGCTCTTGAGATTCTGTATACCGAAGCTCTTGCAGAAGAAGGCAGCGCTGGAAGAGCTCTATTGCCTCCTGCAGGAGGTTGATCGCTTGAGAGAGCTGCTCGTCAGATGGGTGTTTCGAGTCGGTCAATGCTTCCGCAAGACTCGTCAACACTTGGGCGGTATTGAATAGCGCATCGGCATTCTGCTGATCCAGAGTGAGCGCTGCTCTGTGGGATTGCAATGCTATTTGCAGGATTTCCATTAGCGGTGCAGGCAGTTGAGCTGCCAATTTGGGATGCTGTGTAATTTCATATTGCACTCTTGCTCTGCAGAAGGACCAATCAACTGTCAGTTCTGCTTGGAATATCCGAATAATACCTATTCAATATATCATAAAAAAGAATCAAATTGATTGCAAACCAGTACACCAAAGATCAGAGTAAAGGTCACGGAAACAGTGCTTGTCGGGGCCAGTCTACAACGTACTTGTTATAGGCCAAGTCAAATGCATTGGGATGCTTGCGCAACCCGTCATCGTACATGGCAATCGCACGCATGAAGAAGCGCATCGACTTGGCTGCGTCTCCTGCACGCCATTTCTCGCCGGCTTCTTCCAGCTCGACTCCAGCTAGACGACGACATAAAACGTCAGCATGACGGCCATTGTCATTGTCTTCTGCAGTAGAGCCAATCCAGGTAATCGTATTCTACTAAACAGTAGAAACAGACGAGCCTATACTTCGACAATATGATAACCAACACCTACCTGCTAGAAATTCATCTGCGGTTTCAGGGGCCTATGATCTGCTAGTTAGTCATTGATATACGCAGCACAAGAGACATAGTCTCCTAGATGTGGTGTCCGAAGCAAGTCCCGTACGACGCAGAGAGTTGATGAGATTGCAAGGGTCCTTGCTTGCATCTGCATACGAAGATACAGCAGTCCCAAAGCGGATGTCTGATACATTCCTAGACTCCTCCGTCCGTGCTGGCGGGGTGGTGTTACAGTATCGTACCTGCTGCGATGTCTTCTTCTTGGCTTTGGATTCCTTCAAGAAAGCCTTTGGTTTCGGCATTTCGTACGGTTCTGGAATTTGGACCTCAGCAGGGTTTGGGATTCTAGGCTAGGAAGAAAAGAGATGAAACTTGAAAGATCGGGTGAAGTCAAATTTAGAAACAAACGATAAAGGGGAAATTTCGGCGTGTATGGTTCGCAGCAGCCGATGGAAAATTTTTCTTTTTTTCTTTTTTTCTTTTGCTTGCGTTTTCTGCTCTCTGTTTTCGTCCCCGCTCCGATGGTAGTCGTTGTTGGGTGATCGTCCAGCCGAAAAGCTACTTGGAGTCTTGGACAGTTGGACTTTGTTCAGCGGGGCAGTTCAAGAACACCGGGAGCGCCAAGACCGAATCGCGGCGGCTGCTCGCGTGTTTCACATCTTTGAGAAAGAGCAGCGCGGTTTCAGGTCTCAACGGTCAGCTTCCTAAATCCTGGGAGCCTGGGACTTAACTAGTCTATATTCCCTCTAATTTAGTCTGCGCCGTCTTTGTCCCACGCAAATATATTATTATTACTCCGACACTGTAGTCACTAGGACTTTTTATCACCATCTGTCGATCACAAAATGCAGGTACTGCTGGCAGCTGTACACTGTTACGGAGTACAGTACCTCCGTAGTCCGTACTCTATTTTCCACCCAAAAGTTCTTTGTTTACGGAGCACTGGACAGTGATACATCGGTGGAGACTTTTGATTGAACTCAAACTCTACTGATTTGGTTTTCCCTTATTTCAGGCTCTATCCGAATGATGGTTCTGGGGACGGGAATGCATTTTCAGCATCAGCTAATGTATTCTCTTGCTGGGTTATAGAACCACTAGAAGATATGCTTGTTGAGGTTAAGGAACGTCTCCTCCAATAATAGTAAGCAAATTGGCTGACCCTGCAGATTGCTGTTCGAAAGATGCGGTCTGTTTCAGGTGCATCATAGCATTGAGCAAGACGTGTCCATCTCGTAGTCCGAGACCCTTCGACTGAAGTCACTGGACTCTTACCATGCAAAGCTTGATAAAGATTAGGTGTATATACTATCCTGTCAAGCTAACAGCTATATTTGCTCCACAAGTAAATCCTAGGACTCTAAGAGGAGTCGATCGATGGAAAGCTCTCCTGCTTAGTTGATGAAAGCCATGTTGGTGAGGGATTGTCCACATTTACCCAAAAGATGCGCTGTTCCTTACCACGAAGGCTTGTCTCTTCGAACAGACAACCACAGGACGTATGAAAAGCGCCAGAGTCCTACCGTACCACGGATTTGAAAGAATCCCATGTGGTGTGTCTTTGTTGTGTCAGGAGATGCCTGCAATGCCAGGGGAGAAACTCGCGTGGCTGCAGGAGACCGGCGACGATTTGCTGAAAAAGCACGTGGCAAACCATCCCCGTGGTTCAGCTTGGGCGTCTTTCCGAGATGGCTGCCATTTGAATGCTCCAATAACCGCAGGATTTCCCGGGAAAGGTTGGATGATATTGGCTTTCGGCTGATGATCAATCACCGTCTCGATCTGCCCTCTTGTCGTGCCAGGCCGCTTCTTTGAACTTTACTACCTAAGGTAGGTTCTCCGTAGACGGGCATGAATCGCGAGCTGTAAGAGGCTTAAGGGGCATGACGCCGGTCTTAGTCCCGAGCCGGCCGACCGACATCGTCATGCTTGGAGCCTTGGGCACCTACCTAGGTCCTAGGCTAGTTCCCCCCCAATCCCAATCCCAATCCCACGCGGCGGCTCATTAAAAATCCACACCCCCTTGCGTATTTATGATGTTCTCAACCTCTCCGAGGCTTAGTCTGTATCATTTCCTACGAGCGTATTCCCCAATAATTGAAAGAGAAAAAAAAAATAGAAAGGGAAAAAGACTCCACCGACGTATGATTGTCAATCTCCACCACTGTGCTCTGTGCTCTGTCTCCGATTGCCTTCTCGTTGTTTTTCCGACCCACCTGTCGCTCTTCTCCTGAATTGCCTGTTGTCGACTTTGTGCTTCCTTTGCCCTGCCTCGACCAGAGATTTCCTTAAAATCTTCGTACCCAGCGTCAATTCTTACTGTCCATACAACCCTCAAAGGCTTTGCCTGCCAACTTCAACGCATATACGCAGCAGTCAGGAACTGTTCAGGTACGTATCTTGCAAGAATGTCGAGGCGTCCGATTTCGATGCGGGCCATGATCTAATTCCCCTTTCACCAACGCTGATCGGCGGCTCTTGCCTCATCATATCAAATCCTTATATCATTGCTGATCAGCCGTCAACGCAGATACCCCGTTCTCTCTCTCCATCATAATTTATCATTCACTCCTTCGTGCCTGGCGATATCTACGAGTAAAGAAATCGGACATAATCCTTTATCTGTTGCTAACGCTGCACAATTAACGACAACATCCTATTCATTGAACCACATCAATTACCACGAAAGCTATGGCTCGTCACGCTTCTATGGACTCTTCGAGGCCGATTATGGCTGGCTCCGTAAGTTCTCTCAGAAATCCGTCGCACCCTGTGCGGCGCGCTCTTTCCTAACTTGAGCCAGGCTCGCACCTCCAAGAGATTCTCTACGATTAGCGGAAGCCCTTCGATTGCCCCTTCGGAACGCAGTGTTAACAGCAATGATCCCCGGGTCGTGGAAATCACTCACCTTGGTGATGGCTTGGAACGCTTGGAAAACAAACCCCTCCAGAAGCAACGTTTCGTCCCCACACCTGAGAAAACAGACAACCTAAGCAAGCTGGCTCTTGGTGCGAAAGTGGAACGGGCCCTTGGGCGCAGAATGACCGGTCAAGATGCTGTCATGCGCAAGCCCGTTTTGAGCGAGAAGGCCGCAGCTGAGACTACGGCGGCTTGAGTAGAAGCCAATCAGCCTGGGCCAAATCGAACCCTTCTTTCCTTTGATGTCCACTTGTTTTTCCATGCCATGCTGCGTCAACTTCTTCGTATCCAGCTCTCTCTCTCTCTTTCTTACTATGGTGGATTCTGTGAACGGTCCTGGTGTTATCCATTGCTTTATGAGAATATCAGCCTCTCATGCCTATCATACCCCGGTTCTTGCTTGCGATGTTTTCTGCTGTTTTATAAGATTCGCACTGTCTATCTCCTTCTCATATGTCCATACGTCAGCATTTCTGTAGGCCGAGTGCCTCTTTTCCATGTTTGAAATCCATGTTTGGCTCCTTGTTAGAGATGTCTATAGATACCAAAATGATCAGAAAAGCATCTGCAAATCTGCACGAGACCTTAGATTATTAAATGAGAAGACTGCTTCAACTGTTGGGACAATTACCTGAGTAAGTTCAGCGTGTATCATATAGACTAGGATGTGCCCGGTGCCTTGACTTACATGCCTTAAGCGTAAGGCATTCTGCTTGCAACTGTTCAGCACCCTAGGTCGTAACTACATTTACCCAGTTTGGTTCTTTGTGTCTAGCACTAGCCTAGTATAAGGTCACCTAGCCAACTATTGAAAATCGGTGGTTGTTGCAATAGAAGAAAGAGAGGAGAAATCGACTACCCGCCGGTATCAAAATTTAACAAACAGCAGGCATCTTGTCTGGTACGCTAGCCCTCAGAGTATTGCTCGCACCCTATGTGGTTGTCTCTTGCAACATATTTGGGATTCAAAAGTCAGTTGAGTGTACGCTCGTGATAGCCAGATGGTGCCTTCCACATTTGAGTTCTGCCGCGGTCTAGATATTGTGAGGCAATCTTAAGCACGCTTAGATCTAGGACGAGCAGGGACAGAATCTGGAGGCTGCTTTCTGAGTACTTGTAGTTACTCGCCTAGTATAAGCTATGAGTAGAACATATTTTATCATGATGGCATCCTGTATAACGTAATGTAGATAACTTTACTCATTGGAGTGCCTCGACGGAGTTCTACTTTGATCTGGTAAGAAATATAAACTACTTTCTACCTATATGAAATACCAGTATTCTTCGCGGGGATGAAGTTTTAGATATTGGATACTTCTACTTGGGATGTCTCCAGGGTATAGCTAAAGTTTGGTAAAAGATGCAACTCTCAGGTTAATTAGGGATCAATAAGCATTGGGGTCGAGTGCTGTTGGCTACCTAACCTATTCGTCCAGGCTTCTATTAGAATCTAGGTTTGGTTAGGTTTCGTGCAGCACAATCGGTCTAGAGATAGAAGGAGTGTGATACGTCAATTACCTCAAAGCAAAAGAGGATTGAAGCATAGCTAAATCCAAAAGGGCTTAAAAAGACGTAAATTATAATAGTGGCTTATGAAGGAAGAGACTTCAGATTGTTATAATAGCTATCATAGTAGTAAAGAGACCTAAACAGACATGTAAAATGAGTCAGGTTCTTTCGGATCCTCATCATTGTGCACACTGCCAGAGATTAGCCTCTGATATAGAGAAAAGCAAGTAAAGATACGGTAGAAAAGATGTATAAGAAGGATTTTGGGGTATTGCATGACGAATGAATGGATCACCCAGACTTTGGGTTCGAGAAGAGCTGCTCTGGTAAGTAGTTAAGTACTTAGGTAACTACGGGTGGGTTGTGCTGATTGCTAAGTGGGAGCGGCGCTAACTAGGAAGCGCCGCAGTCCGCACCGAGTGATGAGCCGAACTGGGGACTTGCGTCTAGGAAGGCAAATTTCCACCAGAAGCTTGAGCAAACTGCAAATTATTACCACAACCACCTAAAACTCAACTCTCGTCCCTTTCTCCCCTCTAATTACTGAACCTCATCCTTCCAATACGCCGTAAGGAATCCCCTTGTCTTTTTCCATCTTTACGACGCTCAATCCACTCCCCATATTCCTTGCTTCGTTTCCCACCCTTTCTCGGATCCTTTCTCGCGGACTTGGGTCGAAAATCGCACAGAATCTTTCGCCGGTCCTCCTCTCAACCACCGACGACTCAATCACCTTTTCGAACACGAACTACTACTTTTCTTTTCCCGTTCGCCGCATTCTTATATTTCTATTTAGCATTGTGAGTATCTGCCTCAATCGTCGGACTGCTCCTCGCACTTGGATGCACCACCTTAATATCAATAATTGTACTGACGGGTCATTTCAGTCAAGCGAGTGGGAAAAGTTTGCTTATTAGATTTTATCTCGTTCAGCACTGCATAGAAGCTCTTTGCTGTCCATAACTGTGTCATACGACGACTGTCAACCTATAGACCTTTTATCTCCTTCTCTCACGACTTAAAGCTTTATTCACCATGGCCGACACGACCCAGGCTCCCATGAACGGCAACTATCCAGCGCAACACGCGTATTCTGACTCTTATAATCACGCCCACGCTGCCTCCGCAAACTTCCAGCCAGCACAGTCTTCTACCCCTTCAAATGCTGCTCCCAGCGAGCAGAAGAGTGACGTCTCCAAGGATGAAGTTGGTTGGTTTTTCGTCGAGCAGTACTACACCACCATGAGCCGCAGTCCTGAGAAGCTGCACCTCTTCTACTCTCGGCGTTCTCAGTTTGTCTTTGGAACTGAAGCGGAGTCTGTTCCTGTTGCAGTGGGACAGAAGGTAAGCCGACGCTCTCGCTTATCTCGATATTTTCTCTGAAGTCGGTCAGTCATTGACAGTCTTGGTTCATAGGCCATCAACGAGAAGATCAAGCAGCTTGAGTTTCAAGACTGCAAGGTCCGTGTTTTGAACGTTGATTCTCAGGCTTCGTTCGACAACATCCTGGTCTCTGTCATTGGCGAGATCTCCAACAAGTCCGAGCCCTCTCGCAAATTTGTGCAGACTTTCGTGCTGGCGGAACAGCCTAACGGCTACTACGTCCTCAATGATATCTTCAGATACCTTGTTGACGAGGAGGAAGAAATCGTCGCCGAGGAGGCCGCTCCTGTCGATGCTGTTCCTGAGGAGGTCGCTCAGGCTCCTGCTCAGGCTCCTGCTCAGCCTGCAGAGGAGGCCGCCCCTGCTGCTGTCGAGGCGCAGGTTGACAACGAGGTTGCTGTCTCGAAGGTAGACGAGAAACTCGAGAAGGCTGAGGTGAACGGTGAGGCTGAAAAGACTGAGGAGCCTGCACCACAGGCCAATGGTGCTGATGCTGCCGAAATCTCTGAGGCTGTCCCAGCTCCATCTATCTCGACTGAAGCCGAGGATCTCAAGACTGAGAAGCTGGCCACGCCGGAACCCACCCCTACTATCCCTGTGCAGAAGGAGGCCCCTGCTCCTGAGAAGGAGGCTGTCCCCGCAAAGGCTGTCCCGAAGACTTGGGCCAACATCGCATCTAAGATCGGTGCTGCAGCCCCTGTTCCTCATATTCCTGTTGCTCCTTCCAAGCCTGCCCCCGCTGCTAGCTCCTCCCAGCCGGTCGCCACTCCCGCAGCCCCTGCAGCCCCCGCTCCTGCTCCTGAGAGCGTTCCCAGCCAGGCTTCCTCTAACGACAGCAATGGCTGGCAGACCGCTGGCGCCGATCACAAGAAGACTCAGTCCCGTGCTGGCGAGGACCAGAACGTCCTTGCCTACATCAAGAACGTCAATGAGAAGGTCGACGCCAGCTTGCTCAAGCAAACTTTGTCTCGCTTCGGCAAACTCAGGTACTTCGATGTGAGCCGTCAGAAGGTATGTGGACACGACCTCACAACTTCCATAGCAGATTGCAAACTAACATGAAACCTAGAACTGCGCTTTCGTCGAATTTGCTGACCCTGCCGGCTACGCCGCCGCTGTTGCTGCTAACCCTCACCAGATTGGCTCTGAACAGATCTTTGTTGAGGAGCGTCGCCCTCGTGCCAATGCCTATGGCGGAAATGCCAACTACGCTGCTGGAAGAGGTGGTGCTGGCCGCGGCCGTGGAGATCGTGCTGGCAGCCAAGGTCGTGGTGGCTTCCAGCGTGAGGGTGGCCGTGGTGGCTTTGCTTCGCGCGGTGGTCGTGGTGGAAACGTCACGCCCAAGAGTCGCAGCCAGGCCCAGACTGCCTAAAGCTGCCTAAACAAGAAACAAGAAGAAAAAAAAAGCAAGAAAAACATAAAAAAAGACGAATGCATGACACTTCAATTCCTCGTCACATGCTCACTCGCGCCTCTCGGTCGACACAGCATGTGAGTTATGTTCTCTACGGTGATTCCATGGCATGTATTACTCCAATTATCTCTAATGACACGTGTTACGTGACTTTCTTTTGTCACAGTGCATATTAGCGGTTGGAAAAGTTTATATCATTATCGATTCCCTTTCCCGTTTATCTGACCACTGCCTTTGGTTTTCTGCTTATGACTTTTCTTTCTTCCAATGTGTTGTCATTTCCGGTTTTTACAGTTTTGGCTTCTTCTAGCATAGCGAGCTCATCGCCCGTATGATTAGTACGTTCATGCGTGTGTTTCTTCTTCCACATCTCTTTCCAACTATTTTCCTCTCTATTTCTACCTTTATGTTCTCTTTCAGGGTGTGTAAATTCGCAGCTACGTTCTCCATATATCCTTTCTCGTTTGGTTTTCAAGTCAGAATTTTCCATGACTGATGAGCTGTATGGAAATGGCTGGTAGGATAGGAATGGAATTCAGGGATGGTGAAACCCGTCATGATAATGCATGATGCGTGAATCAAATCAATACATGATCTTGTCCATCCGTGATACACATAAGGACAATAATAGATAGATTCGTGGCAACAATCAATAAATCGCAATGACGTATCCTGACGGCATACTACAGCTCAGTAGGCTATCAGACTAGTGGCGCTCTCGGTTGTCAACAAATGCCCAGCAAGATGATCGATCATCTATAGCCTTCCCGCGACGGCTCGGGCACAACACCGATGTTACAAGTTGATATATAAAAAGGCACATCATACAATTCATGCCGAGAAGCAGTGAGTGAATTGACAGCGATAGGCAGATAGCGTTAATGCCGCGCTTTCCCAGCCACTGTGGGATTAGCGGCGATTTGAGATCGCTATCAGACTGAACCGATTCAACCGACAAGCTACCTAACCTACTAACTCTGTACCAAGTGTACTTAATTTTCTAGGCAGACCAATGGTAAACAGAAGCGGTGAGGCGATGTTCTAGAATCTAGATCGAGTGCTGAAGAAATCTTGATTGTAAAGCTTGCTGTTCCCAAGTACTTTCTAGGGAAACAGAAAATATAAAGAAACTTCAGACAATAGAGAAGACAAAAAAGATCTGCCGACCCCTGGATAGATCAGATGGTGGCGGGGAAATAATTTGGAAGGATACGAGCCGCTTCCGATGTAATGTTTGGAGGTTGGGTTTCCTACAACCAACCTCATCTCTAACAACGACAACCATCGAATAGGCACCAACAGGACTGACAAGGAGTGATATTTTTCTTGTGATCAAATTGAAGACCTTTCTTTAGTACTTACAAATGTATGTTGCAGAACTAGACGGAAGTTCTGGTTCATTAGCAATGTGGAAGCCCGCTCATCGAGAAAGTTCTGGCGGAGAGGGAAAGCGGAGAGAGAACCCGTGGACCAGGAGTTGTTGGCAACGAACAATGTGACTGGTCCGGTGGCTGCCGGTGGAGCGGAACGTTCTAGATTGAGAGTAGATTTTTGGCCTGAGGTGTCATGTCTATGGTGGCAGAGGTGCGGGCGGTGGTGTAGAACCCCGCGGAGAGCTCCTTTTTTCGTCTTGACAAACCGAAGTCTCAGGGAAGTGGCAAGTCAATAGGTAGATGTAGACCTTGATCGAATACGTCTCATTGAATAATCGAATACATACTTGGACCATGGAAGGCCCTGGAAGGCGAAGATGAAGCCAAAGACACTGCTCGAAGCTGCCAGGCGATTGGCCCCCATGCGGTTTAGCGCAGGGCGGAAAGCGTGGAAGTTGCTGGATTGCCGTAGAAACGCCGCACCGCAAATTTGTCTCCTCAGCTCAAAGCACATTAAGTCTTGCCCGCCGCTTTTCCTTCTCTTCTTCTTCTTCCTTTCCCCTCTCCAGCTTCCATCTCTCCTGACCCTCTTCAAGTCTGCTTATTAGGCAGGTCTTTAATCATCTATCTCACGCTCATCATCCATTTCCTTCATTCGACCTTTTTACCTCGTTTTTCCTCATAACCTTTTCCTGTAAGTCAACCGTCGTCTACTTTCATACTCCCTATTATCTGGGTCAAGATCTTGCATCGACATTTGAGTTGAACAAGCGGGTTTCATCTCAATTTTTTCGTCGCATTGAGCCGTTTGGGGAGAACAGTAACTTTGCAAAGGAAAGAATTCGACTCTGACTCGTTCCCTGCTTTTCCAACAGAATAGACCTTTCCCATCACGTCCTTCACAATGTCCGCCGAAACCTTCGAGTTCCAGGCTGAGATCTCTCAGCTTCTTTCGCTGATCATCAACACTGTCTACTCCAACAAGGAGATTTTCCTGAGAGAACTCATCTCCAACGCCTCCGACGCTCTCGACAAGATCCGCTATGAGTCTTTGTCGGACCCCTCCAAGCTCGACTCCTGCAAGGACCTCCGCATTGATATCATCCCCGACAAGGAGGCCAAGACCCTCACCATCCGTGATACCGGTATCGGTATGACCAAGGCTGTAAGTACATCTTGAAGTCGTCTCGCCAAGTGAAATGCACGAAGCTAACGTTGCCTTTTCAGGACTTGATCAACAACCTCGGTACCATTGCTCGCTCCGGCACCAAGCAGTTCATGGAGGCTCTGTCTGCTGGTGCTGACATCTCCATGATCGGCCAGTTCGGTGTCGGTTTCTACTCTGCCTACCTTGTCGCTGACAGAGTTACCGTCATCTCCAAGCACAATGATGATGAGCAGTACATCTGGGAGTCCGCTGCTGGTGGCACCTTCACCCTTACCCAGGACACCGAGGGCGAGCAGCTTGGTCGCGGCTCTAAGATCATCCTTCACTTGAAGGATGAGCAGACTGACTACCTCAACGAGAGCCGCATCAAGGAGGTTGTCCGCAAGCACTCTGAGTTCATCTCCTACCCTATCTACCTCCACGTCCTGAAGGAGACCGAGAAGGAGGTTCCTGAGGAGGAGGAGGAGAAGAAGGAGGAGGACGAGGAGAAGAAGCCCAAGATCGAGGAGGTCGATGAGGAGGAAGAGAAGAAGGAAAAGAAGACCAAGACCATCAAGGAGACCAAGATTGAAGAGGAGGAGCTCAACAAGACCAAGCCCATCTGGACTCGCAACCCTGCCGACATCACCCAGGAGGAGTATGCTGCTTTCTATAAGTCCCTCTCCAACGACTGGGAGGACCACCTTGCTGTCAAGCACTTCTCCGTTGAGGGTCAGCTCGAGTTCCGCGCCATCCTTTTCATCCCCAAGCGTGCTCCCTTCGATCTCTTCGAGACCAAGAAGACCAAGAACAACATCAAGTTGTACGTCCGCCGTGTCTTCATCACTGATGATGCTACCGACCTCATCCCCGAGTGGCTCAGCTTCATCAAGGGTGTTGTCGACTCTGAGGACCTTCCTCTCAACTTGTCTCGTGAGACCCTCCAGCAGAACAAGATCATGAAGGTTATCAAGAAGAACATCGTCAAGAAGACCCTCGAGCTCTTCCAGGAGATCGCCGAGGACCGTGAGCAGTTCGACAAGTTCTACTCTGCTTTCAGCAAGAACATCAAGCTCGGTATCCACGAGGATACCCAGAACCGCCAGACTCTCGCCAAGCTCTTGCGCTTCCAGTCCACCAAGTCTGGTGATGAGGCCACCTCCCTCGCCGATTACGTCACCCGCATGCAGGAGCACCAGAAGCAGATCTACTACATCACTGGCGAGTCCATCAAGGCTGTTGCCAAGTCTCCCTTCCTTGACACCCTCAAGCAGAAGAACTTTGAGGTTCTGTTCTTGGTCGACCCCATTGACGAGTACGCTTTCACTCAGCTGAAGGAGTTCGATGGCAAGAAGCTCGTCGACATCACCAAGGACTTCGAGCTCGAGGAGACCGACGAGGAGAAGGCTGAGCGCGAGAAGGAGGAGAAGGAGTACGAGGGTCTCGCCAAGAGCCTCAAGAACATCTTGGGCGACAAGGTCGAGAAGGTCGTCGTCTCCCACAAGCTCGTTGGCTCTCCTTGCGCGATCCGTACCGGCCAGTTCGGTTGGTCCGCCAACATGGAGCGTATCATGAAGGCTCAGGCCCTCCGTGACACCTCCATGAGCTCTTACATGTCTTCCAAGAAGACCTTCGAGATCTCCCCCAAATCCTCGATCATCCAGGAGCTCAAGAAGAAGGTTGAGGCCGATGGCGAGAACGACCGCACTGTCAAGTCCATCACGCAGCTGCTCTTCGAGACCTCTCTCTTGGTCTCTGGCTTCACTATTGAGGAGCCTGCCAGCTTCGCTGAGCGCATCCACAAGCTCGTCTCCCTCGGCTTGAACATCGACGAGGAGGCCGAGACCTCCGAGGAGAAGGCTGCTGAGGAGTCTGCTCCTGCTGAGGTTACCGGCGAGAGCGCCATGGAGGAGGTTGACTAAACAACTCGCCTCAAGCTCTTCCTTACCTACGACTGTATCACCTAAACCTTTTTCACGACCTATTCGTCGTTCGACTTGTGAATGACAGCAAGACAAAATTCTTTGTTTGATGATGATGTGATTCCAATCTGGCGTTTTGAGCGTTTTCCAAATAATTGCTTGTTTTCTGGTCTCTTTTCAACTTTTTATGTGCATCCGGTCGTTAATACCGGTTTCACCTCGAAAGATTTGAAAGTGTTCTCAGAACAGTTCAGATATTCTTCTCTTCCGGTAGACTCTGAATGAAAGCTTCCTATTTCAATAACGATCGTTTCTGGTCTCGTAGTCGAAGCTCATGTGGCACCATGGGTACGATTAGCCATATGTGTAGGAATACTTGTAGACATTCCGTTCATGGGCTGTTTGTAAGATGACTCCAATATTTTGCAACAACATCATTGATTCCTCAATCGAACGCTTTTGCGACTCCAGTACCTTCTACTATGGCACCGCCGAACTGCGGTGGAGCGGTGGATGTACCAGCAGAATTTGGGCCTTTGGTTCGTATAGATCTCGGTAAATATCGAGGCAAGCTGTACGTCAAGAAAACAGGCGGTGTTGCTGTCCACATTGCCACGATTTATCATGAGAACTGCTAACGTAATTCCCGGCCGATCTGGCCACCCGCCACTATTATAAAATCACAAGATAGGATATCTCAACCAAAACGCATTGATTCAGCTAAATAAAACGATTTTTACATATATTGATCCTGTGGCCAACCTCCCTGCATCCACTACACC